>CAHIKZ030000336.1:4225000-4241252 GCA_903632075.3 Acanthosepion pharaonis | reverse complement strand
TTTATAATAAAATTTTTATTCACCAATCGATAGACTCATAACGATAGTAAACAATGTTTTTGGTTTGAATTTGGGTTTGACCAATTCGTAAAAAAAAAAAAAAAACAAAAAACTAATTAAGACATGCGTGTCCGTCAACCTTAAACAATAATCTTTGTCAATTTTATTTTTCAGTCTTTATGATGGTCGATACTTGATCTATCTCTTACTGTTACATCCCCGGGCAACGCCGGGCTCTACTGCTAGTCTCTCCTAAACCTTGTTCCACCAATTTAAACAATCTCGCTTGGTAGGTTATGCGTTGTCCCTTTTAACTATAGTCTGTCATGTGAGTGTCAACTTTTCCAAGCCCTCTTTCCTCATGTTCATTAGAAATTTCAAATATCTCTTCCTGGTGTTAAGTGTTATTTTTATTTCTATTTTTTCTAAAACTTCATTGTTACTAACATGTTCGGTTCATTCTGAACATCTTTCTGTTGAATCACAATTATTGCTTCACGTCTCTTCATCAGGTTGCCTTATACTACTCACAAAAACACCCTCCCCTATAATATAAATTAAAATCTAAACGTTGGAACCAATCATGAACGTTTTCGTTAACCCTCAAAATAGTAGGCATAGGCAGGCAGTCACAGAGTTCACCAGTGGTCTCCTGGTTAACCGACCCAAGCTTCAACGCCACGCCTATACCCAACCTACTCTCCCATCTTCCAGGTTCTTTCGTCCACAAAAGAGGCATTCCACCGGCGATATAGATAATTTTTATTTTAATTTGACCCGTCTCGTTTACTTCCCGCTTCACTGACAATAATCAGTTGCTTTCATTTGCTACTCTTGCAACCGTACGCGGTATATAAAAACAAGAAACCGGAAGAGAGTTTCACAAGTAAAGAGTTCGAGGAAAGAAACGATTAGTATAGAAATTAATCACAACGAGCGTATTTCAACCGTGAAATTATGAAACTTAGTTGCCAATCTAGTACTGCGCTTAATTCATGAAGTCGAGATATTAAGGGGGGGGACTGATCAGAACTACTACCAATGAACCTGAGATGACAAGTCAGGACTCATAAGTTTGCAGATTCTTTGAATTTTGTCAAAGATCTCTATATATAGCAAAAGCACCAAACACGATGTCGCAACAATATTCAATGCACGGATTGTAACAGGACACTGACTCTTCATAAGTTTAACTGCATGAAATCGATGGATCGTAATCTTTAGAGACTACTACTTGGATAATAATTAGTAACATTTTTAAAAGTTATATTTTAGATAAAACGAATTTAAGAATGGTTACAAAGAGAATCGAACCCAGAAATAACTAGCCAAAATTAAGTAAAATTGAGAAAAAACTAATTGACTCAGCCTATCCACTTCCCTCTAATAAGACATGATTGTGTTGTCCGAATTCTTTTGCTCCTGGGAAATTAAATTCAGGGTTGATTTACATTAATACTATCCGTTCAAAGTGCTTATAACTTTACAGAAAAGAGTAACCAAATTCTCTTAAAGAGAGCCACATAGTTTATTCCTACCCCCCCCAAACTTGGGGTTTGTTTATATTAATGCTATCCGCCTAAAACACTATTATTCTTACAGAAAGAGAGTTACTGAAACTGTTTAAAGAGAGCCATGTCTTCTGTTAAAAGATTTCCTAAGATTAAGGCGGTCAGAGGTGGAGAAATTAGATATATTAATGTCAAATTTTAGTGGGGGTTGTCTATATAAACAAAAACTCACAGATCGCAAGACATAGAATCGAGCACAGGACAGATTCGTCAGAGGTTTGCTCCGGGTTGCGTGAACAACTGTCGCCTCACAAGAAAAGACGCATTTCTATGGCCGGAGGAAACACACATGGAACAGGAGAAGTATGCGATGTCGACAGTCTTACTCCATGAATTTATAGGAATTATTACTATATTTTCCAGGTACCATCCACCGAGGCATAGACGTAGTTATACTGTCGATAAGAGACATTTTATTCACCAGTTTTTATATTCAATAAACCGGTTGTTTGGGTTATCAAGACTTTGTCATTTTATTAAAAGAGATCTCTTTCCAGGATCGATTCTCGACGTTGTCCCAGACGAAAAAAATAAATAAACAAAAAATAAAATAACACGGTCGTAGACAGGAATTACTCAATCTTGTCTTCGGTACACAACGTACATATTGGTCCATACCAGACTTCGCTGTCAATCCAAACATCGTAAGATTTTAGGAAAACCCCGAATCTACTCTATCGAGATAAGACGCCGGTCCCAACCGTTTTCCGAAAGAGAAAAGGTCGGATGACCCGTAAGGTCAAAGCTAGCGGACCGAGCGACTGAAGAAAACGAAGAGAAGAGAGTAATTAGGGGTGAGAGTTACAGGACAAATGGTAGACATAAAGATACAAGATTCAATAGGAGGAGAAGATATAACAGTTGACTCTAGACTTGAAGAGGTTAAGATTGTAGTGATCGGGGAAACATCCTCTTGGGAGTCCGTTTCATACGGCAGTGGTTCGCGAGAAGAAGCTGTTTGAGTGGAACTTACATCTCACCAATGTAATACGGAGAGAATATGGGTAGTTTGTTACGATGTAAGTGTCATGGCGGGTCCTAGCCGTGAAGGTCAGATCTGGTGGAACCAAGAAATGCAGTTCATCTGAGCACTTCGTATGGTAGTAGCCATAAAGCAGTGAGAGAGACTTCACATCCTGCCTGTGAAAGAGAGGTTAGAGGGTGGAGAATAATTCTTCTCCAACAAGGACTCGGAGACACTTTTCAACTCTATCAAGACTAGAAAATGAGGTCTGGGCAGCTCCCTCCCAAATACGGCAACAGTACTCCATTTCCAATTTGATCTGGCTTTTATAAAAGGTAGAGGATAAGATGAGGAGTCTGGTACTTACTGGAGTGGTACAGGGAGCCGAGCATTTTATTTCCAACTTTAGCGATGGATCGTATATAAGAGTTCTACTTGGGGCCGGGTGTGAGTTTGAGGCCCAATATCCTCTCAAGGCACGGTGCCTCCTTGAGGGGACATCCATTCATCGTGACTGGTGTTAGTTCGGGGTGATGGCATGTAACTAGTTTCGTTTTAGAGGCACTGAATTTAATCAGCCAGTGCTTTCCCCACTGAGAAGTTAGTGTTAGATCGAAAGATAGGTCAGTAGTCAATCTGTCGTTATTTTTATTTGTTACACTATACAGTCATAATAAAAATCGCAATCAGGAGGTGACCTAACCCAGTCTTGATCATTATCTTCATAAATAAAAGAATTTCTATTCAGTCTTGGTTTCATATTATAAATTAAACTGCTTTATTAATCAACCGAATGACCTCTTTCTATTTTCCATCAGCATGGCTGATTCTAACCCCCAGGAAAGTGACTTGCTGCATCTTGTTCAGCTAACGTTCTCGGCTGACGAAGTGGAAAGACTATATTGAATACATTGGTAGGTCAGCTGCTAAGAAATTTGTTTCACTTTGCTCGACAATTTTTCACCCCAGAATCTCTTTTGCATATTTATAAGTCTACCATGCGTCAATGCTTAAAATATTGATGTAACACATGGTCTGGAGTTCATGATTTATATCAAGAGATCCTTGATAAAAGCCCCTCCCCCCCAAAAAAAAATATCAATAATATTAATAGTCCTAATCTGACATTTCGGCTTTAGTCATTTTCCCACCGCCGTAATGTTGCCTCCCTGTGCCTTTTCTATAAATAATTTCATGGTAATTGTTCGAACAAGCTTTTCGCTATGATAACTAGACCATATTAATTTACGCGCAGTACAACTGGTGACGAGTTCTCATCAATTTACAGCCGATTTGGCGAGATGGAACCGCACTTCTTGCTTGTGGAGCTCTCTTCTGGCTCCATGATTCCTTGCCAAATTTAATCTGCAAAAATTTAAATGCAATGTCGATTGCTATCTACTGTCCTGATTAATCTTCCTTTGCACCCGCTCTTTTGTAATGTTTCTGTTTTTTAATTCTTCCACGTACAGTAACTCCTATGTCTTAGTAGATTTACTGCCTTAGTTGGGATGAACAGTTTTTAAAAAATATTTAAATAGCAAACTTATTTCTTCCATACGACAACAGAGTTAAGTTTATGAATAAAAATGTTAGATGATTCATTCAGAATATACAATAAATGCAAATGAAAAATGACAAATATGACCGTCCTTTTCAACATTACAGTTTGTCTTAACTTTCTTTGGATATTTTTACTTTCTTTGATTTAAAAATGTAGATTGACACTTGACAATAGACTTATTTGTATAGATCAAAATCCTAAATGATTCGTGCAGAAAAATACAATTACAAAATGACTCATTAACGTCAATTGTCAGTCCAGCTAAACTATAATCCACCAAAAATATTCATGGGTGTAATAAGTTATTCAACAACATTCAAGTGGCCATACTGGCGAAGTGTTTTTTAGTGACTACGTCCTGGTAAGAGGGTTATTTTTAGTGACTACGACTTGATAAACTTATGTGACGCAGTATCTACATTTTTTATTATGTATTGTACAAGTGGATTGGCAAAAAACACTTAAATGTGAAGATTAGAATTAAGATGGCGATTTTCAAGAGTCTTTTAATCAGTTAAGTCCAGTGGCTACTCCCCTGGCTAACTAACGGCGCGAGCTGCTTACCATTAGATTCGTCAAACTATATTATTATTGTAGTTTCTACCTTCTTAATTAAGGTGTGAATCACGCTCCGGCAATAAAGCTTCACCCAATTTAATAGAACAAAGTGGTAAAGGAATAACGAAACTGATAACAATAAACCTATGTTTTTGTTATGTCTATCACTTGTGATATTCCTTTCATTTTTCTATAACTTTCTTACTACATTCATTCCGCCTTTTCATAAATTTGTTAGAATAAGCGGTTGAATATATATATATTACACAAAGTGTATCAAAAATACTTTTCCAAAGTTTGGTGGGTGGGTTCCTCAAACCAAATTAAGGACAATAGTCCATATAAACTTAACTCAAAAACGAAGGATTTGTGGACATAAGTTTAAAAAATGTTTACGGTGGATGACGCAGTGTTGCCATATAGACTAGGTTACATTTCTCATTCGTTTACATTTGCGGCTAGTCTGTTTTCAACGTTTAACGTGTGTAGTAGTGAATTAATCGAGAATTGTTCTGTTTAACAATGTTAGGATATTCATATCGTGAGCAAGCAGATGTGATTTTTACACACTACCACGAGTCTTTCTTGAAACTTAATTAAAAAACGAAAGACTTGCGGACATATGTTTATATGTTCTTTTGTGTGTGTATATATATCATTCGGTTCCCACTCCTCTCTGGGCTTTTGAACAGTAGTAGAGGTTTATCTCGTGTTTCCTGTTTTGAATAGAGTTTGTGATTCCTTCTAAAGTCTGCTTCAGCTCTATACTCATAACATTTCTTTCCTAAGTTAATATAAGTCCACACAGTAACCCTCTAGGCTGAGTGGCTCTTGGGTCTTTTAATGGGGAAATATTAGTGTGTGTGTGTGTGTGTGTGTATATATATATATATATATATTCAAGTTTATAACATATGCATGTTATAAAATCACCACAAAATTTGCAATTTTCTTTCGACACTTCTAGTGTCTTGTCAAGTGATTATGTTGAATGGAAAATAAACGATTTTAAGAGTTTAAAAGTCAACCAAAACCCCTCACTAGTGGAAACTTTGTTACATAACCTATGATGACCAAGTATATGGTAATTTAAAATATCATGACAATATACTCAAGCATAAGTACAATTTATTAAAATCTATATAAAGTTAACATTAAATTATAAGTTAAATTTAAAATTAAGAATTAAAAATTTCAAAACGTCAAATTATAAAGTTAACCGAGTGACAAGTTTAATATTTCAAGATTATTCAGAAATGAAACAAGGAGAAAAAAATTATTGTTCTTAGTGAAGTGCCGAGTTATCAGTTAAGTACGACACTGATGAATAAAGTACCACTGATCGCTACACATATTTGATACATGGAAATCAGAATTCAAATAAGGAGGAAGGGAATTTTCAAATGCGGTGAGGGTCGCAAAAGCAACCCGGTCATTCACCAACTATTGCCACGCTGGTCTTTTCAGTCGAATTCATTTTCGACATAAAGGTTTAATTTATTTGGGAAAGAGAATAATCTAGAATCTTTACTGAGAACAAACCACCTGCATACGGATAGTAGATAAATTCAGTGAATACAGAAAAATCGAAAGTGGCGTAAGCCAAGGAAGGATGTGTCTTCTTACTATTGGCGGCCATGTTCTTAATAATGGAAGATATGCAGATGACAATGTATATATATATATATATATATATATATATATATATATATAAGACAATATATGTTTATGAACAAGAGAAACAGACCAAGATGCGAATTGCAAAAAGAAATATCTGTGAAGGGACAGAAAAATGTGATATCTAAATCTGAAGGTTCATTCGAATAATGAAAAGTGTCTTTCTAAAGTTAATCAGAGTATTGAGAAACAAAAAAACAAAAGCAAAACGCAAAAAGAACAAGCCCCCACCAAAAACAAACCCCCCTAAAAAAAAACACCAAAAGAATAAAAAAAAAAATCCAAAAAAGGAAAAAAAAAAAAAAATCCAAACAAAAACACAAGTAAAAAGAATCCCCTCAAAACTAAAACGAAATACAAACAAAAAAGAAACCAAAAGAAAAACAGAGAAACTAAAAAACAAAAAGTACCAAAAGAGAAAAAAACAGAAACAAAAATAAGAAACGAAAAAAGGGACTAAAAAAGCAAAGAGAAACCAAAAAGAAAAAAACAACCCCAAAAACCAAAAAAAGACAAAAAAAACAAAAAAAAAAAACTAGTCAAAAAGAAAAGAAAAAGACAAAAAAAAAAAAAAAAAAAAACCAACCAAAAAAAAAAAAAAAAAAAGAAACCAAAAAAAAAAAAACCGAAAAGAAACCAAAAAAAAAACCGAAAAAAAAAAAAAAAAAAAAAACCGAAAAGAAAAAAAAAAAAAAAAACCGAAAAAAAAACCAAAAAAAAAAAAAAACGAAAAAAAAACAAAAAAAAAAAAAAAAAAAAAAAAAAAAAAAAAAAAAAAAAAAAAAAAAAAAAAAAAAAAAAAAAAAAAAAAAAAAAAAAACAGAAAAAATTTTTTTTGTTTTTTTTTTTGTTTTTTTTTTCGCTTTTATTACTAATTCATAAAAATGTACATATCGGGATGGTGGAAGGAAGTTATCAAACACATAATGCAGAGAGCGATTATCTCCCTTTTGGTAGGGACAAATTCACTTGAGTTACAGGAAGATAGGTGAGTGACAAACCGAAATTGTTATGTAGACCGCAAAGAATATGCCGTACAAGAAATTATATACAAATATGTACGTGAGTGATACTATTTGAAGCTATATAAAATCTTTTTGAGCACAATGCGTATTTGGAGCTATTCTGATCCTTTCTTCCTTTGTGTTAAGATGTTAGTAACACGGATATACTAATGTTTTTTATGAGGTATGAGCCTGGAGATAATCTCCCTTTCCAAACACCCCATTAAAAGTAATTGAATATAATCGATATTTTATTTGCAAGCAATGGAGTTGGTTTAAAAATCCGATTTTTAAACTAAATGTTAACATTTTGTTAAAAGCCCAATATTAAATAAATTTGTCAAAAATTAAAATATGCAAAAATGATTTTCATTTTATTTTTAGTATTATCTTTGAAAACAGCTTATGATTCCTTTTCAATTGTTTTTGTCTTCACATCCCAAATAATGATCAAACAGGTTTTTGCAATATTTGCATACGTTTCTACCGTAAGTATTACAATCTTTATTATTTCACGGTCATGTACTCTGTCGCATATAATTTCTTCGTTTTTTTATATAAGAAGATGCGGATTTAAAGGTGTTTAAGTTTCTACATTTGTAGAAATAAAAATTCTCCTTCATTACACGCCTTAGATCTTTCCTCAGATGTATACCTCGTCACTACTTGAAGCAAGAGTTTAGGAAGGAAACCCTCAGCTGAACAACAACACTTAATGGACGTGATAAACCTATTTTCCTGAAAAACTGTTTCAGTAGAAAGATTTTATAAATTTCAATCGACATTTACACTGTTTGGTCAATGAATATCGAATGTTTTCCTATAGGAAAACGACTAATATTACCATATTCTGGGGGACTTCTTTTCAAAAGAAACTCGTGCGAATAAAACTGCTTGTACCGATATATTCAAGAGGTTACTCGAGTAATCATGATTTAACTTGATATTTGCTGAATATTAAGGAAAAAATTCTTTCGCCCGGTTCGAACACCACACTGTACGAACAGAAGGTTAAACATTATGATAGGCGCTGTAAAGATTTCCCAGCGACTAAGAAGCCGTTTCAAAAAATAATATTCCTTATGTTCTTCTCTTCGGTATCCTACTAAAATGCAATGAATGCTTGAAGCAAACATCTCTGGTGGGATTTACATTAAATCCTTTCCCTAGCGGCCAGAGAACCCCGGTGAGTTATCGACCTTGGCACTCTAATGAATCAGTTTTCGACATGACAGAGGTCAGACACTCGACCAACGTCACGAAGCCCGTGAAGAAGGAAAACTATACAATAACAAAGAAAAGAAATGTAATATTGATCAGCGGCATTACATTTTGATATAAAAGGTAAGGCACATCAACGTTGTGTAGTGGTTAGCAAGCGTGTCTCGCTAGATCGATTACAAACGATTAGCGAGTTCGATTTTCACTAGACTCCCCATACTTTCGGCCATGTGCCACATCTAAGCTATGTTTTAAAAACTATCACCTTGATTTAATAGCTATTTTCTCTAACTTTAAAAAAACCCATTGTTTTAAGTACTATATCCATGTATTATTTTATTGTGTTCTTTATATTTGTTTGTATTAATAAAATGGTAAATGTTAATTTGCACAGCAGTTTATCTCTCTTGGTACCTCACATTTTGTATGTTTGGGAGCTGCCTGAGGCAGAGAGTCGTTATTGATTAACAACTCAACATCCAACTCTCCGTTACAATACCGCAGGAGTTTCTAAACACCCCATTTAAAATTCTTAATTTTCTTTTCTTCGATATCAAAGCACGGGTTCCTTGAGGCTGACATCCTTGCATCGTTTTTCTTTATCACCCTTGACTACGTATTGGGAAGATCCCCTGACAAAAATCATCTTTGTTTTACTTTATCACCAAGGCTCAAATCGATATCCTGCAAAGAAAGTTGACAGATATTGACAATGCAGATGACCTCGCTATCACTGCAGAAACCAATGCCACAGTTCTCCTACATCATCTAGAAATTCCTGCCATGATTTTGGAGTGTTAATGCTTCTAAAACTGAATTCATCGCTTCAACCAGCATGGCTCAATAGAAACTCGAGTGAATCAATAAAATATGTCTAATCTTTTACATACCTAGGAAGATAGATAAGTTTTACTGAGGAAAAAAAAAAAAAAAGATGTGAAAATTTGCATAGCTAAAGCTTGGGCCTCCTCGAATAAAACAGCCATAGAGCAAGACGGGTTGGTTGACGAGCAACCACCTACATCCAGCCGCTGTTATGACACAGAATGCCACCCTAATGACCTTCCGACGTTGATGGAGGACCCTGATGGTTGGCGTGATTGACTCATGAATGTCCGACCGAATAATAAAAATATAGTTTGGAGGTTTACGGCCATATCACGTTGAAACACCGGTTCCCGTTAAGCAACGTCAAGCCTGCTCAGAACCTACATGGGTAACAGCTTGGGAATACCAGGTGCTGTAAGCTTCGATGTGCGGGATGTAATACATAATTGTTAATAGAGTTCCAATTCTAATCGGGTTGGTTATATTCCCCTATGCGCAAATACACTTCGGAAATGTATGAATCCACATCTTTTCCCAGCTATGGGTTTGGTAAGACTTATATAACTAAAGCATCATTCCCAAAAGAATTCTTAGAATCTAAAAATATTTTATGGCTTTAAATAACCTGCAAAAGGTTTATAAAATGTAAAAATCAAATCAATCATCGCTTTGTGTTCTTTCTGGCTTTTATTGGATAATTCAATATGAAAAAAATGTTTTTATTTTGAAAAATATGAAACGGGCAAAAATTAAATGAAAATTTCAAATTCAAATATGTAAAAATAGTTTCATTTTATTTTTCAGTGATATTCCATACAAAAATGACTACAATACAAAAATCTTAGTTAACATATTTATTCCAGAAGCCATATGAATTGTTATGAACATTTGACATTACGTAATTGGTAAATATTAAGGTAAAACATTTTGTGAGGTGTTCAAAGACACCACGGTACTAAAGGAGGAGGGGTTAATTTCACAACATATTTAAATTTCTCATTCTTCACTGATGTACAACCAAGGCCGGTACGTACTACCACCGAATTTCCCACTAGGTAGGGGCGTGATTGGAGGCCTCCGGACAGTGCTTTGTAACACTACCTTATCAACATTTACTTTTTTCTACCTACATTTATACAAGTTACAAATTAAACTAAGCACAACTTACCTTTAAATATGAAAAAATGTTCAGATTTTGATGTCATCCTGGAGTCGTTTTTTTCGTTCAAATTCGTGAATTTGTTTTCCTTATGCTAAGTCTTGAAAAGCGCTATATAACATTCACTATTTTTTTTTTCATCCATAATGTTGAATTTGCTAAAATTATTCAATTTTTTATCTAGAAAAATCTCAAATTGACGTTAAAAATTGCCGCAAAACACTTAAGATGGAATGATCTATTATATTTCTGTGCTAATATAGCGTGAGGTCTTCCACCATCATGTGTTTAGAAAATATGAGACAGATGCAAATATTCCACGCGAGTGGGGGGTGGGGGCGTACGACATTGAGGCAGACGTCACCCTATAGTAGTACCGACATTTCTGTAATTTCTATTTAGATACATTGTATTTATTTTCAAATTGGATTATTCACCTATATATTGCATATGCTCCATTACTGTACATAATTAGATTAGAATAAAATTTGTATTCTATATGAATACTATCTTATGAAAAGTGAGATGTTGTAGAGTGGGACGCCCCGTATCGGAGATTTGTGGAGCACAAAATCTTTGCACATTGTTGATTTGTTTATAATACTATGTCGCAGCGATGTTTTGTAGAAATTTAAATATTTATCATTCATGGCTAAATCATGACGAACGAGTCTCTGCTTGTTTGTAAAGATCTTCAAATCTCGGTGTGAAAACATCACCTAAAATAAAGGCAACGCTCAGCTATACACTGTGAGATTGGTAATTACTAGGTGTGAAATTTTATCCTCTGCACTAGATTAGGATTTACTTAAACTTAGTGAAAACAGGGAGACCAATAACTGAGCAGTACTAAAAAGTAACAACCAAATTATATCTCTAGACATGGTCAGTGAAACGAATACATTCTACTCTTGCAGATCAAATGAAGGGTACAGTTTGGAATTCACTGCGGGTTACCTGGATGAAGGCCGGAGGGTACAACGATCGAAACTTTGTGATCAGGACAATATTCCGCATGTAAATAAAGTTTATTTTACTGTAAAAGTTGAAACTATACTCGTAAAATCTGCTGTAGTAGTTTTTTTTCGGACTTCTAGTGATTTAAAAATTAAAATTTTCTTTATCATACAAATGGATGTTGAAAGGCAGTAGAGACTCACAAGGCAGACATTTGGCATTTTGGGAACATTTTGCAAATGATGTCTGTTAGATCTAAACCTGAAAGTAGAGTTTGGGGATTTTAGAACTGGTTTTTGTCCTCAATTCAAGTATTTGTCAAATTGTGCTCTCGTTTAAAGTTAATCAATATTCTCACCTGTTGAATCATTTAGTTTTAGATAAATTCTGGATAGTAGGTTTTTTCTGCTTTTTTTTTTTTTTTACTAGGAATGTCATAACAATATTGATTGTTCATTTTTTTTTTTTACCGTTTCTCACCCCACTTTCTTGATTATTTTTGGTTGTAAGAAAAATTCTTTTCATTTGCGATATTACATTATTTTTTTTAATGAAAATGATTTCTCCAAGCACAAGTTTTATTATTTAACCCATATATGTGATTGACGATATGGGGCATACCTTTTACCTAGGGTATTTGCACATAAGTGAATATAACGAACTTGACTGGAATTCGAACTCAGCAGAATCTTGTTGAAATAAATGATATACGTGTTAGACAAGTTTAACTTGACACTTTTTTCTTTTCTTTAAAAAAAAAAAAAAAAAAAAAAGACCTTTTTTAATTTGATTTTGGAAACTTACAACACAAAATTTAACTGACACGATTGGTTGCCATATTTTGCCAGCTTTTTTTTTTGATTCCCCCAAATAACGCTAACAAAATACCCGATAATTTTTTCTCCCCCAAAAAAAAAAAATTTCTTAAAATAATTTAAATATTCAAATTAAGAATTTTTTTTTCGGGGAGATATTTAAGACGAACTCAATTCTTTTCATGCGTTACATTGATCGTTATCCTATTTTGGCACCATATACTGGGTACCAAATATCGATTTTCGACAATCTTACGTATATTTATCAGAAAATAATGATCAAGACCTCTATTCCTAGATTTTTACTGTATTGAATCAACTGAAAATCCTCTCAAAGAAGGTGTAAATATGTTACATGTAAAATGTCAACTCTTTCCGGGAATTTGCTGCAGGCCAAGTTTCCTAAATTCCTTTTCAAAATTTGAAACGTTAAAGTTTTGTTTGAATCTTCATTTCAAAGCACGAATAACATTAACGTGGTTCCATAACTGAGCTGAAAATCATCCAGAATTCTCAAGAAATACAAATGTCTACTTGGCTCTGTTGTGCAAGCTCTATGTGAAATAAACCAGATCTTGGGAAGTATGTCGAACTGAGAAATTTTCTGCACCTCTTCGTACTTAGATGAGCAACGATTCGTGACAACACCTAAATCAAAAAGGTGTTGATCGTACAGAAAAAAACAAATTCCTAAGTAAGGACGAAATGTTCAATACTTAGCTGATGATCCAGACTGACAAAAGAAAAAAAAAAAGTTCTCGGTCACCCATTCTGTACTGATAAAATACAATCTTGCTTAACTTGTGTAATCTGATACTGCATACAAAAGCTAAATTGGTTTACAAGGACCTTTTCTTATGCTATTTCGATATTTGATTTTCACATATAATTTATTTCGGTGACAATTTCAGTTGTATTGGTTAATATGCATGGGCATATTTTTATGAATATGTTGGAAAAATTAAAAGATAATGTCTGACAGACGATACCTGAAAGGAGACTAGAGAAATTAAATATTGAGAAAAGAACAAATAAAGTTTCAAATAAACGACATGAAGTCAAAGATAGACAAGGCACAGCAGAACAGGATTGCTATACCGAAATTAATCAGCACTATTAAATTCTGAATTTCGTTACGAATTTTTGGACTAGTTTTAAAAATAAGCTTCATTAATTGCGACATGTAATGAAGAGAAAGTCAATTCAAAATTAAGTGAAGTTGCCCTTTCAAATGTATCCCAATTCTGCAAACGAAGCAGAAAAGTAAATGAAGTCTGTGTTTCGTTTGGTTGATTTTGTTTAGCGGCATATCAACCTCTATAGGTTATTTAAGGCCGAAATCTAAATATTTTGAACGCAATTGTATGCCTTCAACTAAATATATTTTGAATGTATTTTTATACTTAATGTATAAAATGTAAAATGTATGTTTTGTTGGTAATTTTTTTTTTTATATAAATATGCCCTTTTTATACTTTCTTACAGTTTTAGGGATTCAGGATTTGCCCGTAGCTGGGATCCTAACAGGTGCTACTTCCCTGGGTCCGGGTGAACCGAGAAACGGCAATTAAGAGGTGCCGGATGCAGTTGTCTGTGTTTAAAAAGCGGGGAAGTGTTAAATTATAAGTGAATGCAGTTTATACGCTCGGAAATAGTATTAAAAAAGGCAAAAATGGGTTAAAACTGTGATCCACTTGAAAGTGTGTAAACAATTGAGAATCGCTACGCAAACCAGTCATTTAAACACTAACAAGTCAACATATATTCTAGAGAATCAAAACAGAAAAAAAAATGTTTACATTTCGCTGAATCCAGGTTAGAAGACCAGATCTAGCCCTTGTCAAAAGGAATATTTGGTACTAATCTAGCAGACAAATGAGTGAAATTTGAATAGAGAAGAGATCGAAAATAATATTTGCAAGAAAAATACAAATGTTTGGAACGAAAATGCCAATTGTAGTCATCATTATTAGCAAGATGGAAATAGTTCCAAACAGTTTACTACTCCCCACGAAAATAAAAAGTTAAATATCTGAAGAACTGAAATCATAGGACATCATTACTCAAATTAGCTACAACACTGAGGCATGCTAGAATAATGAGTAGACATTGTCACTTGATCTTCTGTTAAAAAGAATAGTAAACGATGAGTACGACAATTCACCAAGAAAATTGTAATAGCGTAATTGTAATTTCTGGAGCGCTTAGGACATCTGCAAAGGTCGGATGGAATAATCAGGTTTTACGGTTACGAGAAGTCAATATGAATTATGGGAGTTTAAGCCAGAATATGACAGGAAGAGTTTGGAAGAGAAGCCATTTCTTAGTGAATGTTAAACAGAAGATGCCGGGTATAGACTTTGCTTAATCTTTTGATAGAAGGTAGTTACGGTCTCTCATTCTAGAGAACGAAGAAACGAGAGAGAGAGAGAGAGAGAGAGAGAGAGAGAGAACGAAGAAACGAGAGAGAGAGAGAGAGAGAGAGAGAGAAGGAAACGAGTGAGAGAGAGAGAGAGAGAAGAGAAGAAGGAACGAGAGAGAGAGAACGAAGGAACGAGAGAGAGAGAACGAAGGAACTAGAGAGAGAGAGAGAGAGAGAGAACGAAGGAAACGAGAGAAAGAGAATGAAGGAAACGAGAGAGAGAGAGAGAACGAAGGAACTAGAGAGAACGAAGAGAACGAAGGAAAGAGAGAGAGAGAGAGAACGAAGGAACGAGAGAGAGAACGAAGGAACTAGAGAGAGAGAACGAAATAACTAGAGAGAGAGAACGAAATAACTAGAGAGAGAGAGAGAACGAAGGAACTAGAGAGAGAGAGAGAGAGAACGAGAACGAAGGAAACGAGAGAGAGAGAACGAAGGAACGAGAGAGAGAGAGAGAGAGAGAGAGAACGAGAGAAACGAAGAACGAGAGAACGAAGAGACGAGAGAGAAAAAGAGAGAGAAACGAAGGAATGAGAGAGAGAGTAGAGAACGAAGGAACGAGAGGAGACGAGAGAACGAAGGAAACGAGAGAGAGAGAGAAACAAGGAACGAGAGAGAGAGAGAGAAACGAAGGAACGAGAGAGAGAGAGAACGAAGGGAAAGAGAGAGAGAGAGAGAACGAAGGAACGAGAGAACGAAGGAACGAGAGAGAGAGAGAGAGAGAGAGAACGAAGGAACGAGAGAGAGAGAGAGAGAGAGAGAGAGAACAAGGAACGAGAGAGAGAGAGAGAGAGAGAGAGAGAGAGAATGAAGGAACGAGAGAACGAAGGAACGAGAGAACGAAGGAACGAGAGAGAGAGGAACGAGAGAACGAAGGAATGAGAGAGAGAGAGAGAAAGAAGGAAAGGAGAGAGAGAGAGAGAAAGGAAGGAACGAGAGAGAGAGTAGAGAACGAAGGAACGAGAGAGTGAGAGAATGAAGGAATGAGAGAGAGAGAGAAGGAACAGAGAAGGAAGGAACGAGAGAGAGAGAGAGAGAGAGAATGAAGGAATGAGAGAGAGAGAGAGAGAGAGAGGAAAATGAAGGAATGAAGAGAGAGAGAGAGAGAGAGAGAGAGAATGAAGGAATGAGAGAACAAGGAACGAGAGAATGAAGGAAAGAGAGAGAAAGGAAGGAAGAGAGAGAAAAATGAATGAACGAGAGAGAGAGAAAAGAAGGAATGAGAGAATGAAGGAATGAGAGAGAGAGAGAGAGAGAATGAGAGAATGAAGGAATGAGAGAATGAAGGAATGAGAGAGAGAGAGAGAGAGAGAAGGAGAGAGAGAGAGAATGAAGGAACGAGAGAACGAAGGAACGAGAGAGAGAGAGAGAGAGAGAGAGAATGAAGGAATGAGAGAACGAAGGAATGAGAGAGAGAGAGAGAGAGAGAACGAAGGAATGAGAGAGAGAGACGGGAAGGAGAGAGAGAGAGAGAGAGAACGAAAGAATGAGAGAGAGAGAGAGAATGAAGGA
>CAHIKZ030000336.1:4150000-4220000 GCA_903632075.3 Acanthosepion pharaonis | reverse complement strand
AACTTTACGCGCAACATGCAAAGCATGATGCCTTCAATAAACTTGCACAACGGGACTACGAGCCTGCAATGAAAGAAAGCGTGACCCAGGGTCTTCACCTCCTCATCAGAGCGAACGCAGTTTGGAGATTTCACCAAGCCCGCCGAACAAAGTCTATTGCATGCCCAGAGTGCGCTGAAAATCAACAGCCAGGTGATTGATGCCTCATCGTTATTGAGGCATTTCAACCCGGACGCCCACAATCATATTGAGATAACCTCCTGCTTCCTATGACCGAGCTCGTCAATCAGATCATCACGTACGGCGAACTAACACATGATATAATGCCCTGGACGTTGGAGTTTTTCGGAGCAAAAAGACAGTCACGACAGAAGAAGCATTCGCCTCCTCCGTACACGAGTGCACACTTCTCAAGGATGGGAAGTTCTTAGGGACGATTTCCTTTCAGAAGGCGCCCTCCTGATCCGAATCGTGACATATTCGATCTAGGAACGCGATGCGAAGCGTATGTTGACGAATCTCAACGCTAGGCCTACCTAGACCGCCTTCAGAAGGGTGGAATTAACATTAGCGGCCTTGCCTCCTCACAAGGAGAACAAGAGTCTTACTAAATGTCTTTAGTGTGGTAGACAGGAGTGGAAGCACAGGTGGGTCGGTAAAAGAGAATCGGGTAGATGTGCGAGGCACATACTTCCGCCATTCCCTTTAAGAAATTCCTCCGAGAACACAGATGAACTGTGACCTCGGCCTTCTTTGACCAATTCATTTCTAACTGGATATCGGGACCGAACCAGATGCCGAGTATCTTGACCGGCCCGTCCGTCCAGAGGAAAGGTCCGGGAAGAGAAACTCCCTTTCACACAACCAACCGCAAACAAACTTATCGCAGTCAATCTTGGCTCTGTTCGACACAAGAACCAAACGTCGTCGCATAGGCAGAATACCAGGCCGAGGTGGTAGCACCAGGTAGGGGAATTCCGCGTAAGACAGAATTCGTCTATAACTTGCGAAGGAAGGGTTCCAACGCAAGAACACAAAGGAAAGGCGAAAGCGGACAACTTTGACGTATTGAGCTAGACAATACGAAAGGCTCCGATTGTACTCCGTTCACTCCCACCGGCGCACCGGGGGTCGCATATAGAAGTCGGATCCAAAGTACGGCTCGAAATCGCCCGCCGAAGGTACAGCTTCCAGAAATCGATTGTCAACCCTATCGAATACCTTGGACTGATCTAAATTGATCAGTACGTCTTCACTGTCGACTTGCTCGATGATCAAGCTACCATATGAAGGTTGTCCTAAATAGTCTTGCTCTTAACAGCACGTCTGTTCAGAGTCAACCAAACTAGAGAGGACAGCCTGCAAACGGTTCGCTAAAAACTTGGCCAAAATCTTTAACTCTGTATTTAACATCATTAAGGACAGAAAGTTACCTAACCCATCCCCATCGTTCCCGCCCTTGCGTAGCAACTTGAGCACACCCCTGGTGAAGCGTTGAGGTTTAAGCGGTTGTTAAAAATCAGTGCCAGAAAAGGAACAAAAAAGGCGACTGCCTCAGGTACAGTGCGTAAGGTAGATCATCCAATCCCGGAGATTTGTACCGGCCAACCTACTTCAACACTTCCAAGATTTCCGACTTTGTGATGTGACCCTTGCAACCAGCCGCTTCAGCTGCTTCAAGGCAGGGAAAGTCGGCTAAATAGGCGTCGAACTGAGCAGTGCTCAGATTGGACTCTCTAGTGAACAGTTCCTGAAAATATTCACGAAAAGCCTTGCATATGCATGCACGTTTGTAGTCACGGTCCGATTATCTGGCAATGTGACGCACACGATATGTCGCCGAGATGCATTCCAATTCAGTGCGCCATATTCGTTGCCTCTGAGAAAATTCTTTTTAACCTAGCCCTAACAACCAAAGCTTAATCCTTCTTGATAAGCAAGGAGGCCAACTCTGCTCTAGCTAAAACTACGTCCCCACTATCACGGGATTTAATCGCCCGATCATCGTTTTGTTTACAAGCCGTTTGCATTTTAGATTTTAACTTATCCCACCACATATTCCTAACCACAGCCCCCATCAGTTCCCACTGTAGTATTAGTAGCAGCTGGTCACGGAAATCTCGCTCAGCAAACAATGATGAGTTCAATAGCCAGCCATCTTAATCTTAGGCTTATCTAAGTTCACCCGAACTAGCTTATGATCCGAATAAACTATATAGCCCTTCATCGACTCTCCTGACTAAGACTCGGTCGAGGTAGCTAGAACGCACCTTTGTGGCCAAGCCGCCCCTGTTAGTCCAAGTCCCTACTACCTCTCGAGGGTGTTCATTCCGGTACTTATCGATAAGATCAAACTTGTAGATAAAGTCCCGAGATGGTTTCACGTCCTGGTTGTTAGTACCCGAATTTGACCCTATATGATCTATGTCGGGGTAAAGGACGGCATTCCAATCCCCCACTAAAACTACTCTATCAGATGTCGTAAAAAACGGTTTGGTCCACCGAAACAAATCAGGCCGCTCAAAATGATCACTGGGTGCATAAACCCCAATGAGACGAAGAGCCTTATCCTTTATGGTAACCGCCAACATGCAAAGCCTGCCCGCCGAATTGGTGAAGACTAGAGCACACGGCGCATTCAATAGCTCGCTCACTAGCCAGGAAACACCTCCCGAGCTCATATGCTGAATAGAGGGAGAACCCCCTAGACAGAATTTCTTCATAATCACGATTATAAAACCGAGCCTCCTGCACTCAACATATATTTACCCAGAGACGCTGAAGTTCAGGAAAGAGCCTCACACTGCGAGACTCCGGCCTCAAGCCCCGGACATTCATGCTCGTTAATCAGAGTGCTATTCTCAAACCGATTAGGGTCGCTCTTCTGCATTGAACATGAGCAAGGTTAGGACACCGACGGCCTCTCCCGAAGAACCTGTTCCCATTTCAGCCCTGATGGTGCCATCAGGAGAGAGGCCACTGCTGTCCAAAGGGAACGCTAATTTTAAAGTTACATACAGGGAGGAGTGGACAAAAAACCTCCATGGACAATATTTTGCTGTCAAATACCGCTAATGGGTGAAACATTCCATAAACATGATTAGCCTCTTGGATCATTGACCATATCTGTTGCCCTGGAACCCGACACCACAGTTAAAATCGTCTTCGCATTAGGAAAGTTTAAGATTTTCAACATCTAAGCCATTCGTTTTATTAAAAAAAAAAAAAAAAAAAAAAGACTTATCGAAGGGCGGAAGAACTCTCGATGACTCAACGGCCAGTTGGTGTTTCAATTAAAACACCGTGGAGAAGGCAACGGGAAATCACTCCTACCTATCCCAAGAATAATCATGGCGAAAAAGCAACATAAGTATTAGAGATAACTGTATGAAGTGGCTAAAGTTGACTCTTCGCCCGTTAAGAGAAGACATGTACGGCAGGTATTAGCTGACTATCATTCAGTGGCTTTTCACAATAAGAATATAAAGAGTAACGTTGTAGAGGGAGTTAAGTTCCTTGGGAACAACTCCTCGCCTTGTAAGGACAGACATGAGGTATCATCGACTTTTATCCCGCAAATGCCAGTAACAAATCAAGAAATAGTAATCGTGATCTGGAACGTAAGGGCGCCGTACCAATGCAGACGTGTAAAATTAGTATTAGATGACATAAAAAATGTATTTAAGGATAAACTTCCAAATTTCAAACAGAATCCTGTTAAACTGAAATGGAAGCCCTTTAACAGAGCAATTATCGTTGTATATACACCGACAGCGCAGTGCACGGAGGGAGTAAATCGGTACGTTTTACAACTATGGACAAAGCCAAGGCTTTATGTAAATAGCTATAATTATGGAAGACCTGAATGTCAAGGTTGGAAAAGAACGAAAAGGCGAAATAGTTGGCATGTTCGGATTAGGATTCCAAAAGGAACGCAGCGAAAATGGGTCTAGTGGTGCTAAGCAAACGATCGAATCATTACTGAACGTACACCAAGCAGAGAAAACTAATGGCTTTTTTTTTTTCATATAAAACCTTAATCCCAGAAAAACCTTAGTAACCGTTTCCTGAAACAGCACCAAAAAAAAAAAAAAAAAAAAAAAAAAAAAATAAAGATGGGAAAAATTAAAATCCGAGGGAAAATTTAATTGAAAAGAATATTGAATAGTTTAAGAATGAGTAAAATAAAGCATCGTTGTTGTCGGCACCCGCTTGCATCTGATCATCAGGATCATCATCCTCTCTTTTTATTCCCTTTCCAAACCCTGGTGGTGGTGGCGATGGAGGGCGCTGTGAAGGCCCAGCCTACTCTTCAAGAGTTGTAAGCAGGATTCACATTGACTTGTGGGTGGTTGGACGAGTCGGCTCTCCTGACAGAATGTTACAGATCCGTTTAGACTCGAAAGTCTTGGTCCCCACTCGAATGGTCCTACGCCAGGATGTCCCATTTCCAGCAACGGTTTTCCAGGTCTCGGGGCCGATGTTGCCTGTGTCAGGGATTTTTTTCAACTGCCCCTTGAAGCGTCGTTTTGGGTCTCCGCGTAACCTATTACCGCTGGCGTGTTCTCCAAACAGAATGATACGTGAGAGTCGAGTGGGACGCATTCTGGACATGCGACTCGCCCAGAGACCAAAAATAAATAAAGCATGATAATGCTACACATGCCATTCAGGCATTTTAAGAGTCTTAGAATAAAATTGCGTAATTTCCAGTGTTTCCTTTCACAAAAGCCGCCATATACTAATTTCAAGCTTAATTAAATAATCGAAGTTAAAGAGATATTTG
The DNA here is from genome assembly GCA_903632075.3 of Acanthosepion pharaonis. Lineage (NCBI taxonomy): Eukaryota > Metazoa > Mollusca > Cephalopoda > Sepiida > Sepiidae > Acanthosepion > Acanthosepion pharaonis. The sequence continues at coordinate 4,215,214 of CAHIKZ030000336.1, read as the reverse complement.
CGTTACTTTTGACGGGATAATAAAAAAAAAGTAAAAAAAATGCCGAGAAATGGCTTCAAATATGATTGTAAGAAAGAAAGGCGGGAAAAATCCCTCCTACAGAGTTGCGTGTGCCGACATTTTATGTTCTTGGGCGGATATATTAATGAAAGACACAGGTTTACAACTAAGTTAAATCTAAACACCTTGCTTTGTGGTTGTTTGGTTTTATTTCTTTGAGCAAACAAGCAGAACGAGTCATGACGACAGCATAGCCAGGTTGTCATAACAACAGCTGTAGAAGGTAAGAAAAGAAAAAAGGTAAGAAATAAAAAAAAAAAAAAAAGAATGAAATATATAAGAGAGAGGAAGAAAGAAAAAAATTCTAGGAATGGGGATACAGAAAGAAAGATTAAAGGGGGTTAGAATAAAGTGGGGGGAATTACGAGAAGAAAACAAAAGAAACAAGGAAAACTATCTTCCTATCGCCATTCGTTTTCTAAGGTTTAGTTACTTCAGAGGAGATCCGGAGGGTGGGGGACTGTGCTCATTTGAAGGCACTTGCCTGACGGGATCAAAAGCAATAACACGTTGACAAACAAAGCAATTAAATAGTCATCCTGGAGTCGATCATCCTTTGAAAGAAACTAACGGATGTCTAGCTGAAGCCACACGACCTCTTCAATCACCTCCGTTATTCTATAATAAAAAATAAAGGGAGATAACTGAATAGGATATAACCTTGATCAAAATGACTGAATTACCGACCCTATATTAACGTAAAGGTGAACGCAAAATGAGATAAAATTTATTTTGAACCTGCTGGTTTGGCAATGTAGATCATGAAAACAGAAGTTTTGGGTTAATTCCGAGCAAAGTTTTGACTAAGAGGTTTGAAAAGGAAAAATAGCAACTACCTTTTGTGAGTTTGACCTGCGTTTCAGAATTAGGCCTTGATGAATCGAGACTTTCGGATATTAGTCGATAGTATGGAGATTCATCATTGTCATGGTCGTTTGACAAGGTTCTTTTGAGGTCCACTTCACTCAGTTGACCTTTTTCAAGACAACTGTCAAAATAATTTCTGTAACATCTTTTGAAATGTTTCCTTTAACAATATATCGGCTGACGATTGATATCGCTTCAGAAGCATTCAACGTTTTTCTTAATAGTCCCTGTTAAAATGGAGGTCTTATATGCCCCTGGCTCCTATTGGTTACCGAATGAAATAATCCAATGGGTCTGTAATTTAAATATCGAGTTCAACATATCTGATTGGTTATAAAATGCTAGCAGCATGGCCCGGCGTTGCCCGTGCTTGATTCAAAAATCGTACGACTCATACAGCAATCGCTATCACTTGACTTAAAATATTTTTGCCCTTCCTTGCCTTTAAAGGAGTACCCTTTGCCGTGCTGATGTTGCTACATGCCTTACTTCTTGCCTATCTCACACTGCGAATTTTTTCTAAGCTCTATACTAAACATTAAATCTGTTATGAAAAAAGAACTAAACAAAATGAACACAAAACGACCAGCTTTAAAAATGGATTCGTAACTGAAAAAAATGAATGAAAAAATGTTAAATACTTTTTCACAACAAACCCAGTTCTGCGGAATCAGAATCAACGTTGAGTTTAAGCGAGCGAATGAGCCAATTAGAGTAAAGTACCATGCAGATTTAAATTTTTCCCACTTGTGACGAATGCACCTACCGATTTTTTTGCATGCTAGCATGCTAGTTAACATTCGTGTCAGTCAGCCAATAGAATCTTCCTGCCTATTCGCGGCAGCCAGCTATAGGCGCTCACTCTGGCCAATAGAAAATGGCCGCAAACTACATGAAAACTGCCGTAGAAGCATGAAAAAATCGATTATTTCCACTATCGATGGGAGTTGGGAAATGCAAAGTCGGTCTTGGCCTTCTCGCTAACTTGGAGCAAGTGCATGTAAATTTTGGTGCAAATACGTCGAAAATTGCGGCCGTGCATTCGTTACACACACATACACACATCCTGCCTTTTATAGATAATTTTTTCCAAATATTAGCAAATATTATAATAAATACCCTATAATGATCGTTTTGAGCTTAATCATAGATGGATTTTTAATACTATTCGATTTAACAATTTTCATATGAGGTTGAAATAATTTTAATACTGAAATAGTCATTCGTATACGTTTGTGGTTATTTTATGCTACGAAATATTTTTAGAACCGCTTTTATCCTCAATGGGATACGGAAACGTGAAAAATGTTATAGTCAAAAGGTAGCGATTTAGTTTATAATTTTAAAAAAAAATCATTTCTCCACACAAGCAAGGCAATAAAGCCTCTAAGATACAGAGGGTTACTGAATGTGAAATAGTATAAGAAAAAAAATGAACAATTAAAAAATTAAATACAGGAATTAAGACAGAAGATAACGATTAACATTGCATTTTAATTTTTAAGATAAAAGTTTACTGGAAAATAAAAAGGTGGAAGAAAGAATTGCGAGAGAAAAACTGTTAGCCTATGCTTACATATAACCATCTTAACTGTAAAATGATGAGACTTTTCCGCCAATCTAGTACTGCGTTTAAGTTCATAAAGTCTAATTACCAGAGAGGAAGGTTCATCAGAACAATTACCATAAATGTATTTCTAGAAAAGATGCGGTGAAGATAAATTATGATGATGGGAAAATGACTGAAGCCGAGATGCCAGATAAGGATCAATGAGATTGCAGATACTCAGGATTTTATCAAGGATCTGTGTAGCGTAAACGGAAATAAACAGCAAAACAGTCAAACGCCAAAAAATATTTTCCGAGTCGGAGAATTATCACAGTCTTCCAGTTAATAAATTAATGCTTTGAAAATAAATATTTAACATTTTTCAATCAACGGGTTGCTTTTCCGCCAACAATAAAAACAAACATGCTTCATGATCTCTTTGAAGGGTATTTAAGCAAAGTTTCTAGATGGTCAAACCATTAAGGAGAGGCAAACGGAAACAGTTCACGACACTTGGCTTAAAAGAAATTCCATTACTCATTCACCCGTCTTCCTCACAAAGCTACGTGACATTTACGCTTTCCTACTAACTTACTTCCTTACCTCTTTTTCATACATACACGCAAAGAAATCACATTTTTTTTATCTTAGCAAACTACAAACAAGGACTGTAAGAACTTCACTCATACATGCTGAGAAAAATTTAGTTGTCAAAAAACAAAAACACCAACAACGAAGAAAACACCAACAACGAAGAAAACACCAACAACGAAGAAAACACCAACAACGAAGAAAACACCAACAACGAAGAAAACACCAACAACGAAGAAAACACCAACAACGAAGAAAACACAAAAACCAAAAAACACCAACAAAAGAAAAAAAAAAAACAAAAACCAAAAAAAAAACAAAAAACCAAAAAAACAAAAAAAAAAAAAAACAAAAAAAAACAAAAAAAAAAAAAAAACCAAAAAAACAAAACCAAAAAAAAAAAAAAAAAAAAAACAAAAAAAAAAAACAAAACCAAAAAAAACAAAAAAACCAAAAAAAACAAAAAACAAAAAACACAAAAAACAAAAAAAACCCAAAAAAAAAACCAAAAAAAACAAAAACAAAAAAAACCAAAACAAAAAAAACCAAAAACAAAAAAAAAACAAAACAAAAAAAAACAAAAACAAAAAAAACAAAAACAAAAAAAAACAAAACAACACAACATTTAAAAACTTTTTCTGTGTTGTGTGTCGATTCAAATCCGCAGGAAATTCAGTCTTGTCTCCTATTCGGGGAAAACACCTTGTGCAACTACTACTTGTCGCTGAATATAGTGATTTTCCAAGCGTAGCTTGGATGTGGCCCAAGGCTAAATGTAAGGGGCACCCAGTGAGAATCGAACTCACTACTTATTCGTAGTTGTTCTAGCGAGACAAGCTTGCTAAATATTTACATTATTCGGACTATTGCCTTCATCTTTGTCGCCATATTTATTACGTTTAGGCCGTTGTACGCTCAGACGTTCTTCAGGTGGTTGGAATGTCGAACTGAACCCTTCGCTGGGGGTAGACTGTTCTAGTTCCACGTGCCATGTCTAATGCATGTCAGTTATCTCCTGCTTAATTCCCTTTCCAAGTTCTCCACCGCCTTAACCAGGTATTGAACTCACACTCTTTTGGGTCCTGTCACTGGATCTAACTAACGCCTTTATCTCCTGTGCCATGTGTCCTCGAGTGAGCGAAATAAAGGGTTCAGTTCGACATTCCAATCACCTGAAGAAGATCGGAACGTACAACGGCCGAAACGTAATAAATATGGCGACAAAGATGAAGACAATTGTCCGAATACTGTAAATAGTGTACATAATACCTCATCTCAGAAATATAGACAGATACTGAAGCTTGCTAACCATTACACTACTTCGTGGTGCCCATCTTGTCATTGAATATATCTCATCTACAATGGTTTCGCAGCTACAAAGCGTTCAGATATTCCAAGGCCGATCTCACACGCTATCACAACGAACTTGTTAAATAAACTTCAAAAGATACACCTTTTATCGAGATTGAACCTGATCTCAAAAATAATTTTCGCGTCAAATTTTGGGACAAGGACATGCAGCAACCAAAAGCAAGACAGTAATCAAAAGGTGAAAGAGTTCAGACCCGAGTGAGTTGAAACTTTCGAAAAATATGTTCAAGGGCAGTATATTGATGCCATATTGAGGACCAGAACATAGTATCCAATATAATGGATTGTAGGATTCCATGTCTTTTCATCACATGGCTGTATTCACTTCTCATATCAACAGTTCTCTCAAACGACTTACCTTAGCACATTTTAACTGAGATACAATTACAATTATATCGACATAAATTTATTTCTGTACATCTATTATGTTCTTTAGATTTTTAAACAGTTGGAATAAAGAGAAATTTATTGAAGTTTATCAGTATTCCTTTGTTTAGTTAGTCCTGGGTATGACGATAAACTACATAAAAGAAGCAAGGCCACTGATTGGAAGATTGGAGGTTTTGAGGAGCTTGGAACCCTCATCTTAATTTCTGTTCCCAGTTCCACCCTGACCCGGAGTGATAGCACCTGTCAGATTCCCAGTTATGGGCAATTAGTGAAACCACAAACAAAAATAAAACACTATGAAAGTATAAAAAATACATTTTTGCGTAAAATTTACCAACAGTCTATACTTATAGTAAAATTACTAACAGTATATTTTATTTGTAGTTGAAGCCATGAAATTGTGTTAAAGATATCTAGATTTTGGCATTAAATAACCCATAGAGGTTAGTATGCCGCTAAGCAAAATCAACAAACTTACTTTTGTTTAGTGTGCAAGAAAGAATTTTTGTATTAATTCGACTTGTAAGCTTAAAAACTCTTGAATCAGATACATTTCAAAGTTTGAGCTAATATGGAAATAGTAAAAAGAAAATATCGAATTGAAAATGTTCTTTCTTACTGTTATCAACTAGGATTTAAAATTTTCCTTTCATGTCAGGTTTCTCATTTTGATAGTGTTATGGTGATCGCTTCAGCTCGGCCAAGACAGTGTATCGGTTGGACGATTTTGCTCACTTTGCTGGCTATGCCCTTAAGTGTCCTCACAAGACCAGTTTTCATAAAAATGACTAGTAAATGTTTTAATTTTTAAGGCTTTTCATTGGTTGAAAAGTAATTGTTTGATTTTATGTTGGACTGATTTTGAACAACATGTTTTGAGCTGAAAATGATTTCTGATGACCATTGTTGGCCTTTAGTTTCCAGTGTTACAAACCGTTCTTCTGTGTACCTTGTCCCCTCGGGACGTGGGTGATTATGGCTCTTTACGATGACTTATCCCATGTGACGGAGTAACGTTTGTTTATTTGCCATCTCTCCCACCCCATTTCTATCATCCATTCACGCAAGCACATCAGGTGCCTACTGCTGCCTTTTGATCGTCGACACGTCCTGTGAATGTAAAATTCTCCAAGCTTTCCTTCCTCATTATGTGTCTAAGAAATTTAATGTGTCTCTTTCTGATTCTGAGTACGAGTATTCTTTTTGCTTACATTTTCTTAAGACCTCTTCGATGCTTAGGTGCTCCGGTCAGTTGTCACGCGAGTTCAACTGCTTACCTACAAGCACATAGTATATTAGATGACATACAAGATCTCCCTTTTATATTATCAATCAAGTTTGGTACAATCTTTATTAAAGAGTTTAGTAATTAGTCATGCAAATAATAAACGTTCAATAATGATGTATAATTCAAACTGCATTTTCAGAATGATTGTTTCTATTTACAAAGCCTGGTAAAATTGATTTTTATGAATTTTTCGCAGTAAAGAGTTATTTGAAATGTTCATAAAAACGGACATGTATCTGCTATAAACAAAATGCATAAATTTAGTAAAGGAAATGAAAGCATATTGACTAAGAGAAGCTGACATGTCAGTTGTTAATTTGTCTTGATTACTTGTCGCTTCGTTTATACATCTTTGGGGGAATGGGAGTTGCTTGGTATAGGTTTGTGTACACAAGCTGGTTTCTTTTATGTATCCTCTGACAATTTTACACTATTTACATTGTTCGGACTGTTGTCATCTGTCATATTCACGGCGTCTCGCAACACCTCATATCAGAAATATATACACGACACAGAATGGTTTTTTGTTCCCGCTTTGGGTTAAGTGACTATTTGGATTACTCAATACTTTTATGCACTGGGCCATGTGAACGAAAAAGAAGGCCAGAGTATACAACGTCCGAAACGTCGTGAATGTGACAACAGTTCGAACAATGTAAATAATTCCAATACCCCATCTCAGAAATATAGACAGCTCCTGAAGAAGGCCAGAGCGTAAAAATGAACGAAACGTTGTGAATATGGCAACAAAGATGAGGACAGCAGTCCGAATAATGTAAATAGTTCCAATACCTCATCTCAGAAATAAAGACAAATGCTAACTATGACCTGTTGCAATACCTTATATATTAGTCTGCAAGGGGTCGAGACAAAGGATTTTTGAATTTGAATGAAACTAATAACAAGTGATTAATTTTATTTTTTTTTATTCCGTCATCTGTTTTCAAGTTTGACAGTTTTATTGATGTATGCAAATTTCTCATTAGTTTTTATTTTCCTTGGCGTCTACTCTCTCTCTATATATATATATTCTTTGCTCTTTGTGTCACATTTGGTGACTGAACTTTTGAACACATTTCCCACACTCCAATCTCTCCCTCTCACAGGTGGGACGTGGCAAGTCTATCACTGCTCTATTGCTACTACCATAGAAATTTCTCAGGATAACTGCATCTCCTTGTTCAACTAAGTCAGATTTTCATGGCTAGGACCCGCCATGCCACTTACATAGTAGCAAAGCACCCACATTCACCCTGTATTCCATCAGCAAGAAGTTCCACTCAAACAGCTTCTTTCCGTAAACCACTGCCCTATGGAACTGTTGTAGTAAAGAAAAGACTGTCGACTGATAGTAGCAACTGCAATAGATTTCTTCTGTTTCTCGGCCGCAACACCCGTAGCCAAATCGCAGTTCAAATGATAGTCCGACGTAACAGTCCAACACACAACGTAGAAACGACAAAATGGGGTAACGTATCCAACCTTCACTTTTCACCAACAACAACGTGTGTTCATTCTCCCCAAGCTCAAAAAAATCATCTTTTATAAGCGAAAAACAACGACTTCTGTTCAGCGAGAGAATTTTCTGATTGGTCATGCCATTCAGGGGAGGGAAGAACATTAGCATAGCTTCTAGTCATTGAGGTAGATTTCTGCTAACTAATTTTTTCTTCGGCAGATTGCACACAAAACAAACTTTTTTTCGGGGGTAACTGATTATCTCTTTCACTACAAGAACAGAATCCCTGGAGGATGTTTTTCACTACAGTCTTAACCTGTTCAAATCTAGAGTCAACTGTTATCTTCCCCTTTTATCCATATAAACTACCCCTTATCATAACCCTCTACCTTGAGCGGTCCCCGGGCTTTGTACAGAGTGAACCTTATTGTTAAAAAAGAAAAAAATACTTAATTCTTAAATTTGAATATCAGTACACATTTAGTAGTAGTCTACGGCATCTTGGTAAATAATATGTTGTAATGTAAGCAAAATGTTGAGATTGGGGTGAAACATCGAACCGATTGCTCTCCCAACAACTGCAAGGGTAATAGGGAGACTGGGGGAAAGACAGGAGTTAACAAAAACAAAAAAACAAAACAACACTGCCTCAGAAACCACAGCAAAACCCACTTCACAAGACACCGAGTTTTGCCAACGGCTCCCTCAACCAGCTTTTATTGGCTGGAGGCGTCTTACAAACACCCGGATCTTGACCAGTTGTAGAGAATTTCGAATCTAGCTAGACATGACAGATTGTCCCGCTGCTAACGGAAAAAAACCCGCGATCCGAGGCCTCTTTTGCATCTGTACTGATGCGCGTTCGCCACACATTTGCCTATCCGTAGATATTTAAACTTCACATATTGTAACCATACAGCGCGGCCGTCGACCAAGCTTTTTACGAACGATTACCCCCACATTGAATTTCGATTCTCCATATTGGTATGCACCAAAATCTTGGAAAAGGCTCGCTGCTGGAAGACAACATGACGTCGAAGGCGAACCTATTTTCCATATTGTATGGAAATCTTTTACTCGGGGCGTCGCCTCCTTTACCTTGATAGGTAGGTAAAGTGATACAACTATGTCGGTCTCCAAGAGCAACTTTTCCTCCTACCAACTCGTCACTCATCTAGACACCCCTACGTGTGGCGAGCAATATAAGCAAGTGGTATCGGAACCACGCGACAGACAAGTCCATCGATCAACAAGGACGAACCAGAACTCACCCTCAGATCCCAAGCATGACTGCCAATGTAGACCAGCAGCCGGAAATAATTAATGTCCAGTTTGTTGTCGCTTGGTATCCAAAGTCCCCTCATCCACTCTTACTCCCCCTGTTCCCCTTCGGCCAGAGGGAATGCCTCTTAGAAAACCTGAATTAAAAAAGAATCACCAAAAACAATTGAGATAAAAATCACATCTTCCTTTTATATTTTTACAGTATTACAATACTCGTGCTAAGAGAATCTCCAGCCTCGTTTTAGAAGGAAAAAAATGAAGGCTTTACACGTCATCAAATCAGATATTTTAGAATTATTGAATATCTTATAAGGTTAAACGATAATTCGTGTGAGTGTATCGTAGAAATTCTATGGTGATTTTTAATTAATTATGATGGAGGTACACTACTTTGTATTTGATATAAACAAGGTTTAAACCTAGAATAACGTGTGATTAACATTTACAACCTTTCCTATGTTTCATAGATCTTGACTGCTGCGCATTGCTATTTTTCTTTTTGTGCAGAGCTGTAGATGGTTAACTGTCTGTAGCCTTGAGTGGGAGCCAGGATATGAAAAAGGCAACGGGAAGCCACCTGACTATCCTTACTAAGAATTCATGGCAGTTCGTAGATATTGAAGTTTTGACAAAGCATTAAAAACAAATAACAAGCAATGTTGCATAGAGAGAAACAACTTATAGTCTTAAGACTAAGAGTATACGTAACATCCTGGTTCTATAACATTTTGTTGTCTTCTAAAACCTCGAAACTGTTTTCTATCGAACAATCATAATCCAAACAACAAAAGCAGGTGTACATATTCATTTGTCACGTAATAAAGGAATTTATATATGGATTTAAGTTTAAACGCCGAGCGTCTCTATATATTTAACGTTTCGATGTAAACTGTAACCGGAGTTTATTTCAGTCCCCCACCTCTCTTTATAAGACTATTTCAATCAATAAAAACCGTCGTCTGGCGTTCTTTTCGGATCGAAACTAATCACGACGCGGTTTTCGATCTTGTCATTTATAACTGAAAAAGTTGAAAACCTTCAAAGCAATTGAATTCAACATTTTCAAATGGAATATATTTTAAGACATGGTGGAATTTTACATATATATTTTATGTAAAGAACAACAGTTGAAGAAAGGGAAGAAGTAAACTTGTGTAGACGCATATAGCTGAGAAAGAAAAAAACACATCTATAGGTTATGTTTTTAGAAAGCGTGTGTGATACGGCAGATGGATGAAGGAAATTCAGACGACAGCCTGTCTGGATAGTAAAATTTCCCCTGCAGAGGGAAAAGAAAACTTTTTTCGCTACTACAGCCCGGGGTAAAATATGGTCTAATATCTCGGTTTTTCATAGTCTTGAACAGCACCACCTAACAAACACTTTGGCAGATAAGTTCACAATAATCCTACACATTCATTTGTCCATGATACTCATCTCTAATTCAGTATAGAATAATCTAAATGTTTTTAACGGGATAATCTTTATCGGTTAATTGAATATCCGTTTGGTTTACACGTGTAGTCAAAGATAAACAAAATTAACTATTGTGGTAGGTTAGCCAGTCTGTAGCGGTGACAAAATACAAATTAAACTTACCCTCTACTATTTTTACTAAATCAAATGCAACAAAGACAACAACAAGAGAAATAATTAAATAGGCAGATATTTGTTTTAACAGAAAACATATCAACAAGTACACCTGATATAATAAAGTTGTTTAAAAAACTATAGACTTCTTGGTGGTGTGATCGGACGTAATATAAAAGGTGTTATACTATAGATCTGGTAAGAAATTAAACAGTTTATGTTGACGGTGAAACTGAATGAAACAGATTTGAATGCGACAGTGTGACGAGTTGATTATTTTAAGGACTAAGTCGCGTCGAAGTTTCGTATTTATGAGTTTTCTTGATCGCGTGGGAGACTTGAAATAATGTTTACAATTTTTTGGTGCGTTGAACTCTGAAGAGGTCAACTCAAGGTCAACCGTGCGGACTTAGGCGAAAACATGACATTATTATTTACGGACCAATCAGAAAGCATTATTTCGTACTTAACTCTGGAGTCGATTTTAATGGGTTCGGCACAAACTGAGATTAATTAGCTGTGATTCTCTTTTTTTAACAGGTTTAAAACAGAATGTAGAAATCTAATTCTACACTATGAGATTAATGAAATCTCCCAGCAACAGAAATCGCGAAAATTGGAATTGAGTCTTATTTGCATTTTACTTCAAACTGATTGCAGTAAAGATCGAAGTGGAGTAATAATTAGCAATTTTGAAAACAGAACTGGTGATTGAAGTTCGTGTCTGCTGACATCACTTCAACACGGGTATAATTGGGGAAGACCTTAATCAAACGTTATCTCCCATTGCTCGTTAACCAAAATTGGACACTTCTGTTCCAAGACAGTGATGAGAAAATAGATCGAAAGAGGGATTCCAGAAGAAGTTACTTCCCAAATTTACCAAACCAGGCCACAGCACATATATCCTGTGTCGGGTTGCCTCTTCCTAATTTTCGAAACCGCTACTAGAGGACACTTTCCGGACTATAAATACTCGGCGATATCTTTTCGCTCCCTCTTTTTCTCACTTTTTCCGCTTACACCTCAACATGTAAATCTCTCGCGAAAGAACGCTTTCGCGAAATACATGAACAATACATACATGCACGTACGCACCTTTTACTTCATTTTTTCTAGGACTTTCTCCAACACCAAACTACATATACGCAAACAATTCACTAGCTTAAATGTTTTCTTCATTCATGTTCATTGTTCAATAACACGCAAAAATATTCTATTGTTTATGTAACTTTTTATTAATACATTATCATTTGTGTGTACAAAAAAAAAAAAAAATAGTTCTTGTTTCTTACATTTTTTTTTTCACGTGAACTCCAAGTCAGCCATGTTGGTTGTGGGCATTTCAGGAGATACACATGTTTATTATTCAATGCGCACATCAGCCCGCAACATCCAGTGCCAGTTTTGGTAGGCATAACGTCCTATCGTGCAATGCTTGATGGTGTTTTAGAGAATTTAAAATATTTTAAACAGATTAAAAAAAAAAAATTAATCTTAAAGATTTATATAAGTAATGGAATAGGATGTTCGGGTTCTTTGTTAGTTCACTTTAAATATTATTAGTCTGGCACAAGGCCGCAAATGTAAAGCGTTAAGGATCAAATTAACTACTAAGTAGTAATAGTAAATTAGACTAGCTCGTTAACCATTATACTATGCTGAAATGCCTTGCTTTATATACGATAACACATGATAGGACTTGGTGAAGCATTTTAATCCCTGACCTAAATTCTAACCTTCAAAGTCAGTCAACGGAAAAAGCCGATTTCCTTTTATAGTAAAAATCACTAAAAATGTAATAGTTTTAAGTCGGCTGGGCCATTTTCAGGCCAAGACGGGAGGCACTTGACCCCAAGTGGAAGACTTTCAAATCTAGAAAGAGGATTATAAATAAATGAATGTAGGAGGAGGAATTTCATTGAAGAGAAAAACTTTAAATTGTGTAAGAATGTATATTTTATAATCTGTATATATCTATAAAATGAAAAGCTAATATAGACAATTTTCATTTTATATGCAACAGAATTGAGAATACGTTCTTTCTAAATTTTGAGTTCTTGAATGAAATTACGCACCAATTTGTTTTTTGTCTAAAATTCCTCACATTGGAATTTAGTGTCTATCACTAATATCAGCACGAAAATTGGAATTGGCGAACGAGTTACAATTCTGGGTTAGGTTTTTGCGTTCACTTTCACACAAATGCTTTGAGAAAAGGCATGGGTCCGTTTCAATCTTAGATAAGGTATGGATTTGTGGATGTTGGCGAAGAATTCTTTCTTATTTACATTCAAAATGAATAAATGTATACTGAAGGAACCTTGTTTCAGATTTTATGAAAAATATTTTCAGGGGTTTAAGAAATTTTTTTTTTTCATTTTATTAAACTTTGCCCGGTGCCACTATAGTATGATATCTACCGAGGTATTTGCAGCCTACTATAAATGACAATGCACACATCATTGCTGGAAAATGTTCAGGAAAAACGATGACCTGTTTACTTTTTTTTTTTTTAATGACATCAAATCAGTTTACAAACATTAAAATCATTACTTGATTATTTTTTTTTTTTTGCATAAGAAATTGTTAATGATTTTTAGTACATAACCAAATCACTGTTCATTGCCTTTGACCCTCTTAACCCTAATATATTTCCAAACTCCAACAGTTGGTAAATATACCATAGTAGAAAATGAATAGTAGATATTATACCATAGTAGAAAATGAATAGTAGATATTATACTATAGAAGAAAATCAATAGTAGATATTATACTATAGAAGAAAATCAATAGTAGATATTATACTATAGTAGAAAATCAATAGTAGATATTATACTATAGTAGCACCCTTTGCCAACTACTACAGGTTAAATAGCAGGTGGCAACCGAAGAAAAGAAAAACTGAATTACTATCCGTAGAGTAGGTAATTGGAAACTACCTTTTTCAAGAATTCATATACATTTACAGATAAAGAAAAGGAATCTGTTGAGAGCTGTGATCGACTGTCCTGAACAACTTGAGTGGCGTGTTAAGGAACAGTAAAATTTCGTTAGAAATAAAAGAATACTGAACTGTTAGTTTTTCTATATGGCAATGACTACTGGACAATCTGACGGGATTTCAAGGAAAAGGGAAGGTAGAAAAACTATAATGGCAACTATTAGTATTTGAAGCGAAATTCGACCAAGAAAGAAGTGATAACGAATTATCACTTGTAACTGGTGTAGTCTCGCGATGGCAATCATTTGTGTAAAAAGAATTCCAACAAAACACGTTATAATGTCGCCTACAAATAATTCTCCTTGTAGAAATAACGTTGGAAAAAAAAGGAGTTAAGTCTTAACAGTTTCGGTAACACGTCCAGTCAGTTTCGACCGACGGAGCACTGTCGTAACGAAGGAAGAAGAAAAATTGCTATTACTTTTGGCTATTTTTTGTATTTTTATATCTTTTCAAAGACATGCAAATTTTTACTCCCCTTCAAATTTGATGGTGTAGACTGGAACTCATTACATTTTTTTGGTGAAGACGAAATTTGATAATGAAAGATATTTTCGTCTCAAGATTACAGTTGAATTCCTTCATTTCTCTTTCCACTGAGCTTCGCTAAGAGCACAAAATTTCTTCAAATCTCCTACATTCTACAAAGGGAAACTGAGAATGCCATGGACTGAACATGTGAACAATAAAGAAGTTTTATAGAAAATGGAAACAAAAGAGACGCATACTTATCAGGAAGAAAGAGTTGAAATTTCTAAGGATCGTAATGAGGAAAGAGGGCTTAGAAAATCTGGTACTCACAGGACAAATTGACAGCAATAGGGACAGGGGAAAACAACGCATAACTTGAGCTTGAGTAAATGGTTTAGGAGAGATAACAAAAAAATAAAAATAGTAAGAACTACAAAAGAAAGTTGTGGAGAACCATGATTTCCTAAAACCTGAAGGGATACAATACATACAAGTAGCTCCTATAATTCGGAAATAACGGTTTTAGTAAATTCTGTTGGTTCATTCGCATATGGGAATGTTTGTTGCATATAAAATACAATTTTGACAAGCTGAAGGGAAAGTGAAACGAGACCGGTCGTAATTGACTATACTAAACCTAGCTAATCTGAATCACAACCTATTCATTCATTACAATTTACTCAATCACCACAACAACTCATCCGTCACCATTCAACGCAAAATGTACCATAATACCGCATATTCAAAGGGATCTTACTGAAACAACCATGACATAAAAATTTGATAATATATAAAATTGTCTGCTTTTTCTTTACAGAAAAAGATAAAACATATGCCATGAAATGAAGGAGGTCGGGATGAACCTAATAACGAAACTAAAATTAAACCAAAACATTCCAGTAAAAATCTATGTAAGAACCGCGGCCAGCTCAGAAAAATATCACAAATGAGAATGTATATTTATTTTGTAAAAATTATAAAATTGTGGTAGAAGACCAGAAGAGATTTGGGGAAAGGCTGGTTTTCACTATCTCGTCCCATTCATTAAATATGCTCAACCATCACACCTCCTAATCCTACATGTACCACAATACCACATATTCACGAGAAACCTACAGAATATCCCATGATATAAAAATTTATACCTTTTTTGGTATTTTTCCCTTTTTTTTTTTTACAAAAATATATTAAAATTAAAATTATTTTTTGGGTGGAGAGAAAGAACACGAAAACAAAACTAAAGAATGAACCAAAAACAAACTAAAACAAAACCGATGTTAGTAGGACCCGTCCACCCCTCAAAATAACGACATTGACCCACTGTATTTGCCGTTCAACAGAATCAAACACCACACTCACTAATAGAGTGGGGATGGCACCTGGAGGCGGTGTAATGGTTAGCAAGCTTGTCTCGCTAGCATAATTACAAATGAGTAGTGAGTTCGATGCCCCATACATTCGGCCTTGTGCCACATCTAAGCTACGCTTGGAAAATCGCTAATGGAGTGGGGAAGGAAAAATTAAACAGTGACGTGGGTAAAAACAAAGTCTGGCCCAGCTGAAATGTAAAAAGAGGACAAGAAACTGGGGAGGGGGGTTGGAAATATAGAGATGGCTCATAACAAAAGAAAGTGTCGGGAACACTTGTTCACATTAACTAGGAAAACATAAAACAGTCTAACTTAACCAGGGGAGGGTTCACAGGAAACCACCCCATTCTGCTCATGGGGACTTAAACGAGAAAATCAATCGCAAATGGGAATGCTTGCCAAACACTTCCCCCCATCCAATTTAAAAGCAGAGCCACAAAAAATGTATACTGGGATATATCTTCCTTGCTATTTTCGTTCTCATCTTACCTGGTGTTGTAGAGTGGTTTCAAGTGGAGGCTTGTATTTGTACTGTCGGTCCTAAAATAGGTTCAACGTACAAAACATTAGGAACTTGATATAATAGGTAATGATGCAGAGAAATCTTGCTATTTTTGATTTCATCTGTGACTCAGTTTGTTTTGCAGTCAGTACATACCAATTCGCACTTGTGTCAATCATTAATTCTTAATTTGTGAACTTTTATATTTTTACTGTTAATTTACCTTGCATATATTGTTTTGATCGAACCTATGTACTCCTTCGCGGGAGAAAATCTGAGGATTGGAATTTATAAGGCACTATTCGACTTTGCCTGATCGGCGATGAACTACGTGTGCGAGTCGGTGTAGAGCACGTTGGTTCTAAAGACGGTTACTCCTACAAAAGGGGGCGCTCAAATATTCAGGCCGATAAACGAAAATATACACTTTAATAAATAAACAGAGTTTCTACTCAAATACGAGTATACATTAAAATAACGTTTAAAATCAAAATCTGTCAGATTACTAAATCAGAAAAGCCATTACTTTAGAAATACAGTAAAGTATGTGTGTGAATAAAGACAAAAGAAAAACCTTTCTTAGCCGACGCGTTTCGTCCTCTATCAAGTCAAATATATACTGATATTTTTATTTATATCTTAAATTTTTTTTTTTTTTTTTCACCTAATTATATATATATAATTATATATATATATATATATATATATATATATATATATATATATATATATATAAAACATAGTTTAGTTAAATAATTTAGATATATAATGTCGATTAGTTTTCGTTGTGATCCTTTCAAATTCGCGGATTAATTTTTTGGGAGTCTTAGAAAATTGATTAAGAAAAATACCAACATTTTCTTTCAAATAGTTTTTATTTTCCCCAGTACTTTCAATCTCATCTGAGATCATCTTCAATAAAAAAAACAAAAAAAAAACGAGCATAATACGTCCGTGAATGTGTATGTGTTTCAGTAAATACAAAACATTTCCACTTTTCGTTTTTACTGCTTATGCAGCGTTTAGATTTCAAACATCACGTTTTTTGGTTGGGTGGGGGTCAGTATAAGGGAAGTAACTTTTTTCAATTTTGCTCATACATATATAATATTTTTATAAGCATTTAATTACTGTTGCTATAAATCACAGTTGACTTTGTTTTGGGCTTTAACTCTTATATAAAAGGCTTGAAGGATTTTTAGTTTTTACTTATTGTTTTTATGCAAGATAGATGTATTTCAACTAATATCTGTCTAATCTGTGAGTGTGGGCATGAGTGTTCCTTTAAATGCTGCGATAATGAATTATGCTCAGCCAAATGAAATGTAAGTATTTTTGTTAGCATCGTCGTAGTATAGCCAACGTACGTATTGTCATTTATATCAGAGATACAATCTCCTAAAGGTAGGTACCTCCACGAAATCGCTAAAAAAAAAAAAAAAAAAAGCATAGCTTGATGAAAAAGACGCCAACCTTGCCGAAAACAAAATTTTATTGTCTAAATGCTTATGTTATTATTTAGAGGAAAGACCAAAGTTTTTTAATTATTTTTAAAAAAAATTTCCTTTTTAGAAAATTCTAAATTTTGATTAAAAAAACCTTGTTTCTATTTGTATCAGCGGAACTAGTAAATAACAGACAATTTTAGCACGTTTTTTTTGGTATGACACACATTAATTTGAAAAAAATCGTGCAAAATAGAAATAATTATCGGATGTTAATGAAACTTTCAGGAACTATTCACAGATGATCGAAATTATTATAAGTATGTTTTTTTTTATGAAAGTCATGGTAGAAATATTTTTTTAAAATATTTATTACCCCCCCCATAACTAATTTTATGAAAACGCTAGAAATTCGATCGCATCGGTTTTAGTGATTACAATAATTAAAAGCACAGGGCTTTGAGGAATGCAAATCATGTACCTGAAAATCAGCTCTGAATTGTAACATACAAAACTCAATAAAACAAAGATATTATTTAATTTCAAATGCTTTTATTTGCTTTTAGTTGTTTTTTTTGATGAATATGGACAATATTTTCTGAAAGCAAAAAATTTTTTTCGATGAAAAATGAATTTTTAATACAATTATTTGTTATTTCATTAATTATAATAGATTTTACATTTAAGTTGTTAAAATATTATAAAATTAGTTAAAAGCCGCACAGGCTTTCATAAGTGTCCTCATGAGATAGATCTTTTTTTTTTTTTTTTCAGCGCGTTGTAAATTGTATCATTTTGACTAATCAGAAGATCCCCAGTAATTAAAAAAAAATGTAATTTTGTGCTTATAATCGAGCTGTAATTATAAAATACGGAAGACCAACCAGAATATAATTAAGTTGCGTTATTTGAGTTAAGCATTGTTCTCTGCTGTTAAGGCCTTTACTTTTTACGAAACACGTGGGAGAAGTTAATTTGATTTTTTCAATTTCAACTGAGAAGGTAACTTACAAGTATCAGTATCATCTTATGAAATTTATATGATCTTATTTTTATATTAATCTCAGTTACGACATTTTTCCATAAATGAAATATCAAAATTAATAATAAAATGAATGCAATTACAAATAACAGTAGAATGTAATAAATGTACATAAAATTATAGTATTTTATGTACAATCCTGATAAAATTTCATAAGAAAGGTACCTATAAATTAATTAGATACCTTTCTTAAGAAATATGAAATTTAATGTCACTCTTAAGTTTTATTTTAATTTCTTTAGAATATATTTCCCATAAAGCATCATAAACGTAAAGGTGAAAGCTAAGTACAAAAAAAAAAAAAAAAAAAAAAATTAGACCGCTGAAAGTTTTCATTAAAAATAACGGGGTAAATAATTTGTTCACATAAATGTAAATTATTTCACTTTTCTCCTTCCGTAGAACAAATTAGCCTCAGGGAATTCGTAAGTATATCATTCATCACATGTCAAGAGACGTGAAAGTTTATGACCTGCTTTGTTTTATTTTCAAATTACATCTTTTTGGCACAAAAGCTAAGTTAAGTTTGGTTCAAAATATTTTAAATAAACATTATAATTTCTGATTTTCTTAAAATAAGTTTTGAAAAAATGATAATTGATATTTAAAAAAATTTCAAAGTCAGATTTGCAGTTTTTTTTTAAATGGGAAAAAATGGTCAATTTTGCTGACTCAAAAAAAACTAGATTTTTAACGAAAATTTCGGACGTGCTAGGAACGATTAAAAAATGGAAAAAAATACCCCAAAAATACTTTGACCTTTCCTCTTAATGAATAACAAACATTTAGACGATAAAATTTTGTTTTCGTCAAGTTTGGCGTCTTTTTCATCATGCTATGCTCTTTTTTTAGCGATCTCGTGGAGGTACCTACCTAAAGGACATTTAAATTGATATACAATGTTGGCATTTTGCAAGATGCTAGTTAACAGAAGAGTTTTTTGGACAACTAAGTTAGTTGCATTAAATTTACTATAGTATATTATTAATTTTCTTTTTCTTTTTACTTAGATCAGTGGGGATACATTAGTGTTTATGAGTGGTTTTAGGATTTTTTCCTCCTACTTATAGTTAGAATGCATTTGATTAGGATATAATAATTTGATATGTTTCGAGTTATATGAGGACGTATTATATTCGTTTTTTATTTATGTTAATATTCGTAATAGCTCGTCTAATTTGTTCATCAACAGTGTAATTAGGGAAGTCATTATTAATGAGGGTTAAATATTTTTTTTAATTCAGTGTATATTTCAGTATTACTTCATCTTTATGATTCCTACTATTTCCACACTTTAATCTTTGGATTATTTTCACTGATATCACAGAGTACTTTTCTTTTTTGTTACTAACTCGAATATTTTTTCATCTTTTTTTCTACTAAGTGTTACCAATAGTAATTGACCAGAATTAAAAAAATATATATTTAGTAAAATTCACACCAATTTTTCCTAGAGCGAGTCCCTTCTATTGCACTCTGGTTGTGTTGACTTTTGCCGTCGTCCCCCGAATGTAGGCGACTCGGCTGCCTTATTTCTAAGTGTGGTGTTTTTTTTTTTTTTTAAACATTTCCCCCCAGGCAAGGCGGGAAGCCACTAGGACGCAAGGGGTTACAGAAAATTTAGAGCAAGATCAGATAGGAGTGATAGAAGAAAGGATGAGGGTAGTGGATAGATCAAGGCAACTGGAGATGTCGATTGACATTACACTTGAATAGCTGGAGATTATAGCTCACAGGGAAACAGGAATAGGGAAAGGAGTTCCACAGGCGAGACGTGCGAGACATGAAGCTATTGGAGTAGAAGAGACGGCTACATTTGGTGTCTACGTTCGCACTCAATCGGATAAACAAGCCAAAAATAAATTTATTTTTTAAATTGTAAAAAATTCCTTCCATCTGCACTTGCAAATTGTGAATAACTCCATGAACTTTGGTAATTCTTCTTTCTGAGGGTTGGAGTTGTTCCGAGGCAAACTAAACAAATTTCAATTTCAAATTTATAAATTGAAAAGAATGCCAAAAATTTAATAAATAGAACGTAATGATTTTAAATTTTGTAATTTCTTGGGATGCTTAATATTTGCGTTAACATTGTTTGGAGGTGAATTAACAGAAAAGATGCTAATTCTTTATTTTACCAGACCTCCTTTCGTTCAGACTAGGGAGTTAACCCTTCCTCTCGAAGGGATCGCAATAAAGAAATATGTCGCAACTATTTAATATGATGGGTCGTATAAGAAAGCCCGATATGTATCTTAGGATAGACTATAAAATTGGAATTATTTAGAGCGATAATTTGTCTTCATGAGCTTTCTAATAGATTTGTTGAACTTGTGTGTCTAGGAAATTATTTGAAGTTCATCGATTTTATAAAAATATATTTGTCTTTTTTCATCGTAGGAATCCGGTTGTATAATTCCCTTTCCTTGGTCCGAGGCAACGATGGGAATGTTATTTCTGGCTAAATTTTCTAATGCCTTTGTGTCTTTGTTGTAATATTTCATTATTCCTAATGTATCAGTGTGTAAGCAAACAGTCGGAAGTCCGAGTAGTGCCCTTCCGACCGACCAACACCGAAAAACGCCGATCTTAGAAAAAGAAAAAACTGCCTTCTCCAAACAGACAATTATTCAGGAGAAAACTTACCTACACACCCAAGGCGAGGTCTTTTTTCGTATCAGTCAGGTTCTCTTGTGCAATTTTCCAGTCTGATCTTTTAATTTCGGTGGTCGTACGATATGTCCGTAAGCGGATATGAAGTACAAGGAATTTCTGTTCCTCTGTAATGTTGGGTAAAGGTTTGTTATTACAGCAATAGAATCAGTTCTCAAATTTCGTAGCGTGAAAGAAAAGCTATGCAAATCAGCATTTGTACATTTTATTTTATTAAGATTACGTGAAGTGCAGAAATTCTGATTTAACGTTGGCTAAACAAAATACATGATTCGTTTTTAAGTTAGAATTGTACAATAAACAAACACTGCGACCAAAGTTTTTCTTTCAGAATTTTCTTTTCAAATTACTAAAGAAAGAGTCAGTACACAAGATCACGAATAAAACAAACAAACTTTGGAAAAATTGATGTGGCAGGAAGTGGGTATGGTTTACTTTGTAAATTCACTGTAAATTGTACCACCTACGAAACTCGTACGATGTTATTTCTTAAACCCCCTCCCTGCAAAAAAAAAAAAAAAAAATTAACTTCGTATTCTGGAGTTCTTTTTTTTCAAATAATACTATCAATTAGCACTCTTGGATTTTTTTTCTGTTAATTCGCAGACCAAATAATGGGTAAAGTTACTTATCGCAAATACTAATTCACCCCAAGAAATTATAAATTTAAAATCAAAGTTGGTTTGAGTTTAAAAAGAATTTGGATCTTTTGGAATTATAAATTTTAAATCAAAATTTGTTTAGCTTGCATTGCAACTACTCCAACCCTCAGAATGAAAAATTACCAAAAGTCCAGGAATCATTCATATTTCGTAAGTGCGGATCATATTCGAGGTACTTACAAGGAATTTTTTACAATTTAAAAAAATAAAATGTGTTTTTGGCTTGCTTATCAGGCTAAATTTTGGTAAATATAAATTTTTTATTTTGGGGTGAATTGATATTTTGGGGCGAATTATCAGAAGAAATCCAAACTCTAAATAACATATGTGATAATATTTTGTTGGAATTTACGCATTTCGTTTGCTTAATCCAAACTATGTTAGTTGTGGCGTTACTTAAGATTTCGTAAAATCTTAGTTCAATAAACGAATTGTTTATTAAAAAAGCTTGTTGTCCAACTCTCCATGTAAATTGTTAAGGTCACCATAGGTTAGGATTGAAAAGTCACGTAATCTAACTTTCTGATTAAAAACTGATAGAGAATAAATGTCTTCTTACCTCGTAACGTGTCGCTGTTCTGGTCAGAAGCGAAATGACGGCATGCATTGTTTTATATAGATTTTGAAAATGCGCGGGAAATATGTTAATTATTCAAGGGCAAATAACTACTGATTACACTGTCTGCTACAAATTGTTTCCTTTAATGATATGCAATCTCAAAATAATTGAATAAAAAAATGAGAGGAAAGACGGTTGGCTGTTAAAGTGATATTTATTTAAACATAGGATACACAAATTTTAACTGTAATTATTTATCATGAAAGAAAAGTTAGAAAGTTCTCTTTGACTGTAAGGAAATGAACATGAATAAAGCTTCAGTGAGGAAGAGAGAAAGTGGAGTCGGGAGAGAAGATCAAAGGGAGTCCGCTGTTGCTTTGATGAGAGAGACAAGACGCGGTTTACTCGAGTCTCTTTACTGTTGTCAGTCCTTCTGCTGAGTCGAATGAATGTTTGGTTTTTTATGGTCTTGTCTAGGCTCCAGAGAAATGTGTTTTTACTTGGGGGGGGGATGATTTTATTGGCTATTTATTTGTATTGAAGTATGTTTGAAACTCGGAAAGCTGCGCGGTGAGTTTTATCATTTTATCATTTGCGCATTTGATTTGTTGATTTTGTTCACTTCTGTCTATTCTCAACCCTTTTTGAGCAGGGTTCTCAAGAAGCCAGAGATCTTGCTTAGATCAAGGGATCTGGTAACTCGTCCAAATAGACACCACACGAACAGCAAAGATGACCCTTGGAACCGATTTATATGTAAGTTAGCCGAAGGAAAGATAAGCGCTTTCTCTGAGGTAGCATGCGCAACACACCGACTGAAGAATTTCAGTCAGTGTGCGTTTTTCACGCGCCGAGCCATCCCCATGAATGGTCCATGCTTGTTGGGAGATAGGTGATTTTATCAAGTGATCATTTCTAGAACGGTTACCAATCAAGGCTACAGAACCCAGTCTATCCTGCTATTTAACCCATAACTTGAGGGGGCAGAGGAGATGGATTCATACCTTTCTCAAGAGTATTTAAGCGTAAGTGAATGTAACGAACTCGGTTGGAATTCGAACTCGACTCTCTGATTTCTCATTCCAAACCGAAATCTATTACACCACACGCACACTCATTTAGCTGAATGGACATTCAATTTTCTCAGAGCTGGAATGAAAACCTCATTAGAGCTAGTTCGTTAGAATCCATTCAGATAATTATATACTTCCATTAAGACTATTTACATTGTTCGGACTATTGTCCTCATTTTTATTGCCATATTCATGATGTTTCGACCGTTGTACACTCGATCCTTCTTCATGTGATATTTCTTGAAATTTCGA
The DNA here is from genome assembly GCA_903632075.3 of Acanthosepion pharaonis. Taxonomy (NCBI): domain Eukaryota; kingdom Metazoa; phylum Mollusca; class Cephalopoda; order Sepiida; family Sepiidae; genus Acanthosepion; species Acanthosepion pharaonis. The sequence goes on along the minus strand of CAHIKZ030000336.1, from coordinate 4,191,712 downwards.
ACCAACTCTTTGGGTCAAGTCACTTTTGGATCAATCAACTAATGCTTTTATACACTGTGCCATGTGTCATTGGGAACATTAACGAGTGGACTTCTAAGGCATAAACCTAATGTCTTACTTTTAAATTCAACACCTGGCCACAGCAGAGGAAACAAAACTTGGAGAGTTATCAAGAGGAATTAACTGAAACTGAGATATCCAAAGGTATGGCACGTAGTGTAAATAAAAGTTTCGATTCAAAATTTCAACAAATATCACCTGAAGAAGACCGGAACGTACAACGGCCGAAACGTCGTTAATATGGCAATAAAGATGAGGACGACAGTCCGATTAATGTAAGTAATAGGAATAGCTACAATACTGCTGTAACCTACGGAAGGTTATTGAATCGGTTGGTAATGAACGATAATACTTAGGGCACGAACAACATATATAAGTTTCGCCAGCGGCGCATAGAAGTAGTCAATTGCTAGAAGTGAGTCAAGTGAATTCCACAATGAATTTCCAACTCTAGGATATATACCAACCCTTAGACCCCATATAAAACGGGGTCGGGTAGCTGTTTCCCGAGACGCGACTCTGCCCTTTGACATAGCCTCGTTTGGGGATCCTCTCTGCCTGGAAGCAGAGAGTTTGACCAGCACAACTGGAGACGAATCTCCAACTGCAGGATATTTACCAACCGCCCCACGCGGTCAGATGTAGCAGAAGGCCGAACTTAATGTGGCGTATCCGAGTCCGTAGGCTCGGCCAAAAAATTCCCCGTAGATCCCGTATAAGACGGGATCGGATAGCTGTTTCCCGAGATGAGACTCTGCCCTTCGACATACCCTCGTCTGGGGATCCACGGCTGGAGACGAATCTTCAACTGCAGACCAACATACAGTATTTACTACACTATTTATGTGAATGCGGACATACCCATTATCATCCGTAGGTATGCTACAACGAATACCTCATCTCAGAAATATAGACAGATACTTTCATTAAGTTCATTATCTTTCCTTCTAACTTGCTTAACCTTATCTCATCTGTTCATAGGAGAAATCAAATTTTAAACTTTTAAATTATTCTACCCTAAGCAAGGCAATAAAGCCATTAAGTTTCAAGTGGTTACTGAGTGTGAAAGAATGAGAAAAATAAAACATTATTATAGAGAGATCAGGAAAAAACAGGGTTTAAGGAAATAGAAGGACGTTTGACATTGCTTTCAAATTTTTGAATATCAAAGTTGACTGGAAAACGATAGGTCGGAAGAGAGTTCCGCAAGCAAGAATGCAAGAGAAGAAACTATTAGCATAGAACTTACGGTTACATAGCGTAATTTCAACTGTAAAATGACGAGACCGAGATGCTAATCTAGTAATGCGATTACATTCGTAATGTCAAGGTACAAAAGAGGAAAGCTCATCAGAAAAATTACCCTGAAAATGTTTATAGAAAAGACACAGGGAAGCTAACTTACGGCGGTGGGAAAGTGAATGAAACTGAGTTGCCAGGTCAAGACTGATAAACTTGCAGATTCTTCTTTGTATTTTATCAGTAATCTGTAAATAAATAGAGAGGCGAGACCAGATGTGAAAGCAATATTTAATGCATGGATGAATGGTAAAGTTAGAAACGAGTAAAATAGTTTCTGGCGATAAAATTTATCTAGCCTGAACCAAGTTTTCTAGCAGTTAATATCAGATATCATTTCTAAATTAGGTGATCTTGACCTTTCTTAGGAAAATTGGACTATATAATAAAATATAATTCCAGTTTGGTGTCTGATGATGAAAGGGGGAACTTTGATACTTGTCAGGTGAGAAATTTTCAAAGAACAACGCACCTCCGAAAACAGTGAATTTTTTTTAAAAAAAGCAAGACAACATCGAAAAAGAAGGAAAGGAAAGGGAAAGTCTTTTTGAAAGCATTCCAACCTTATTTAAAGAAAAAAACAAAAAACAACTGTTTGACCTTAAATGATCTCTTGCTGATCGATGGGTCGTTAAATTTTAAACAAACTAAATTAGGTTCACCACAAGGCACAAGTCTATGTGATGGGATTAAAGAAATGTGCTCCTGAGCTAGCTACTGTTCTCTCTAAACTTTTAAACAAATTCTTCGCTGCTTCCTGCTTTCCAGCTTCTTGGAAGTCCTCTTCTGTAGTTCCTCCGGGGTACCCTCTGACCCTTCAAATTATTGCCCTATTAGTCTCTATTAGTCGTCAAATTAGTCGAGGTTCTAATAAATGCAGAAATGGTTAAGCATCTTACTTCACACGACCTCCTTTCGGACAAACAATATGGATTCCGTTCCCCCAGGATTATCGCCGACGTGTTAACGAACATCACTGAAATTGTCTAGTTCTAGATAAAAACAGTAAAACTCGGGCTCTAGATATCTCGAAGGTATGTTAAACTCCAATAAAGCAACATTCTACACCTTCTTGTTTTCCACTGACATGAAGTGTCGCGACTATATTGAATCAATTGCTATGTCTAATGCAAGGAAAGTTGGGTCACTACATCGTGCCAGAAAATATATCTCATCAAAATCCATCTTACACATTTATAATTCTACCATTCGCCCGTGCATTGAATACTGTTTCCATATCTGGCCTGGTTCTCATGCTGTACATCTCGAGATTCTTGAAAAACTCTAAAGAAGGATCTGCAATATAATTGATCCTGACTTGGCATCTCAACTTCAGTCACTTTCTCACAGACGTCAAGTATTTTCTTGGCAACTCTTCTAATCAACTTTTTTCCCTAATACTAAATACTTGACTTTAAATACTTGAATTTAAATGTGCTACTAGATTGGCAATTAGGTCTCGCTGTTTTACTGTTGAACTAGCTAGATGCAACCGCCATTTTTACTCTGTTTCTTTTCTCGCACTTCCCACCTGTGGAATTTCCTTCTGATTTCTTGCTTCCCTGATAACTACAATCTTCAAAAAATTTAAATGCCACTTCAATCGTTTTCTTCAGCCCTGCTCCTTTTTGTTCTTTACTCAATCCTCCCCATTCTCCATCTTATTATCTTTCACTTTCAATCTCCTGTAACACACTGCGTTGTAGCGGCATCATCGCCTTGCTTAGGGTGAAACGATTAAAAAAAAAATAAATAAAAGTAGATCTAGCAATTGATACAGTGTAATGTTTCCGCTTCGTGCCAGCGGTAAACGTTAGCCCGAGATATCGCAATTAATCACCATCCTGGAGCTTAGCATCAGCCATGCTGATGGTGAGCAAAAACGTTCTATAAGACGAGTAAAAGAGAACAATTTCGTTTTGGGGACGTTAAAATGAACAAGACATTCTTGACCTAGTTAACAACGGATTGTAGGTAATGTTTGAGATAGCTACTTAATTAATATTGTAAATATTCGTCTTGAATCTTTACTCGAAATTACCTGAAATTGAGAAAAAAACAAAAAAACAAAACAATAACATCTATGGCCGAGGATGGTAAATGTTTTACCGAAAGTACCTGCAATATGGACCCAACAACTAATCCATTTTACAAGTAATAAAAACAAGGATCGTCGTTCAGCGAGTGGTCAGTGAGTTAATGCCTTATTTAATCTGTTAGCGAAGTGAATTCGCCATTAATTACATTAACTTTATTAATTTGTTCTTTGTATGACTATTTTACAATATATGATATATATTCTGATGAGCTTTTCCTTTTGGTACCTTGACATATATATATATATATATATATATATATATATATTATATATCTTTATTATATGTTGAGGCCTCACACTTATACACACACCCACACGAACATACACACTTGCACACATCATACTCACACCCACAGCAATATACACGCTTATACACATCAAACTCACTCACTCCCTAAGAACCAAATAACACACACACACACACACACACACACACACAAGAGAGACATCCCCTCTCCAGGAACCAATAAAACTGTCAAACTGGCCAGGGGAATTCAGAGCAGCATGGATCCATCCAGCTCATATCTCAAATAACAACTTAAAAGAGACTGTTTGACCAACACAAGGAATGTTAAAAGATTCTCGTTAAAAAGATAAAAATAAAAAAAAAAACAAATGAAAACTACAGACAAAAGTTCATTTTCTCCAACAAAAGACATTCATTTCTGTAGTTTACTGCTACCAGCAAGCAGAAATATTTCTTCTCCTGATGATGGCCATGTTGGCCGAAACTAGTCGAGGAATCTAAATGAAATAATAATAACAAAAACGAAAGAATATTCATCTACAACCCAGTGTGTCTGAAGATTTTAATTTTTTAATATTTTTATTTTTCATTATATATATATATATATATATATATATATATATATATATATATATATATATATGTATGTATGTATTACAAATTATCCCAGACAAAGAAATTAAAACACATAAAAAGCAAGTAGCATGTATAAGAGACCTCACTGAAAGGAACTGAGGAATGTAGCTTGTCAAAGCATTTCCCATAGAACTGGCGACAGAGTATCATCAGCTTACAACATTTCGTCTCTGGGAAAGGGGTTGCAGGGTTGAAAATAGTTAATCGCAAAAAAGGCTGCGTAAACGATTTTGAACTTCATCAACGATCTGACTCTTGTAAAAATAGAGCATGGCAGAGAGAGAGAGAGAGAGAGAGAGAGAGAGAGAGTCAGGTACTTTCTTACAAGGAACTGGCCATTTTTCCAGCATCTTCAGCGTTGGATCACATATAGAGTTCTCCTTGAGGTCTGGGGAAGACTTGAATATACATTATAATGGCAACATCAACTTAATCACCTTAAGAAAACCCTTTCCATTATTTTGAAATTAAATTCTTTCACTTCCAGTAAGCTCTTGTTTGGTGTGAATTGATTAAAAAAAAATTCGGTAACGAAAAGGCTTTTGCCTAGACTACTACTACGGCGACTACAAATAATAATAATTTGATGTGAATATTTACAGCAAATTTCTGGCATTATAATATCTCTTAGATTACATTTTCCGTTTTTATAAGGCTAGATTCGGTTTCATTTTTATTGCGTTCTTATGAAATTTCAGACGTCTGCAATTTTAATTTTGCATGTTTAACACTTAAGCGCCTCTAAATAGAAAAAAAAAACCCTGACATAGTTTCTTTTCCTTGTCACAAAGAAAACAGGAAATATAATTATTTTCATTTTGTTTTTGATTATTCATTAGTGCCCCATCCGCCGCAGCCGCGACTGCCATTTCAAATAAGATCACCGGTCATTTGTTACTCTTCAGATCAACGTTTATATTTTACAAACCGTTACTTTTGAGCGGTTCGTTTTTACCCTATTCAGTGAAGGCTGGCAAAGCATTTTGAGTAGGGGAATAAGGTGGGTACTTAATACTTAGTGGATCGATCGACTGAAGGTTATAGAAATTTACTAAGCGAAAATTAGATGTGGCACAAAGCCGAAAGTATGGAGCACCCAGTAATCGGTTGGAGGTTAAAAAAAAACCCTGACTGTCATCCACGAGATAAATTGTGATTGACAGATTTCATTGTGATGCCGACTACGAGTTATTTCGTGTTTGGAATTTTCTAATACATTTTCATTTGTGGGCGCCAACAACGAGTTTATTAGCAGTGATATTTTTAATGTGGAAACAGTGTTAAAACTTCAGTGGAAGCTACAAATCAACCCGTGAAAAATTTGGCTATTATAAAGTTGACCTTTGATGTCAGATTTCGTAATTGAACTCTGGCAGTCAACGCATTAAAAACTAGTTTACCCGAATCAATAAAAATATAGCGGCAATGTTTTGTAGTTGGTTAGCCAGTCTGTATCGGTGACAAATACAAATTAAACTAACCCTCTACTATTTTTACTAAATCAAATGCAACAAAGACAACAACAAGAGAAATAATCAAATAGGCAGATATTTGTTTTAACAGAAAAATATTTTTATATAAGAAGTACACATGATATAATGAAGTTGTTCAAAGGTGGTGTGATCAGAGGTAATATAAAAGGTGTTATGCTATAGCTCTGGTAAGAAATTAAACAGTTTATGTTGATAGTGAAATTGAATGAAATAGATTGCTTCACTTACTGTAGAGTTGCTTCGCTTCGACTGATATAGTTACGATTTCCTTTATTTTGTTAAGATATTGAGTGAGTTGGTTTCTGAATCTTGTCTTGGTTGAATTGGTCACGAGATGATTTGATGTTGAAAAGAAATTAAATTCCAGAAGCCGGGTTGAAGTTAATAAAAATTAACTTTTAGTGAGGAAGTTGGGTTTCATGGATTCGTGTGACGAGTTGATTATTTTAAGGACTCATTAAGCCGCGTCGAAGTTTCGTATTTATAAATTTTCTTGATCACTTGGGAGTCTTGAAATAATGTTTACAAATTTTGGTGCGTTGAACGCTGAAGAGATCAACTCAAGGTCAACCGTGCGGACTTAGGCAAAAACATGATATTATTTACGAACCAATCAGAAAGCATTATTTCGTACTTAACTCTGGAGTCAATTTTAATGGGTTCAGTCTAAAATTAGATTTATTAGCTGTGATCCTCTTTTAACAGGTTTAAAACAGAGAATGTAGAAATCTAATTCTATAATACCCCCCGCCCCGCAGATTGTGAAAGTTTTTGAGAGAAAATTTTCTCAGTATGTAATGTACGTTTTAAACTTACTAGGCCAATTAATATGTCTGCCAGACTTGGTAGTAACTTCCGCAGGTGGTATTGAAGGTGTAAGCTGCGCTGGCTGGATCGAAAATGTCTGGTCTAGAACTGAAGGTGATTTACGAGATAAATCGATATAAGCCGGTTTCAACCGGTCGACTGACACTGAGGCTTTCCATGCAAAAGTAAAGTAAAATGCTTGGGCGTTCTATTAATTACTTTATGTGGGGGTCAAGGGTCTTCTAACAGCATCATTTCGCAGGAAGACATAATCACAATTGTCCAAATTTTTCAGCATAAAGAACTATTTTGTTTGGGCACGCTTTGGAGTAGAGGCTAAGTTGTCCATATTTTGTTTAAAATCATGAACAAAATAGGTAGTCGGCCTGAAAGGAGTATACTTTTCCACGAATTGTCTTGGAAGTGTTAGCGTACTCTCAAAAAAAAGTTCTGCTGTAGTGAATCCTAAGTCCTCTTTGACTACATTTCTTAATGACAGTAAAATCAGTGGTAGATTTTCCAGCCAAGTCCTGGAGACATCACTTGCTGCTAGTGCTGTCTTGAGTTGCCTATGAAAACGTTCCACAAGGCCGTTTGCACATGGATGATAAGCGGTTGTAGAAATGTGCTTCACGCCTAACAAGTTTATAAATTCATTGAAAAGGACTGACTAGATCTGCGAACTTCTTTAAGTGCTTATTATTGAAGGACAACCAAAGATAGAGGTCCACTCTCTGAGAATGCACCTGGAAATCGTTTCCGCTGAAGTGTTTTTTTAAAGGAACGGCTACCGGCCAACGAGTGAAACGATCGATTATTGTTAATAAGTATTGGTACCTATCAATGTTGGGCAAGAGACCCACTAAATCAACGTGGATGTGGGAGAACCTTCCATCAGGCTTAGAGAATGTACCAGGCGGAGACTTGGTATGCCGTTGTACTTTAGTTTGGTGGCATTTTAAACAAATCTGCGTCGAGTGCTTCATGTCACTAGACATATTTGGCCAAACGAAACGATCAATAAACATCTTGGTAGTTTCTTTTTGATCAGGGTTCGGCAGAAAATGGAAATGTTCGAATATTTTTTACGCAAAGAAGGTGATGGATAGGGCCTAGAGTATCCTGTGTTTACGTCACAATCTACAGTAGTGTGCCGCATAGCACAGGGTGTTGCTTTAATTGTAGTGACGTTTTTTCTTTTACTGTTTCCAAGGTAGTGTCATTCTTTTATTCTTCCGCTAAGGAGTCGAAATTCAACGACTGTGCGTCGATTGACTGTATCGTCGATCGCGATAAAGTATCAGTATTGTCAACCCCTTTAACTTAGCGGATATCCGACGTATATTGGGCAATATAATCCATTAGTCGGATATCCCTTGGAGTATATTTGTCGGACTTGGTGTGCAGAGCATAAATTAATGGTTTATGATCTGTATACACCACAAAATTCCATCCTTCCAAAAGATGACGGAAATGACTGATTGCCAAGTATATTGCCAGTAATTCCCTAGAAAATGCACAGTACTTATTTTTTAGCTGAGTTTAGCTTGACTGAAAAGAACGAAGTAGGTTTTTTAGTATCTCCCTGTTCCTGGTGAAGAACAGCCCCTATTGAGTCGACCGATGTCTCTGTTGTCAGTGTGATCATTTAGTCATCATCGGTTAAATATGATAACTGCGTCTTTGGCTCTGTGAAAAGCAGTCAGTGATTCGCCTTCCAAGGTAATCTTCGAGTTCTTCTGACGCTGTTGTTGCAGTAAATTTGTGAAGGGAATCAGAATCTTGGAACAATCAGGAATGGACCTCCGGTAGTAATTAATTAGGCCTAAGAATCGGCGTAACTGCCGGAGTGAAGTTGGTTGTGGAAAATTTGAAATAGATGCTATTTTCACAGGTAACGGCGTCATTCCCTTTTCATCAATGACGTACCCACAAAATTTAAGTGAGGGTACAGAAAAAATACATTTCAGTTAATTTTTAGGCCAAAATGCTGTAGACGCTGAGAAACTTGCTCAACGTGATGACGATGTTCGGTTTTGTTCCTGTTGGCGATCAGGACGTCATCGCTATAGGCAAAGGTGAAAGGTAAACGTTGGAAAGATTGTGCGGCGTTCCTTAAAACAAATAGCGTTCTCACGAATTCGTATAAACCAAAAGGTGTAGTTATCGCTGTTTTATGGATGTCCTCCTTGGCCACTGGTATCTGGTGGAATGCTTTCACTACATCAAGTTTGGTGAAGTCTGTGGCGCCTTGCAGACCCACTTCGAAATCTTGCAAGTGCGGAATTGGGTATTTATCCGGTACTGTACTAGCATTCAACTTCCGGAAGTCGCCACAATGTCTTCAAGCTCCTGAGTCCGGTTTTAGAACCATATGAAGAGGAGTTGAGTAAGGACTCGAAGAAGATCTAATTATGCTGAGGTCCAGCATGCGCTGAAACTCAGCCTTCGCCGACTTATACTTATCAGGCCTCAATCGCCGTGGAGATGAATGTGAGGGTGGGCCCGTAGTATAAATATGGTACTCAGCATTGTGACGAACGGTTTCTGTATACCGGAACGGTGTTGTAATTTGAGAATATTTTTGTAACAGATCCTGCATTTCGTTGTCTTCAGGTAGAGTTGCGCTGATACCTGTGCCTTTATAGATAGATGTAATCCTTTTCCTGGTAACGTTGGTCGTTTTATCTTCCAAAGAAAGGGAAGACATGTTAACGGACAGGTTAAAGTGGGCGAGGAAATCCACTCCTAGGACCGGAATTCTGACTTGGGCTATCGTTTTTACCCAAGAAAAAATCACCTAAATCCCATATGTCTGGATTGAAGATCCATTCGCCGCTTGTAACGTATAATCTGTCTTTCTGGTCAACATATTAGGCTTGGTTGTTATTACACTAATTTGTGCACCGGTGTCCACTAAAAAAACAAGTAGCCAGAGTTCTCATCTCATATATAAAAGAGACGACATTTTGGTATTCCTCCGACAGCAAATGTCTCTACATGTTGCCGGGATAGTCGTTTCCCGACTGTTGTGTGTTATTATCCTTAACTACGTTCATATCGAAGTTACACGGTTTCGTACAATGCCGCACCTGTTGTCCATATTTAAAGTGATACCAACAGGTATTAAATATAGACCTGCTTCTGGATATGAAACGTGATCTGTGCCTAGTATGACGTGATGGACGTGACCGTCTAGTGAAATCATTGGGTGTGCGATTTTGCTGATGTATAGCGGTCTGTAGAGCTTGTAACTGTAAGGTTAGCTCGGCTATACAATCTTTAATTCTTGATAATTCTTGTGAGTCAACAACTGAAGAGACAATAGGTTTTAAAGGTGTTGCAGAAGCAGTTTCTGAAGGTTTATTTTCATGTATTTTATCTGCGATTTCTGCCAATCACTGTAGGTCAAAGTCGTCCGGGAGTGAAACTAATATTTGCGACGTTTGTGAACTCAGCTTATCCATCCATAGTTTACGGAGGACTGTGTCAGACATAGTATTGCCACCTAGTAAGACTTTCATCTTTCTAAGCAATTGGGAAGGTTTAGTGTGCCAAATGAAAATTATTAAATAAGCCGTGCAACCGACGTCCCTCTGATTCGCCCGTGCGGTATAATATAATGTCCTTCAAAGTATCATGCGGTTTCTCCGCCGGTATTTCACTGTGGAAGTCTTCTACCTCTAATGCTACATCTGAGGGCAGTTTCTCGACTACGAAAGTGTAACGAACATGTTGGGACAAGATCTTTTTTGCATTAAAAAATGCGTTTAGTTGTTATTTAATGCCGACATTTAATTTTCTTGGGAGCTTTGAAGTAATAAAATTATGTTATTTTGCTTTCACAATTGAATACATGGTAGATGATACTCAGCTTTTGTTCATATACAAGTTTGTGTGGACATAATTTACTAGAGGTGGTGATATGTGTCTTCTTCAGTTGATATTCATTCGAATTTAGAACCGAACCTCTTATTTCATCCACCGAAGTAGATTGTTCTACTTCCACGTGCCATACCTTTTCTAGATATCTCAGTTTCAGTTATTTCCCCTTAGTAACTCAAATCTGTAAGTTTTTGTTACCTCTACTGTGGTCAGGTATTGAACTCACAACTCTTTGGGTCAAGTCACTGGATTACTTCAACCAACGCTTTTATCCATTTTTATATCAACTGAAGATGACCGAAACGTACAACGGTCGAAACGTCGTGAATATAACAATAAAGATGAGGACACCAGTGGGAATAATGTAAATAGTGTAAATTGTTAAGTTTAGTTTATTACGGCGCAGGGTCACAATTGTTGGGCTCCCACCAAGGATCGAACTCAGGACAGGGGAGACTAGTTCACTAACAATTGTTTGATGTCCATTTTTTCTTTTGGGAGAGTTTATATGGTGGTGGATTTTGTTTAGCGGCATATCAACACCTATATGGGTTATTTAATGCACAAATCTAAATAATTTGTACGTATTTTTATGCTTTCAACTACAGTTATTTTATACATAATTTTATACTTTTAGAGTAAAAGTATGTCTTTTAGATATATAGTTTGTAGAACATAAAATATAGTTGTTGATAATTTTACTACAAAAATGTATTTTTATATTTTTTTTGAGTTGCATTGAATGCCATTTTGCTAGAAAGATGTATTGTTGCTCATTTAATTATAAAGATGAGCTGTTGATTTTTGTTTGGTGGACTCTAACAGATGCTGGGACCCTAACAGGTGCTACCACCCTGGATCAGGGGATCTGAGTTAAGAGGGGGTTCCATGTTCCGTAAAACTTCCAATCTCCCGATCGGAGGCTGCCGTATGGAGACGGGGATGCTATATAATTGAATATTAGATAGTCAGCTTCAAAGAGGAACGATAAAAAAAAAAAAAAACTCTAAAAAAATTAGCTTCCTTTTCTTTCTCAGCCTTTTTCTTTCTTCTGTAACAAACACGTTAGATGTTTGTCAACGTGAGTATCAAATTGTTCTCTCTCCGAAAAGGATGAGTGATGCATTATTCAATGAAAATCTCTTTTATCAAAGTAAGCAAGGGATTCGTTGTATTCAGTTAGTCATCCTGTCTGGACATTTTAGATGTCCCAGAAAAAATAGAAACGTAAATTTCCTCGCAAGATCAGTATCTCCAAAAGAATTTTTAGCTTATAAGAACTGCTCAAACCAGAATGATTTTGGGCCCATAAATAAATAAACATATCTAAATTTGTTAATATCTATCTATCTATCTATCTATCTATCTATCTATCTCAGTATGTCTATATCTATCTATCTATCTATCTATCTATCTATCTCAGTATGTCTATATCTATCTATCTACCTCAACCTGTTCACTTCTATAAAATTTGTAGCTAGAGGGTGACACTTTTATGACGGTTGCACTTTTGGGTGTACTTTATAAGTCAGAATATGTTATATTGAAATAAAAGTGGTTTTAAAGGTGGATTTAATGTCTGGATAGTATTCATAGTTGACAAACCGTTTTGATTTCGAGTAACTTAAACTATGGGCATATGTATTTAAGCGATTGTTAGCTTGGTCGAACAATAAACATTATCCAGTGATGTATTCAGGGAGGTTTTATTATTTTTAACAATGTGAAATCTGTGAACGGATTCGGAGTGCATTCGTTTAAAACTGTACCGCTATGTATGAGAGACACATCTTGGTCGTTATCATATAAATTTCGGTTATTTTCCTTGACAGAAGTTCATTTAAGCGTATGTGTTGCTCTTTTGGGCCTATTAATATATTGTATTTTTGTGTGCGTGTTTGGGGCGGACCTCAAGGTAACCTGCAGCTCGGGGGAACACAGAGCAGTGATCCGAATCTGTAGAGAACATGCTACCATATCGCTGTATCTCGCCGGTTCGCAATTACCATCTCACGAGTTTGCCGAAACTTCTCGTCAGTGGCGGAGGTTGACGGACGCCCTGTCTCCTTCTTCGTCCGTCACGCCTGTCGAGTCACTTTTAAACTTCTCGGTCGACTCATACACACTTCTATGCTGTAGTGCACTGTCACCGTATTGTGTGAAAAGACTCCAATGATTTTCAGTCCCTGATACACACCTTGAGACCAAAGAAATCGGATCACTGCTCTTTGTTCCTCTTTGGTGCACACTGCTAGCGGAGCGACCATGTCCACACTGTAATAGTAGCAAGAAAACTGGCGCGATCACCTGACCACAATAGTACCAACTATAAGCACACGAGTAGAAGGTAGTGTGACAAACCTAAAGATATTTTATGGCGAAAATGCGGATAATTTTTGACTTACCCACGTATATATGAGAGAGAGAGAGAGAGAGAGAGAGAGAGAGATTATTCATTGGAAATAAAAGAAGGCGAGATGTAATCTTGTTTTATCTCCCAGTTAAATAATCCTGTGAAAACCAGACAGGGGAGATTGATTTATTAACTTTATCAAAAAGCACTTTCTAAAAGGACAGATACTAAAAAAAGATATTTAACAGGAACTTAGTCAAATTAAGTTTAAGCTGCACCGAGAATATGATGTAGTTGCCAAAGAAATATAATCAAAAAGCGCTGGGCAAGTGATGGACAAGACCAATGTTAATAGCTCCCTATTGCAAATATAGGTACCAGAACGATTATCCCATCAGAGACAAATGACTACATAAAGACATTATATACCAACTGACAGTAAAGGCGGACGATGAACCTGGTGCGTTTTATTTTTGGGCGACCGAATCTCACTAGAAAGATAGCTTCTTATAATCAAATGTATTACAGTAATAGTACAAAAATAGTACAGATTGAAAAAAAATCCGATGAAGTCCTGAGGACAGAGCAATATATCTTTATGTGGGTAGGATAAAAACACATACACGCACATATACTTGCACGTACGTATAAATATATTTCTTTCTTAGGTGTTATGAATAAAGTGCTTAATATTGTGAAACAGAACTATAAGTGAATATAAATAATAAGCAACGTCGACAGCACGACTCGGAGTTTCATTCAGTTCTTGCAATCTTCAGGTGCAAATATAATCTGTCCATTATATAGTTTGTGTTCTCGTGGTGATGATTCCAAATTGTTTGTTAAAACTTGTTTATTTAGTGGTTTTTGCGTAATATATTAGAATTAACTTTTAATAATTTATATCATTCAAATTCTTAAGTTCGAAAGACGAAGAATGAAAAAAATAAAAAAATAAATAAACTATTAAAATTTAAAGTTGGATTAAAAAATAATATATCAAGGGGGATAACTCTCTTTTTTTATAAAATACCCCTAGTTATACCTATTAAAATAGAACACAGGGTAGAAATATAATATAAGGATGCGAATATAAAAAAAAAATAATAAGTCGGGACTATAAAACTACAGTGTTTGGAACCAAGCCTTGTACTTCTAAAGGTGAAATTTTATACACGCACGTTATAAATTAATCGAGTAGAGTAATATTGGATTATATATATATATATATATATATATATATATATATATATATATATATAAAAAAAAATGTTATTAATGGTCGGTTCTAAGAATATTAAAAGTTGGATATTATATTAATATTCGTATAATTTATTTTGCAATCTCTTTTAATCGGGGTCAATGTGTTTGAGCAAATGCTTGGATTTATGAATACATCTAAACATCAATTCGAACTTCGTGCTCAGCAAGTTAGGGTTATTTAAGTGTTTTAATAAAATAAGCTTCTTCAACAAACACAAGTTACACCTGTCTCTCTTTCCAATGGATGGCTTAGCTTTCGTGGTTATCTCCCAGTTAATAGTTCGGTTCTTGTGTTTTTTTTTATCGCCAGACATACTTTGAAAGTGTTGTGCAGTTTTTTTTTTTTTTTTTTGTATTTGATATTGTTCAGTGTTATTTTGTGGTGGTAAAAACATGATTTCCAGCTGTTCTCGGTGGATCCAAAGTACTTTTTTTAATTCTTCGCCTTCGCTGGTCCAGTTCTCTTCTCTACTACTCCCTCTCTCTCTTTTTTAAACTTATTCCTCGTTTTCTTGATGGTTCTTGAACGGACTTTGAGTATATATGTTGGTACCATCACTGAAGGCCTGAATGATCTTTTCCACTCACCATTGCTCAGTTGGAAAGATATAGTGGGAATAACTCAAAAGGTTTTTCAGTGATTCTTACGACAAATGGTTTCAAGATGGCTAAATATCTTATATATATATATATATATATACTCGACTCTCCCGTCGAATTCGACGTATGAGGGTCAAGCAGATCAGTTCCTAGGAAACCGACAGCCCGACAACAGCCCATGAGATTTGATTATAGTGGTGAAGGTTTCGTGCAGGACCATTCATACTTTTTGAAGGGCCGAATACAGAGACCCTTGACCTTCTCTTAGACCAGTTGCCATCGAAGAACGCAGTCTATCCTGCTATTTAGCCATAGCTGGAGGGAGAAGAAGAGGATTCAAACCTTTCCCAAAGGTATTAGCACGTAAGTGAATGTAATAGATTCGACTGGAATTCGAACTCAGCTCTCCGATTCCTCAATATATATATATATATATATATATATATATATGTATGTATGTATCAGTGATGGTACCTAATATATACACACACACACACACACATATATATATATATCAGTTCAGTGATGGTACCTAATATATATATATATATATATATATATATATATATTAGGTATCACTGATTCGGTAAAAACTTAACATAATGTCGCCAAGTTGATTAAAACAAAGTTTTATCGTCAAAATCTGTATGTTGTTATTAAGAGGAAAGACCGATTTTGATTACTTAACTACATTTTTTTTTATCCTTTTAGAACGTTCGAAATTTGGTTAAAAATACTGTTTTTTTTTTTTTGCGGGGTGGGGATGTCAGTGGGAGGACGAAAGGTCAATATAGGAAATTTTCGCCGCGTTTTGAGAGCGAAAATCACACGGATGTGGAAATTCTTGCAAAAATCAAATAATTGTCGGATTTTAATGAAACTTTCAGGACTTCTTCACAGATAAATGTAATTATTTTGGAAATGTCTTTTTTTTTAAATCTTGATTAAAATAGTTTTTAAAGAATCTGTTACACCTCCTTCTACTTATTTAATTTTAAGAAATTTCGAGAAATTAATTTTTGTGCTATTTCATTATTATATTAGTTAAAAGCAGAATTCCTTGGAGAATTCATCAATGTCTTTGTAAAACAGTAATAACAGTTACCGAAAATCTGCTCTAAAGAGTAAAAATAAATCGTAAAATAATTTAAATAATGCAATTAAAACTAAAGCATTATTTAAGTAGAACACCTTTTAAGAGCTTATATGAATAAGATATATTACAGACACTATTGTCGTAAGAAAAAAAGATTTTCGATGTATAATGAATTTTTATAAGAACTTGTTTTTTGGGTCATTTTTTATCAAAGGATTTTTGTTAGAATCGGTTGCGTGTCTTTCCCAAACAAATAAAACAAGCTGAGATTTCAAACAAGGAAAAAACCATATATAGATCAAAACAATAAAGATTTATATACAATTAAACATTTACAAACTGGAAAATATTTATTAATGCGTGCGTAAATTGTAAATGTTTGATGTCTCTGTGTCGTTATTTTGCTATTTTCTTGTTTTTTTAAAAGAATTTTGATTTTTTTTTGTCGAAGTAGTCTAAACGTGTTTGTTTTGTTCGATTTCGGATTTTTGTTCATTATAAATCAATTATAAGAAAAGTGGAAAGTTTCGAGATCGTTCGTTGAATGTTCAAAGTGAGTCAGTAAATTTAAAACCAAAGTTGTTTTTCCAAACGTCGTGAATTTAGGCATTGCTCGGTGAATTTGCTAGACTGACTGAATGGGGCTTTTTTCCCTTTTTAAACATTTTGGGTTTCAAAAAGTGGCTCATAAATTATTTCATAAAACGATCGACCAATGGATTGATTGTCATCCATTTCTATTGGTTGAAACCCATTGATGTGGACTGTCTTTTAAAGAGATAAACGATATACAAACTGTTTTCTTTTTAAATTAATGGTGAAAAAATGCTTTGGACGAGCTTTTTAAGAAGGTTGTAAATTTTCTTTTTATTTCAATTAGCCTTTTTAAATTTCTGTATAGTTAGGACAAAAAACATTTATTAATAATTTTTGAAAAGCTTAAAAATTCATCGAAATATTTTTAAAAGAATTTTGATTTTTTTTTTGCTATTTGTATAAACGTAACGAATTTTGTTGATACGGATGTTCATACACACAATTATCAGAAAATAAGAGCAATAATTATATAGTAAATTTAAAACCAAAGTATCTAAGATTAAATAAAACATTATATTACGAGAATATTTTTCTAAATTTTAAAGATTAATGAGTACTTATAAATTATATAAAACGGTACTCACTCACAGGGATGTCATCCATGGCATGAAACCCATTGAGAAATATCTAAAATATAAACGATATACAACCGCTTTCTAAGATTAATGGTGAAAAGGTACGAGCGAAGGTTTAATTTTCAAAGCTTTTCTAAAGGACAAACTATCTTACAGTCTTTTGTAATTAAACTCAAAATTTTACGATTTTTTTAATCTACAATCAATTGACTTGCGCTTTTATGAGAAAAGAGCACTAATAAAACTAAAAAGTAAAAAACGCTAATGTATAAACATTAAATCATCTGAGTTAAAAAACTGATCGCATCAAGAAAACTGAACTAGAAATGATCGTAAGAAAAGCGTAAGGGAATTTAACTAAAGCTTAAAACACAGCTGAGCGTAAATAAAGAGCGTAAGACAATTGAGAGTAGTGACCAAAAAAAAAACAAAAAACAAAAAAAAAAAACGTAAGAACATTAAATAATAGTATAAAAGATTATCAGAAAACTGAAGGTATGACAGTATTTACATTGACTATTGTCCTCATCTTTGTCGCCATATTTGTCACAACGTTTCGGCCGTTGTTTGATGGATGTCAGTTATCAGTTATCTCCTGCTAATTTTCCCTCTGAAAGTTCTCCACTGCCTTAACCAGGAATTGAACTCATCTTCTTTGGGTCTGTCACTGGATCTAACCAACGCCTTTATCCACTGTGCCATGTGTCCTTGAGGACATCTGGGTATGAACTTCTGAGTATTATAAACCTAATGTTTTCAGCATCATTTTTACCATTGCTCATATTGCAATTTTGCTGTTATCATTGCATGTCTTTACCAGAGATCATATTGGATAAAGGCGTTGGTTAGATCCAGTGACAGACCCAAAGAAGGTGAGTTCAATTCCTGGTTAAGGCAGTGGAGAACTTTCAGAGGGAAAATTAGCAGGAGATAACTGATAACTGACATCCATCAAACATGGCACGTGGAATTAGAACAGTCTACCCAAGTGATCGAAATAAAGGGTTCAGTTCGACATTCCAACCACCTGAAGAAGGCCGGAGCGTACAACGGCCGAAACGTTGTGACAAATATGGCGACAAAGATGAGGACAATAGTCCGATTAATGTAAATACTGTACATAATACCTCATCTCAGAAATATAGACAAACTCTGAAGGTATGGCAATTTATCTCATTTACAATTGAGCGAAAGAAAATTATGCATAAGACAAATGAACGTAAGATAATTGATTATAAGTCGATACAAAACAGTATAAAAGATTTGAGCGTTAAGCACAAAAGTACATAAATAAAAAATAGTGTAAGACTGTTGCGGTTAAAAGACGTAAGTGTATGTAAACAAGCTGCGTAAGACAATTGAGAGCAATGCAAATGAGCGTAAGACATTTGAACATACGCATAAAGAGTAAAGAGCGTAAAACAATTGAGGGTAAGAGAATTGAGCGCAAGTATGTTTGAGGGTAAGGCTTACAAAATCTGAGTATGAACGAGCATAAGACAATTGAGTATATGTATGAGGCGAAAGTATAGTATGAGCGAAAGACCTTTGTGTATAAGTACAAAAAAAATCTGAACGTACAAAGAGAGCTTGAATATAAACAGTGTAAGACAGTTGATGGTAAGCTAATTGAACGTAAGTCCAAAAAAGCCTACGTATAAAATACCGTAATCTAATTGAGCGTGGATGCAAATGGCGCGAAACACTTGACCGTAGATAAAAAAAAAAATTAGACAAATGAGTGCAATTAGAAAACTACATCGTTAGACAATTTAAAGTAAAAAGATTTAACGCGACTACAACTGAGTTTAAGTACAAAAGAGTGTAAGAGAAATGAGACAATGTTTAAAGAATAAATATAGAGCATAATACAATTGAGTATAAATGCAAAAAAGTAAACAAATTATTCTATAGAGACTTGTACATAAATACAAAAGATCGTAAGTATAAAGTGCGTAAAGGAAGAGAGGGAAAGTACAAAGAATGTAAGTATAAAAGAGCGTAAAATATCTGAACGTACAGAGACATAGTATAGAGTGCATAAGAAAATGCTTGTACATTGGAAACTGTAAGATAATTTATGGTAAGAGAATTGAGCGTAAGTACAAAACAGCGTAAGACAAATGCGCCTACATCTAGAATGTTAGTATAGTACGGAGGATAAGACAAGTTAGCGGATACAGAATGGAGGGTAAGGCAATTGTGTAAAAGTAACAATGACATCTGAACTTACGTATAAAACGTACGCAAAAAGTGTAAGACAAAAACGTTGACACAAAAACGCCTAAGTTCAAAAGAGCATAAAAGAACTGAAAGTACAGAATTAAGCGCAAATGCAACTGAGCATAAAGAGCGTAAGACGATTGAGAGTGGACACAAAAGTGCATCGATTAAAAAGAGCGTAAAACACTTAAGGAAAAGTGTTAAGCGCAAATACAATTTTTTTAAGCATTTCACCCCAAGCAAGGCGGGAAGCCACTAGGACGCAAGGGGTTACAGAATATTTGGAGCAAGATCAGATAGGAATGATAGAAGAAAGGATGAGGAGAAGAGTAGTGGATAGATCAAGGCAACTGGAGATGTCGATTGACATTACACTTGAATAGCTGGAGATTATAGCTCATAGGAAAACAGGAATAGGGAAGGGAGTTCCACAGGCGAGAGGTGCGAGACATGAAGCTATTGGAGTAGAAGAGACGGCTACATTTAGGAGTTTCGACAGTGAAGGGGTGAGAGCGGGATGCCAGCCTCGTATGGCGCTGGAACTCATGACGTCTGGGAACCAGCAAATGCAGCTTCTTGGAGCAATTTCCATGAAAGTATTTGTAGAACAGACAGAGGGAGGCGACGGTGCGTCTGTGAGAAAGTAAGTAATTGATCGTAAGTTTATACAGCGTAAGACGATTGAGAGCGGACACAAAAGTGTCTACTTCCATAAGAGCGTAAAACAATTGAGCGTGGACACAAAAGCGCCTAAATACAAAAGCGCGTAATACAATTCAGGAAATTCAGTAAATGAGCGTAAGTATAAAGAGCTTAAAGCAGTTGAGGGTAAAATTATAAGCAAGTACAAATCAGCCTAAGTGTAACGAGCTTAAGACAATTTATCGGGGGGAAAAAGACCCTAAGTACAAACGAGGGTAAAACAATTTGGGATAAAGAATTGAGCATAAGTATAAAGAGTTTAAGGCAATTGACCATGGATACAAAAGAGTCTAAGTATGAAAGAGCGTAAAACAATTAAGTGTAAAGAATTAAGCACAAATAGAATTCAGCGTAAGTATAATGAATATAAGACAATTGAAGGGCATACGAAAGAGCTTAAGTCCAAAAGAGCGTAAAACAATTGAAGATAAAGATTTGAGCATGAGTACAAAGAGCCTAAAACAATTGACCTTTGACACAAAGAGCGTAAAACATTTGAGGGTAAAGAGTTAAATACATTTGTGCGTAAGTATAAAGAGCGTGAGACGATTGAGCGAGAATACGAAAGACAATTGAGTACAAATACAAAAGAGTGTAAAACAATTTAGTATATGTATATATTTTATGGTTTCTTGGTGATAAAGATTTACCTTCAGTTCTTATCCTTCTTGTACCTTTAAGTTACTTTCTTAATCTCTAAGTGCCACTCACCAGATTATTCCTTACTAACATTTTGGACAAAGTGTCAAAAATATATTTATGGTTAGTTAATAGTACTACTAAATGTTCATCAATTAGCAGTGATTATGATAGAATCTTTAACTGTAGTCAATAAAACTGATATAATGGAATATGCGTTCACCTGCGTTCCCCCTCACTGGAATATGATTGGCTGGTGTCCGTCATAAATACAGACGGACGTGTAGGTACGAGAAGTCAGAGCTTTAGTCTGAGAGCTAAGTCTATAACGACGCCAATTGGACTACGCCATTGATCTACACTTCTTACCTGCGACTACGACGCGTACCAATCGATTACTGCTACCCTATTCTACTTACTTATAAGTAGCCAAAACCACTTAGCTACTTCGTTCAAATATGTCCCTTTCCGGGGCATATCAAAAACAAACTCCATGTAAAATTCCTTAATTCTATTCCTGTTTGAAATGCGCCATCATTCAAATATTTTGTCCCTAGCTCAAATGCCGCACGTTGCTTTGTTCATAGCTCAAATATCTCAAGCTTTTTTTGTTCATAGCTCAAATATCTCAAGTTTTTTGTTCTTAGCTCAGATGTCAGATCAAATGAATAACGGTGTTTTATCTGTAGTTCAAACGACGCACGTAATTTTTCCGTAGTTAAAATCTTTCATGTTCGCTTATAGATCCACCGATATTCTACGCACTTCCGTTTTTTTTTTTAAAGCTACTGTTTTAAATGATAATGTAGTCAACAAAAAATATACGATTGAGTTTGGTTTGATCAAAGGTTATCTAGTCGTTTGTATTTCATTTTTTTAATGTCATTATCAAAATAGTTATTTATTTATCGCCTCAAGAACATGAAACAAGGCTTTATTTTTTTTAAATAATTGTTTGCACAATTCTGTTGGTAACGGGGAAGTAGAGCTTGGGAAACAGATCACAAGGAACTAGCTTTATGCTAACTACTGAATCTGATCACAGACGATTAGAGTTTAAGGCCACATCACGTTGAAACACCGGTTCCTGTATGATCACCAAAGTTAAGCAACATCGATTCTGTTCAGTACCTAGACGGGTGACCACTTGGGAATACCAGGTGTTGTAAGCTTAGACGTGCGGGTGCTGTAATGGATAATAGCTCGGGATTGAAAATCGGAGAGCCGAGTTCCAATTCCAGTAAGGTTTGTTGTATTCACTTATGCACATATACCTTTGGGAAAAGGTATGAATCTACCTTTTTTTCCTGAGAGTAAAATTTTTCAGATTTAACCTCCAAATCCATACAGTGTTCTGCCTTGACTCTTAAGGGCATAGACCACATCCATGGCGGTAACAGTCTTCCTCTTGGCATGCTCAGTGTAGGTGACGGCATCACGGATAACATTCTCAAGGAAAACCTTAAGGACACCACGTGTCTCCTCGTAGATGAGACCAGAGATACGCTTGGCACCACCTCTGCGAGCCAAACAACGAATAGCGGGCTTGGTGATATCCTGGATGTTATCTCTGAGCACCTTACGATGACGCTTGGCGCCTTCTTTTCCCAATCCTTTTCCTCCGTAATCTGTATATGACGATGTCGGACTTTTGGGAAATACTACCTCTCAAACCAGATCTAAAAACTTTATTTGACGAACCTGGCCTTCTAGCATATCGTAGACATAAGAACCTTAAAGAAAATTATTGGTAATTTACCTCCTAGAATGCACACTATGCCAGAAACAATATGTGGGAAAATCTGAATTGCACTTTCACTATAGGATTAATAATTGTTGTAGCCGAATCAAGTCGGCTCCCCACGAAAAATTATTAACTATAGAATAACATTTTTATAGAAAAACATAATTTTAAAAGCCATATATCTAGATCAGTTAATCTCAGCTGCTGAGCCGCGGCACACTAGTATTCCGCACGATCCTCAAGTGAATTGCGAAATATTGTCACCGCATACATATAGATCTATGTGTGGAAGTAGTAATGGCACAGCGTCAGTATTTGAATAAATGAATAAGTATTAAGTCATGCCAAATTCACTATAATTGAAAAAATAACAAAAATATAAAAGGACCACGAAGACAATTCTAGAAGATAATGAAGACAAATGGATTTTGCGCCTCAAAACACTCTATCTAGACGGGCTTAACTACAAATTTAACAATATAGATAGAATTAATATATAACCCCATAAATCAAGCCCTACTCATATTTCTCACCCACACAAGACAGACATGTTTGCGGAGGTGTTGCGGTTTCACACTTATACAGACACCCATACTAATATATACACTTACACACATTACATACACTCCCGATAAAACTAAATGATAACATATACTTAACACATACACATCCCCCTCCCGGGAACCAATAAAACTGTCAAAATGACCAAGGGAATTTAGAGTAGTATGCTAGCAGAGTATTGCGAGACAGGAGGATTTCAATGGTAATAAAGAATGGAATATACTGTTACGTGACATCTGTTCTTCTTTATGGCAGCGAATGTTGGACGATTTCCTCAAAGATGAAGAAGAGACTTGAGGCGACGGAGATGTTGTTTTACAGAAGGATGATAAGGATATAATGGCCGAGCATGTAAGCAATGATGAGGTCTTAGAGAGGTTGCAAACAAGGAGAAGTTGACATCAGAAAGAGGCAGCTGAAGTTTCCAGGACACATAATGAAGAAGGAGGGCCTGGAGAATCTGATACTCATGCGTCGAACAGAGGGAAAGAGAGACAAGGGAAAGCAGCGTGTGATATACCTGACGAGCTTGAGCAGGTGGTTGACAGAACGTGATCTGGGGGGTGGGGAGCAGAGAGAAAAAGCTTGCTGAGAGCTGCAAGGAGAGAAAGAAGTGGAGAGCCATGATCGCCTACGTTCTGAAAGGACATGGCACATAAAAAGAAAAAAAAGGAATCTATCCAGTCTCTTTCTTAAAAAAGAAACAACTTAAAAGAGTCCGTTTGACCAACGCAAGGACTGACCAAAATTAATGATAAAAAAAAAACAAATGAATACTACAGATAAAGTTCTTTTTCTTCAGAAAGTCAGTCATTTCTTTACTTCACTACTACTAACAACCAGAAATTTTTTCTCCTGATGATGGCCATGCTGGCCGAAACTAGTCGAGGAATTTAATTAAAATAATAAAACAAAAAAAAATATTAATATACAACCCAGTGTGTCTGAAAATTTTAATTTTTTAATTTCTCAATATTTTTATTGTTCAACACACACACACACACATATATATATATATATACATTACAATATCATATATATATGCATATATATGTTATTTTAGAATATATATATATATATATATATATATATATATATATATATATATATATATATATATATATATATATATATATATTATATATATATATATATATATATATATTAATATCATATATATGTATATATATATATAGAATATCATATATATATACATATATATATATTAGAATATCATATATATATACATATATATATATTAGAATATCATATATATATACACATATATATATAGAATATCATATATATATATATATATATATATATATATATATATATATACATATATATATAGAATATCATATATATATATATATATATATATATTATATATATATCATATATATATATATATTAGAATATATATATATATATATATATATATTAGAATATCATATATATATATATATATATATTAGAATATCATATATATATATACATATATATATTAGAATATCATATATAAATATATACATATATATATTAGAATAACATATATATATATATACATATATATATTAGAATATATATATATATATATATATACATATATATATAGAATATCATATATATATACATATATATATTAGAATATATATATATACATATATATGTATATATATATATATATATATATATATATATATATATATATATATATATATATATATATATATTAGAATATCATATATATATATACATATATATATTTTTATATATTAGAATATATATATATATATAAAAAGAAAGAAATAGTAAGATATATAATCCGGTGTAATTATAGATATTTTTATTTTTACAAAATTGTGCTCAATGTAAATTTACAGAGCATTAATATTATAAATTGATTTATTTAAAATATGGTTTTTTCGCTACACAGTTCTAGCCATGTTTCAAAATTGCTCCATTTTTGAAACATGGTTAGAACTGTAGCAAAAAAAACATATTTTAAATAAATAATTTAATTATAATATATATATATATATATATATATATATATATATATATATATATATATATATATATATATTGTGTGTGTATTTAGGCAGCATTTTTTTTATTCATACATGTTTCATTAACTAAATATTTATATAAGCCGAAAGCTTTGATTGGATTAAAAAATATGTATCAATATTGTGATTTTCTTTCTTCGTTTAATGATAATGTTATTAAGCTTATCAGACGTTATGAAAAGAATTTACATAAAATAAAACAGACAACACTTGTCTATATTATTTAATGAAACATATATATATATATATATATATATATATATATATATATATATATATATATATATATATATATATTTGGTTGGATAGATGTAAGTTTGTGACCCCGGGTTTCACGCTTTAGCAATCGTCAGACAAACTGATTAATTTTTAAAAAAATTTGGGTTTATGTAGATTGCGTGTATTGGTGTTATTGTGGAAGTGGTGGGGGAAACTTTGTCGCTTATGTCAGCGTACTAACGCAAACATCGATGTATGCAGACACATATACATACTTGGTCGTCCGTCGGGACTCAAACATATATAAACATATGTGGGCAGTTTCGGACATGACATATATATGTATACGGGTGGTGTTGTGTCTATACATACGCATTTGTATGTTGAAATTTAAAGATTGGAAGTGTGGCGGAAATGTCTCGTGAATGTATACATGTCAAAATAAAAATTTTTTTTTTCCGCTGAATAATATTTCCTCGCATGTATGTATATACGTGTGGTGGGGTTTGTGTAAAATTGTGATAGGTAAAAATTATTATAATTTATATTTATTTTTAAATTTTTGAAAAAAAATGAGGGTTTATTTGTTATATTTAAAGCTGGTTATTTGTTTGTTTTTAGTGACTGTGTATATGTAACAGGTAGAAATTTGTAATCCTTATTGGTTAATTTATATTTAATGTGCTGGGTGAGAGGGTATTTTAATTTAGTAACGGGTCTATATGATATGATGTGATAGTAATGTTGCAAGGGGTTGGAGACAATGATAATATAATTAGCTAAAAGTTATTGTAAATTGGTAGAAATGATTAGTAACGGTGGTGGGAGAATGATAAAACGATGAATGTAGTTATAGTGGTGGTAGTTTGAACTAAAAAGTGGTTGTTGGTATTTTATTTTAATTTATTTTATTTTGTTATATGTATTAATTTATTTTCGTATAAATCCTGATAATAGGTATTCTGTGTAAAATTATGGTAGTTGAAGATTGCTATAATTTTTAATTTTAATTTTTAATAGCTCTATCTCTGATATTGAGCGCTTTCTAATAAGTACCGTGCATATAATATATAAATAATTATACATATATATATTTATTTATATTTATATACACATACACACACACACACACATATATATATGTGTGTGTGTGTGTATATATATTAGAATATATATATATATATATATATATATATATATATATATATATATATATATATATATATATATATATATATATATTTTTAAATTGTGAAACAAAAAAAATAATTACAGAGTTCCCTCTATCTTTTCTCCAAATATTTACATAGCTACTGGTCTGACGTGCTAGTTTCCTCGGTGCCCCAAATACATAAATTTAAGCGTGCTACTAGATTGGCATCTAGGTCCCACCCTTTTTAGTGTTGAAACAGTTAAATGTAACTACCACTTCTATTCTAACAGTTTAGTCTCTCGCAATTCCCGGCTGAAAAACAAATGTGTCATAGCAAGCCTTAAATGAAAAAAAAAAAAAAATAATTAAACAAAAAATGTCATCCAGTAAAAGGCTCAATCGTTGACCCCAGTACAGAAACGGTTAAAACTAACGTGTTTAAAAAGTGCTCAACAGTAACGGATCTACAAGTTTCTCATGTAAAGAACGATCATGCATTTTTATAAAACAAACATCATTCCCATTGGAGTGCTTTGCCGACACGCTAAAAATTAAGTTATAATCGTATAGGAAAATTCTATCCCCTGCTTTATCTATCCATCCATCCATCCATCCATCCATCTATCTATCTCTTAGGGTATGATTTTTTGTAAAATAATTGATTTCCTGCACCATAATTATATGAAGTTTTGTTAAAAAATAATGAAGAAGGATTTCAGTTTATTTTTTGAAAATGTCATCCTTGAACGAAATTTCTAAAATTGTATATTAGTAGTACTCTTACATTCTAGGGCCTTCTAGAAAATTGTGGAACCTGCTAGAACTTGTTTTTGTTTGTAAGTTTGTATGTTATGCTATAGCTATAAATTGTTAAATGCGTTAAAAATATACATAAGTACTATCCAATTACCTTCGTTAACAAATTGAAAGTAAAGCTTCTGAAAATTTTTTTTAAGTTTTCATTGTATATATGATAAAATCGAATTTTTGGGTTGAGGTTGATTTTTTCAAGAACTAAAACAAAATTAATGCCTTTTTCATAACTTTTGAACAAATGTTCATCGATTATTGACACAGGATCATAGTGTTACAAAAATGTCATAAACCTCTTATATACATATATACATATATATATATATATATATATATATATATATATATATATATAGACATTTGAGGAATAAAAAATATGGGATCATATTAAACATAAGATACAAATAATATCCACGTTTAAAACATAAAATGTAAAAGTACCTTTTCGACCGACACATTTTCAAACACAATCGTCGGTAATCTAAAACGGAGTACTAACAAGAAAAAATTTTTTTATTAATATATATATATATATATATATATATATAATGACCGGGTGCACGTTTCCTAGCATACCCATCTGTTAATGCGGCTCGCTACTTTCTGTTGTATAAACATTAATGTTCATTTGTATTTGTTCAACACTCGTAGAGCCCACCCGAACTATACTGAGCGGACCTTAGTTACAGTTTCTGGGAGAAAGAGAGCATTATCTGGCATGATCAGCCTCGGTCACGATGACTTGTGACTTCGTGCTAGCACAATCAATGACGACTTCTGAATAGTTTCCAAATTAATTAGAATATTGCTACCGCATATGGTCCGGTGCTCCTGCTGAATATTTAGAGATTCTTGATAAAATCTAAAGAAGAATCAGCAACATTATTGGTTCTGACCTGGCATCTCGGCTTCAGTCACTTTCCCAACGCCATAAAGTTGCTCTCTTAAGCCTTTCCTATATATAGGTTTTCATGGTAATTGTTCGGATGAGGTCTTCGCCATGGTACCTAGACTTTTTGAATATATATATATATATATATATATATATATTTGCCTCGGGGTTCTTGATAGGCTCCAGAGGCGGATATGCAATGTGGTTGGCCCTGCCCTGGCGTCTCGTCTACAGTCACTTTCTCACAGACGCGCCGTCGCCTCCCTCTGTCTGTTCTACAAATACTTTCATGGAAATTGCTCCGAGGAGCTGCATTCGCTGGTTCCCAGACCTCATGAGTTCCAGCGCCTTACGAGGCTGGCATCCCGCTCTCACCCCTTCACTGTCGAAACTCCTAAATGTAGCCGTCTCTTCTACTCTAATAGCTTCATGTCTCGCACCTCTCGCCTGTGGAACTCCCTTCCCTTTTCCTGTTTCCCTGTGAGCTATAATCTCCAGCTATTCAAGTGTAATGTGAATCGACATCTCCAGCTGCCTTGATCTATCCACTACCCTCATCCTTTCTTCTATCACTCTTATCTGATCTTGCTCTAAATTTTCTGTAAATTCCCTTGCGTCCTAGTGGCTTCCAGTCTTGCTTGGGGTGAAAGGCTTAAATATATATATATATATATATATATATATATATATATATATATATATATATATATATATGAGGGGCTCCAGAAAAAGATCACGACCAGGTCTACCTCTCAAAATCTGACGAAATAAAACATAAGATTTTGTTTTGGAACTCCCTCTTGCTTTATCTGAAAACCTTTCCCTACACCCTTATAGATATACATTTTAAGTGATTTACTAAGCGTAGGTTAGACGTGGCAAGAGACCGAACCATGGAGCACTCAGTGAGGATTGAACTCATTACTCACTCGTGTCTATGGGATAAACCATCCTCCGTTCCCTTCATATTGCATGAGTAAGAAGTTCCACTTGGAGAGCTTCTTCCCTAGAACTGCTACTTTGTGGAACAGACTCCTGAGAGGTTGTTTTCTTGACCACGGCGATCTTCACCTCTTCAAATCTAGGATTAATCCTATTCTATCCTACATATCCTCATAAATTTTATTTTTTACTTTCTCCACTTGTTTTCATACAATCAACCTCATTCAGTAACCCTCTCATCTTGAGTGACTCTTGAGACTTGGGTGAAAATGTAGTGAAAAAAAATGATCTTGCGAAACAAGCTTACTAGCCCACGTCGACCGTCCTGGGTATGGCGATAAACTACTTACGGCAGCAATGCCTTTCATCGGGGGGTTTTGAGGAGCGTGGAACCACCTCTTGCTGTTGTTCCTAGGTCCACCCTGACCCGAGGTGGTATCAACTGTTAGGCTTCCAAATATGGGCAAATAGTTAACCTCCAAATTAGGGTCAAAACAATATGAAAGTATGAACATTTTTATTGTAAAAATATCAGCAATACATTTTCATAGTAAAAATAACAATACATTATAAAAAATTTAAAAAAATCACATTACCAGCAGCATATTAAAACGCTATTAAATAACATATTAAATAACATATAAAAAAAAACGCATTACGAACAATACATAAAAAATAATATCAGCAATACATTTAATGTTTAATGGATATCAGTTATCTCCTGCTAATTTCCCCCTGAAAGTTCTCCACTGCTTTAACCGGGTATTGAACTCACACTTTTTGGGTCCTGTCACTAGATCTAACTAACGCCTTTATCCACTGTGCCATGGCACATGGAACTAGAACAGTCTACCCCAGTGAGCGAAATAAAGGGTTCGGTTCGACATTCTAACCACCTGAAGAAGGCCGGAGCGTACAACGGCCGAAACGTTGTAATAAATATGGCGACAAAGATGAGGACAATAGTCCGAATAATGTAAATAATGTACATAATACCTCATCTCAGAAATATAGACAGATAACAATAGATTCTTGTTAAAAAATTTCCAGCAATACAATTTTTGAAATAAAAAATTTCCAGCAATACATTTTTGTAAAAGAAAATTACTAAAGCTCCCAAGAAAATGAAACATCAGTATTAAATGACCCATAAGGTGTTGATATGCCACTAAACAAACACTAACGTTGAAGTTCCCGAGATATACATTTTAAGGAGAACCACTTGTTGATGTAATTCTTTTAAATCTGTTGCTAAGGTTTCATCTGGTGAGGAAGGCGAAATCATTATTGTAAATATTCGTCGTGGGTATTTGTCGACGCTCTTACGTCGCAACAGAATATGACACAATGTCGAAGTTTTAATGTGGGCTATCGGCAAAGCCATAGAAAAGGTGCTCAAGCTCCCTAGACACTTACGCTTTTGAGGACGACTCAGGCGCTGATTCAACTCCCCTCCGAAGGAGAGGTACTGCCTTGGTGGGTGGCCTTTGCTAGTTTGAGATTAATATTATTTTGAAACTACTCCAGCCGAAGCCGGAGAAATATGAGTTGGTTAACGTATATATCCGTAGTATGTATTTTTCAGATCACCCACGTAAGTGTCGAATGTGACACAAGGTCTGTCTGTTTTTTACAGTAGCGTTCACCCTGTACAAGGCTCGGGTGCCACTCGAGGTAGAGGGTTACATTAAGGGGTAGTATATCTGGGTAGGAGGGGAAGATAACGGTTAACTCTAGACTTGAACAGGTTAAGATTGTAGTGATCGAGGAAACATCCTGATGGGAATTTGTTCCACAGGACAGTGGTTCGCGAGAAGCTGTTTGTAAATTACTTCTCACTGATGCAATATGAAGGAAATGTGGATGGTTTGCTATAATGTAGGTGGCATGGCGGGTCCTAGCTGTGAAGGTTAGACTTGGCGGAAACAAGGAATACAGTTCGTCCGAGGACATTCCAAGGTAGTAGCCAGAGAGCAGTGAGAGACTAGCAATATCCCGCCTTTGAGAGAGAGAGCTAGGAGTGTGGAAAATAATTCTTCTGGAACAAGGCCTCGGAGACGCTTTTGAACTCAAACTAAACTGAACAGCTCCCACCTAAATATGGCAACTGTACTCCATTTTCGGTCTGATCTTGCTCTTATAAAGTTTAAAGTGGGTTTAACAGTAATACCGTGGAAAAAAGATTGCTCAAGCCCACTCGGTACTTTCTGGAGACCGGGAACTTTTCAAAGGCTCCAGAAGAGATATTGCCTGGGGGGGGGGAATGTCCCCACCCTCAGGGCTTGAGTTAATGTTAATTTTAAACTACCCTAGATGGTACCGGGGAAGTATGGTTAACGTGTAAAAGTTAAAGTATTTTCTTTATATTTGTTACATTTTGGTGGGACAGTTACATTGGTGAGTAATTTTTATTACTTCAAGTGCTGAACTTCTTTATCATCACATCTCTCCCCGACCATGTCAGAAGCAAAGTGATATATTTTACACCGGTCAAGCGCTTAAGTGGTTGTGATGTAGATTCTTTATTCTGTATACATCGCTTCTTGGTCATGTTTTCAGTAAAAGGAAGTGACGAAAAGTTCTTGGCCCAACCCAATTCCCAAAAGCTGACCAAATGACTAAAATTAGATTTTTTTTTTAGACTAGTCACCCATTGATTATGAGTTCAATCCCACTATAAGGCTTAGTGTTTCTTTTCTGTTTTCTTTTTTTTTTTTTTGTAGGTTTTGTGTTGCCTTTTTTTCTGTCTTCTCTTTTACTCTTTTTTTTTTAAGTACTTTTTCCGTTTCCATTTTTTACTTGTTTCTTTTCCTTTTAAAACATTTCATCTCAATAAAAGCAATAAACTCACTAAAACTTGAGTACATTATTTACATTATTCGGACTATTGCCCTCATCTTTGTCGCCATATTTATCACAACATTTTGGCCGTTGTACGCTCCGGCCTTCTTCAGGTGGTTGGAATGTCAAACTGAACCCTTTATTTCGACATTCCAACCACCTGAAGAAGGCCGGAGTGTACAACGGCCGAAACGTTGTGATAAATATGGCAATAAAGATGAGGGCAATAGTCCGAATAATGTAAATAATGTACATAATACCTCATCTCAGAAGTATAGACAGACTCTAAAACTCGAGTGTTAGAGAATATGACAAAACACACTATTAAGAAAAAAGAACAATAAAAGAACAGGAAGTAAGAAAACAGTAGATAACGATTGACATTACATTTAAATTTTTGAAGATCAAAGTTGACTGGAAAGCAAGAAGCCGGAAGAGTTCTATAAACGATAGAACTTACGGTTACACCTAGCTATTTCAAGTGTAAAATGATGAGACCTTGCCGCCAATCTAGTACTGCGCTTAAATTCATAAAGTCTAGATACCATAAAGGATAGTTCATCAGAACAATTACAATGAAAGCATTTATAGAAAAGGCCCAGGGAAGCTATATTACGGCGATGGGAAAGTGACTGAAGGCGAGATGTCAGGTCTGGAACTATAACATTTTATCAAGAATCTCTAAATATTTAACAGAACTAGACAATATGAGGCAGCAGTATTCAAAGTATGGACGTATAGTAGACTTCTAAATATATAAGATAGATTCTATCGAGAAAAATTCTCCTGCACGACACAGGGAACTAACTTTCCTAGCAGTGAGCCTAGCAATTGATTCAATTTAATCTCTCCATTTCATATCAGCGGAAAACGTTAGTCCAAGAAGGTGCAATGAATCACTCACCTGGAGGTTAACATTAGCTATGCTGATGGAAGGTAAAGAATTTTCTCTCAGGCGATTAAAAATAAGCATTTTGTTTTGGAGGCGTTAAAATTGGCAAGCCACTCCTTGCTCCAGTTAACAACAGAAAGTAGATTATATTTGAAATCAGCTTCCAATTTGACCTTATCAAACCGATAAGACTTTCATTTCTTTTTCCTCTTTTTTGTGTCAGTTTATTAGGATGGGAGTGTCGAAAAGGTCTCGGGCCAACTAAAACGCTTTTTACAAAAGCCACAATATATATATATATATATATATATATATATATATATATATATATATATATATATATATATATATATAGATAGATAGATAGATAGATAGATATTTGGTCATTTGTTCAGATTTTGGGAAGCGTGTATAGTAGAATATCTTTCATGACCTCCACATACATAGCTAACGGGTAAGAATACATTTGATTCGCATATTGGAATGTACTTCATTTTAAAAACATGGTGTAGTTTATTGTAAAGCGATATAGATAAGTCATTATTGAGTTCGATCTCCACTGTATCCCCCCAAATTGTAGCCAGGTGGCAGGTTTTGTTCGCTAAATTAATTATTTAAAAGAATATTGTTTAAAGATTAGCCCATTAATTCGCATTAATTCATGTTGGGGACGCTGGGCATTAGTGGGTTGCCGATATAAACCTATATTTAATCCCTCTCTAAGCGCCAAGCCCCCCTCAGGGCGTAGGCGATCAGGACTTTCTACAGATTACTTTTCTTTTTGTTATCTATGAACTGTCATTTACTATTGGGAAAGATAGGGGAATTATTTCCCGTTGCCTTCTCATTCACAGTTTTCCTCCTTTATAGTGGCTATTTAACCCATAACTTCGGGAGAAGAGACATATTTATACACTCGCCGCAATTACTATGCTTATAAAAATCCAGTATCTAGTGTGTGACAGTAGCGTACCAGATATAGAATTGGAGAGGGAAATTGGCAAGAAAAACCTGATTTTGTTGCGGGAAATGTATGAATATGTTTCTTGTATGTTTCTTGTATTCTTGTATATTACTATTTAACCCAGTTATGGGTTAACAGAATCCTCCATACTTGCCTGTCACCTCCTACGGGAAGATGCACTCTTCCCCAAATTAGCCTTTAACCTATCATCACTTCACTTTTCCAAACTCAACTTCCCATTGGTTAAAAGGACACAAAAATGTCGCAAGTTGAAACAAATCCTTTTTTCCCGCGCAGCTGTCTAGAGCCTATTTAAAAACTCAAAAATCTATAAAAAAAAACCCAAAAAAAACAAAAGAACCGCTCGACTTGATTCAGGTCAGTCAGACACTGAGTTTCGAGAGATGCCAGCAGACTCCACACGTGCCAACAAACTGACTCAATAAGACTACCAGCCTCTCATCAACTCAACACAACTCGCACTACTATTGCCGCGTGAAGAAACTTAACTTACAATTTACTAAAAAGTGACATTATCACTACGAAATAGTAATTGTACATTTAATCAATTTTAGCATATCAGTCAAAGGCACACAACTCTTCCTAACTTGAATCAACACTTACAATTGTCACACACATACATACTATTATTTGAACTCACACAATTGACATTTTACTTTGCAGAAATCAAACTGTTTTAATTTCACAAACAAACTTAAACTATCAACATTCATTCACCAAATCTCTGCATGATGAAATGTTTTGAAAGGAAATTATGAAATGTCTTGGAAAAAAAAGATCAAATGTTTCGAAAGGAAAATGATATCTTGAAAATGAAATGATCTGAGCAATTGGCTCGTTTGAAAAACGCATTTTATATTTAAAAAAAACAAAAAACTTTTATCTGGGAAAAAAGCATTCGGCAATTTTGCTGCATAACAGTGGACATTCACAGGTTGTAAATGTAATGCAGAAAACGAACGCAGAGATGAGAAGTTCCTCTTTACGGGGCATATTCTTCTGACCACTCATCTTTAAACCAGCTCCTTTTTGCTCTATTTGTCGGGACAAGGTTTAAAAAATTTCAAGAAATTGAAAAAAATCTCGAATAATTTACTAAATTCAAATAGAATCTTTTTTTTTTTTAATACCAGAATACACAAGTTAGTTGAAATATGGTGTAAGTTAGGGAAAAAAATTTGACGCTATGAATTTATATGACTAATAAGTTTAGTCATAGAAATGCCGGAAACGCTCGCATCGATCGTTTAAGATAAATCTTTATATATTTTTCTGTTTAATCTATTTGATATATTCATAAATCCCATCGCAGAAGTCAGTTTTCATTATTATTAATGAACAAAACAAACCAAGATATTCATTTTATTTCATATGATACTAAAACCCGAAAGCATATTTGAAATAGAAAAGTTGCCTTCCAAAAAGTAAGCAAAGTATTAAGAAAGAGAAAAAAGTTCGTTAGATACAAAGAATGCCTGTTATGTAATTGTTGAAGCTTGAATAAGCATGGAATAATAATAATACAACACCAAATGTACGTAACAAAATGTATTGAAACAATGAAAAAAAGGTACACAATATTTACAGGTAGTTTTGGTATATTCTTGGGAAGACTGTTCCTGCAGAATGGGTTGACTAAGTCGCAGTCGGGCAGAGTCTCTGGATTCGATCTCTTAATCTTCCGTCGTCTTCCGGTACCAACCCATATTTATATGGTCGGTACTCCACTTATGTAAATTAGGTGTATCATGCACAACAGTAATATCAGTCCTCCTATATGGCAGCGAAACGCAGCCTCTTCTCAGATGAAGAAGAGACTTGAAGCAGCACAAATGTGGTTTTGCAGAAATGTGCTGAGAATATTATAGGCTGGACATATGATTAATGAGAGTTTTAAGGCAAAACTGGAAACAAAAGGACACATACTCTAAATCAAATAGCTGAAATTTCTGGGGTGCATAATGAGGAAAGATGACTAGGAGAATTTGACACACACAGGATATTGTGAAGGCTAGACGAAGAGGTGAAAACGGTCTTGCTAAAAAAAAACTGTGTAAATGGTTAGCATAACAGATATTAAGAGAGATAGTAAGAAGATTAAACCTTACTATGCGCTGGACAGAAATGGAAGTTGTGGAAAGTTATGATCGACCACGTCCTGAAGTGATACGTCACATAGAAAATTGATTGACTGATTTGTCTGTTTAACGGCATATCAACTCCTTATGGGTAATTTAATACCGGAATTTAATTTTCTTGTGAGCTTTGA
This sequence comes from Acanthosepion pharaonis, assembly GCA_903632075.3. Lineage (NCBI taxonomy): Eukaryota > Metazoa > Mollusca > Cephalopoda > Sepiida > Sepiidae > Acanthosepion > Acanthosepion pharaonis. The sequence continues at coordinate 4,155,756 of CAHIKZ030000336.1, read as the reverse complement.
AGTAATTTCTTAATTTTACTATAAATATGTATTGCTGGTCTTTTTTTTTCAATATGTAAATGTATTGCTGGTATTTTTAGTATAAACATATGTTTTTAAACTTTCATAGTATTTTGTTTTTGTTTGGGGGGGTCACTATTTACCCATAGCTGGGGCCCTGATAGGTACTAGCACCTCGGATTAGGGTGAACCTGGGAACAACAGCAATTAAAACGTGGTTCCATGCTCCCCAAAACCTCCAATCTCCTGATCAGAGGTCTTGCTGCCAGATGTAGTTTATCGTCATACCCAGGATTTCACATAGAATAAAAAGAAAAAAATTCTGTTTTCATTATTAATATTACTGTGTCGATTGTTTTCAATGTCATAACGCTAAGTACACAGAGATAAGCTCTTTTGTAAACAAGTCAGAGTTTTTTTTCCTTATCTTTACACATACAAATAAATGCAAGGGTTGTTGAAAAGTTCCCAGTTCGAATAAGTTCTAAAAAAATAAAATCTGATGCTTGTTCATTTGTTTAGATTTTGGCAAGTTAGTTGGACTGAGAGTATTTTAGGCGAATTTAGTTAATTTAAGGATATATATCCATCCTCTTTGGCTTATTTAATGTCGTGTCGAATATAAGTCTTATAGGATACAAATTCATAATGTATTCATAGGTTTCGGTTTACACTTGAGTCAAAAAGTAAGCGATGGTTTGATTTACAATTGACCCCGTTCCAACTCCACTTGACTGGAGTCAAGATACTAGGTTAGTACCTATCAAATTACATATCCGTCTTAGGATTTTGTCGAGAACTTCGAGATAAACAGACCATATATGGCAACAGTATTCAATGCAAAGACGAATGGTAGATTTGAAGTTTGGACTCAGACGAGAAAAACCTTCTGGCGCGACACAGAGAACCAGCTTTTCTTACGGCAGATGAAGCTATTGATTCAATGTAGTTGTTCCACCTCAAGTCAGTGGAAAACGTGAGACCAAGTAGACGAGGAGAGACGCTTTCGCGAAGGTGAGCATCAGCTATGCTGATAGGAGGCAGGGAGGTTGCTCTATGATGGGTAAATGAGAGCAGTTTCGTTTTGGAGACATTAAGGTTTACAAGCTATTTTCTGTCCGAGTCAACCACAGATTAGAGGCACTTTTGAGATCAACTGCCAGCTTAATTTTGTCAACAATGCCGGATTTACTATTGAGACAAGAGTAAATTGTAGTGTCCTCTGAGTAGATGACTACTTGAGAACTGATGACATCAGGAAGATCGTTGATAAAGATCAAAAACAGTGCAGGACACAGGATAAAGCCTTGGGGAACACCAGCGTTCGTACAAAAGGAATTGGTTTAGGACGACCTTCATTTCACGGTTTGACAGGAATGGTTAGATTAAATCAAATAATCGTCCTGTAATACCGTATCCCTGAAGGTTACATAGAAGACCGGCACGCCAAACTCTATCAAAGGGCCACAGCTCGAGCTTAGTCGTTATTATCAAGAACTTGGTATACAAGTTCAATTATGGCCGTAAACACGTCAGCGGAAACCATATTGATTGTCAGAACATGGGAAGTAATGTGCTTAACCACTTCAGCATTGATTAAAGTCTTGAAGACTTTACCGGAGAGTGGTAGGAGATTGATAGGACGATAGTTAGATAGGTCAGAAAGGTCTTCAGACTTCTTAAAAACAGGCACAGCAGAAGAAGTGTCCCAACAGGCTAGAAAGATGCGTCGGCGTTGTTTCATTCTATCAGCAAATAGTAACTTTGCTTCATTACGAGCAGAGACAAATAGACGTCTGTTGCAGTCAGACATGTTGCTCCGGTACAGACGGAAGAAGTGATTCCTATGGGCTATAGAAGCGAAAAACCAAGGAGATGAGCGCGATTTAACTTTGTATTTTCTTTATGGAGTGAAAGCATCGGTGCCATCTTTTACCCAAGAGGAGACCTCAGACGTACATCTTTGAACGGGGTGATTAAAAACAACATTCCAAAGGACATCCTGAATGAAATTACGGAATGAGTCCCAGTCTGCGCGTCGACAATAGAAAAATATTCTGTTAGTAGGAGGTTCTGGGCTGGAGGAGGAGTGAAAGGAGATGTATTGGCACTACGGTGTGATCAGAGTTCCGAATCCTCTGAACTGTCCTCAGATTGACACCCAAACACTTTGAAATGTTCGTATTGGAACTTCCATAGCGAATACCAAGCAGTACAGCATGTCGTTTCCAAATTTCTAGCGAAGTCAACTGCATCATGGTGCTCTTTTTCTCACAGACGGTGCCCAACTGACCCTACAACTATGCAGTCGACAAAATCACTATTATTAATATAGCTATAAATAGGAAAAATGACAGAAAGGCAATCTGATGGAAAATCTGGCACACGGAGGAAATGAAGATGATTCGATTCCGTGGAAGTAACAGGGCGGGTCATAAATGTAAAGGTCTGAAACTGTGAAATTAAAGAACGTAGATCGTCGGAATATTTGCCATGGGAATAGCGATGGTGTAGCTGTTTGCAACTTTGGATCTCTGCGAAAGAGTCTAGTTTTACATTTAACAGTAAAATTATTTTGAAATATCATCATCGCTGTTATAAAAATAAATTTATTACACGAATCACCAATGATTACAATCAGATAAAATCCAGAAGAACCTTCAACATCTCAACCTAAATGAAATATACCGAGTGGAAGAGTTCTTAGTTTAGTGAGACTTAAAGGGAATTTAAATTTCCTTATAACTATTTTTTTGAATCTGGACAAACTATTAATATGAACCACTACTCTGAGCGATTGTCTTGTTTGAAAAACGCATTTCACGTAAGTAAAAAATAAAAGATTGTCTGGGCAAATATGTCGCTCGGTGATTCTGTTGAATAAAGTCACCCAACTACAGGTTGTAAACGCAATGTAGCAAACGAACAAAGAGCCGTCATATGAAGTTCTTCCTCACGCGGCATATTCTCCAGACCCACCATATTTATACTAGTATGTATATAACTCAATTCGTCTGGTTAGAGGTTCGAAGATTTCAAGAAGCGCCAGTATTCGAAACTCTAAATCATGCTTGAAATCGAAACTGGCCACTGATGCCATTAAGATACGTGCAACTATCTCAGCCACAAACTGCGTATGTGTGTACATGCATGTGTATTTTGGGAGATTTGTTTATCTATTTTCGCTGACGTTGTCGCTGAACCGTATGTAAAGCTTGTTCTATTTTCCCTGATAATTTATTACTAAATACCATTTGATGTAGAGTTTATTGGTCATCGAAAATTGATTGATAAAAAAAAAATTTGGAATTCGACTTATAGAGATAGACATTTGATAAGGCTAGTTTAATCTGGCACAGGGCCACTTTATAGGAAATTGAAATATTTTATCATCTGATAATGGTTGACACTGCAATTAAATTTTTGAAAATTAAAATTCCGCGGGCGATGATAACAAAAAGTATACATTGTCTCACACCTCTGTCCTTGATTATCTTTTGTAGAGTACAACTGGATGTCAAATCACCTTCACTTCGTCTGTATTCAGCACAAACAGCCTTTTTTCCCCAAAGAACTGTATGGATCCTCCTTATCCTCATAATATTAACTTCCTACCACATCCTCTTTCATTCTTATCGCAGACCTCATTCATCACAACCATTTTAACGATAACCCCATAACTGGAGCAACACAGTCTTCACTTTTCAGCCTTGATATTACAAAATCGTTTATGCGGTTTTGTAGGGAAGGCCTATTCCCTACTCTGCAAACTATTTTCCATGGATTCAAGCTTACATCGTAGCCCTTCGCTATTTCGTCCACGTGACCAAGGGACAACTTTATATATCTTCATGACCTTGACCTTTTCTTCGTTGCGTTTCCACACACCTTTCAATTTAATACATTAAGTTTATTTAGATTGACAATAAACCTAATGACGTCTAGAGCAATCATTAAAAAAAGGGGGCGTGAGGGTTAATAATTTGTATCAATATCTCAGTTACATTCAAAGAGGTCAAGTCAGGGTAAGGTTGGGGTGTCTAAATTCAAAGCGGAAGATGACATCATCTAGTCTGGTTAAGTGTCTATGGAGATTTATTCATTTTTTATTTTATTTTATTTTTTTTCCCCTGAAAGGATTTTGTGTATATAAACTGTGATAATTCGGTAACATTTGTTTTTTTGACGACTTCATAAAGGTTTTCTTTTTTTTTTTTTTTTTTGGGTAGGGCACTTAAACTTTTTATTTAGACTATGGAGTTTAAAATTTGTATTTATTATTTTATTGTTTGTTTGTTTTTTATGCTAATTATTCAATGCGAAAATTTGATGATGTCATCAAAAAACCGTTAACTCATGTCTATTGTTTAATAAATTTTCATTATTTAGAAACTTGATAATGTGTAGTTTTTCATGTAGGCATAAAAGGCATGGGTCATCCCAAGTTTTACAAGTTCTAGTTTTGTTTATAATTTTCCATTTTACTTTTGATGTTTTATTCATTTCCTGATTTCTAATATTAATATTGTTGAAGGAGCTTTTATGCTGTCTCCACCTGGTTTTAAATTCATTCTTCGTAGACCCAATGTATATCATATTAGTATTAGGACTCTCAATGGATGAGATAGTACATTGGTATACCACAGATTTTATGCGGCATTTATTTTCCAATGGGCAGTCTTCTGGGTTTCTACAATCACATAATTTTTCACTATTTTTGTCTAATTTAAGTGTAAGGTTTTTATTAATACTATTCTGGCATGGGGGTTTATTCAGGATTTTATTATTGTGTTTTTTTATTATACTTTCTAGATATTCAGTGCAACTGTAACTTAATTTTAGGGTGTTTTTATTAAATATTTTACTAAGTCTACTATTTGTAGGAAAGTGTTTTTTCAATTAAAGCTAGAATTTATGTCCTAGCTTAATACTAACCATTTGGTTGAACGGAGGGTATACCAAATGATTTTCTTTTCTTGTTTTCTTCTGGTTAGTACAATTGTCTCTATAATTGATGTTAGCATTTTTGTATCCACTATTTTTTAGGGCTGCGTTATAAAAATTACTGTGTTGTTGGAATATTTCTTTATTAGCGGAGTTAATGCTGATTCTATTCTCTATTGATGAAGGTATATTCTTAATTATGGATGGTGGGTGGTTTGACTTAGTGTGTATATACAAGGGGTTAGTGTTAGGTTTTCTATAAGGTAGGTATGAGTTGTTTATTACATCTAGAGTTACGTTGAGGAAGTTTACCCTTTTTAATTTAGTACAGACTGTTGTTTTTAAATTTAGATTTCTAAATTCACTATATATAATCTTTCTAATTTTCTCGATTTTAAAATTAGTGGAACCCCTCACTACCATGAGCCCGTCATCTCTGTACAGCCCGATGTCCTTAATATCTAATTCACGGTGTGCGGTCAGGTTGTACAGTATTAAAAGACCGTCTAGGTCAGAAGACTCTGCAGAGTCTAAAGATCCCATAGTGAGGTCAAAATGGTCATCATTGTTTTTAATCCATTGGTCCCCATTATGAATGAGGAGAGATTTTTTTGCACTGAGAATTATATTTATTTCTTCCTTTGTCAGGTCAGATTACACAGCAGCAAACTCCAGGGCACTCGTGAACAGATCCTTCGATATTGACGGATAGTAATCCACAATATCGAACTGTAATAGGGTGCAATCAGGTTTATTATTAATATTGGTAAACCAATTGATGACATCTTTGGTATTAATCCATAATTTTAATC
>CAHIKZ030000336.1:4135000-4145000 GCA_903632075.3 Acanthosepion pharaonis | reverse complement strand
GATTTCGAAACATCCAGCCGTGTTTTTACTGAGATCGCCCCTCTGTGAGGAGCACACATTTTATTTTTTTAAACAGAGAAAAACAAATACAATTCACTGAGGGAAAAAAGGTGAAGTTGTTGACTAAATTGCAGGCTGTAGTTTAAATGACGTAAATGAGAAACAAATGGAAGGATTAACACTACTGAAAACAAATAAATATATAACAATGAGAAAAGAAGATTTATTTACTCAATATAGAACAAATCGTGAATTAACCTTCTTTCATCAATATTAAAGACAGTAAAAGCGGTTATCAGACAAAAAGAGGAAATAACCATAAAAATTGTTTACTTACAAATTAATTGTTAGGTAAAAAGCAAAAAAAAATCTTATGTGATCTAAAGAGAAGCCACATTGCATACTAAAAATATCTGTATTCATTAATTGTTTTTTTTTTTTCCTTTTCTTTTTTTTCTAATACCTTTAAGCAGGATAAAACATCAAGTATTGGTTTTAAAATTCAGGATCTCTTCCGCACGCTGACATTATGAGTGAAAGTTGTTGATATTTATTTTGCCAACATCACATCTTGATTGAGAAACACTTTCAGTTTACCGCTTCTTTTCACTCATCGAATCTTAAATGTTGCTTGCAGAAAAATGACCGAAAATACGACCTAAAAACTTTAAGCATTACGTAAGGATAAATTTTAAAGGTTCATTATGGATCTAAGGAAGGTTCACGCCGTCGTCATCGTCGTTGGTATTTACCTGGGTGTTGTACTTGTCTTTGCGTCAGTCGACCCTCAAGAGGTAAGGAAGGTTATTTCATTTCTGATCGCGCAGATTCCAGTCGTGTTTTTTAATCGTTTTTATATGCTTAAAAATAAAATGATTTATTTAAATTTTATATTTTATTTATACGTAATCTCTTAAATTATTACCAACTCTACCAAGCTATTTTGAATGTCGATATGTTTCTTTCATCAGGGGCAATTCATGAGGCTTTTCATACAAGTGATATTTGCATATATACTCATACATGCACACACACATATATCATAAATACACACACACATATATGCAGACAGAGAGAAATAGACAAATACATTTTACACAGACACGCAGTATGTATACGTATACTGTTTGTATAAAGTGTGTTTGTTTAATTCTTTCGCTGTGTATATGTGTGTGTGTGTGTGTCTGTATGCGAGTATGTATGTATATATAGAAAGAGAGAGGCACACATACACACATATTTATAATGTATATACACAGATAAAGAGAGAAAGAGACAGACAAATACATTTTACATAGTCACACTGTGTATTATATATATATATATATATATATATGTGTGTGTGTGTGTGTGTGTGTGTATATGAGTGAGAGAGGAAGAGATAGAACACACATATATCATATACACAGAGCAGAGTCACAGTGTGCATAGGAATTCATAATGGTAAGAGAGAGAAAAAAGGAGAGAAAGGGGGGTCAGACATACATTATACACGCAGCCTGTGTGTATATGCTATGTGATGTGAGTCATATATATATATATATATATATATATATATATATATATATATATATATATATATTTTATAATCGGATGATCGCTTAATGCAAGAAATTGAGTCTTCATGCAGTGTTGAATTCTATGTACACTGTCAATAGCAATAAACGCTTTATTACACTCTTATCGAATCAGTTATCGAACACTCCTTTAATATACTGCTAATTTTTCAAGTATATATATATATATATATATATATATATATATATATATATATATATATATATATAAATGTGTGTATATCCTTTCCAATAATAAACAACATACGAGAAATTTACCTTTTCCACAACCCAGACTAGGAAATTCAAGAAAAAAATAACTGAAGTCAAAGTAGGATATATATATATATATATATATATATTATATATATTATATAATTAAAAAATATGATTCCATCGCTACATAATAGTTCTCATGTTTCAAAACAAGAGCCGAAAACTTCAATATAATTATTTGAATTAAATTGAATTAAAGTACCAAGCTCTGTTCCATCTTGAAGCGAAATTTTTTGGGGAATAACTAATTCTTGAAATTTACGCATTTTTATAAGCATATTCATTATTAAAATTAAAACTACTATGGTAACGACTAGAGCAATATTTATAAAAAAAAAAAAGGGGCGTAAGTGTTAATAATTTGTATCAATATCTCAGTTACATTCAAAGAGGTCAAGTCAGGGTAAGGTTGGGGTGTCTAAATTTAAAGCGGAAGATGACATCGTCTAGTCTGGTTAAGTGTCTATGGAGATTTATTTATTTTTTTTATTGCTCTCTTGTCTAAGAACTGCCATTTCGTGGTAAAACTCCCGTGTGGGTGCTCCCCTGAACAGTACAATCATAACCTCTTGAAATCAATGCTCAATCATTATCTATCCTCCTTATCCTTACAATTTTCATTTCCTATCACTTCTTTTTACGTTCATATTCAGTAGTCATCTATTTTGAGTGGTTCTCAAGCATTGTAGTAAGCAAACTTCTGTATAAAAAAAAAAATCTATTCTTTGGTATTTTCTCATATTAATTACACTCCGACTATTTTCCTAATCTTTACTTTTATTATTCCATGTCTTTAGGGATAACTTGTCTTGATTTATTACTCACCCTGTTTTCATAGCCCTACACATGGACAGCAGAACAAGAACAAAATATCTCCACCCTATAGATTAAATAAAGGGTTCAGCTCGAAATTTCCTGAAGGTTAACTGTATTGATAAGCACCTGATAAAATCCAAAAGACACAATGGCTGAAACGTTGTGATAATAACAACAAAGATGAGGACAATAGTCCGAATATAAATAGTGTAAATAATGATAACTCATCATCCCAGAAATTTAGGCAGAAGGCAATCAAGGGATAATAACAACAAAGATGAGGACATTAATCTAAATGTAAATAATGATAACTCTTCATCCCAGAAATTCACTCACAAAATATTCCTTTGCTGTTTACGTGTGTGTGTGTATGCAGGGCAGGTACATACTACCCCCACAACCCTTCGCCGGCCTGCTGGTGCCAAGCCTGATGTGAAGCTCTGGGCAGTGCTTTTTGACCCATCACTATCTTATCAACGTTTGCCTTTTTCTAGTTAAATTTACAAATTAAACTAAGTACAACTGGTCTGTGTGTGTGTGTGTGGGGGGGGTTGCGTTTGTCCAAATCCATGAATTTGTTTTGCTTATGCTAAGTCTCAAGAAAACACTTTATAAAATTCACTATTTTTTATCCATAATGTTAAGTGTGTTAAAATTATTCAACTTTTTAACAAGAACAATCTCGAGTTGATGTAAAAAAGTGATTCAAAAAATTGTTGATTTATTTCTTATAAGATGTCTCTAATTTGTATTTAGATAAAACATTGTATTTATTTTCAATTTTTCTAGTTGAATTGTTCACCTATATTGCATATGTTTCCTTATGGTACATAATTAGGTTACAATAAAATTTGTATTTTATATTAATATAGCCTCATGAAAATTGTGATGTAGTAGAATGGAGGCATATCACAGATCCAGAGTTGGGTATCATAGATACAGTTGGGTGGGACATGAAACCCTTGTACTGACCCTGTGTGTGTGTAGTTCAAAGGCCACAACCAGAATACCAAATTAAATCCATGAGCAGGTGATGTGATATGATTAAAATACAATGTACTTTGAAAAGTGTTCCAGATCAACAAAAAAAGACATGCCAGTTTACAAGTTTAATTAAGTTCACTGCATAAAAATGAAGCCTTGAGAATAATACAATTGTTATAATAATGGCAATTACTTACCAGTTGTTTGTAATATGATTAAAATAATGAACAAATGTGACAAAGAGTATTTAAATACACAAGGAAATAATAAGAATAATGGAATAAATAATCTTGAACAAGATTACGTTACTGTTGACCAAAGCAATCACACTAAGCAATACCAAAGTTTACTACTAGATTGGTAATTAAGTCTCATCATTTTACTGTTGAAATTGTTAACCATAACTGTTGAAGCTTAAATAAGCATGGAATAATACAACACAAAATGTCTCAAAATGTATTGAAACAAAGAATAGGTACACACATTTTACAGTAGTTTGAAATTGTTAACCATAACCATAAGTCCTATCCTAATAGCTTCTTTTTATATGGTCGGTAGGTCCGCTTGGTGTATCATACACAACAATAACCATAAGTCCTATCCTAATAGTGGAACTCTCTTTTGGCTTCTTTTTTTCCTGCCTATGGATGTATGAGTAGTACAATGGATAGCGGAATGAGAAAATTGAGAGCCAAGTTTGAATTCCAGTCATGCAAATAGCCTTGGGAAAGGTATGAATTAATCTCTCCCCCACCAGCTATGGGTTGAATAATAGGACTTGTATCTGGAAAAATCATTATCTCCACAAAATTGTAAATGCAATATTCACACATAAAAATAAAATGATTATTCTTACAATTCAAAAAAATATTTTTTGGCTTTAAATAACCTACAAAGGGTTGATAAACTGTAAAACACATCAACAGATACTGTCAACTACAAATTTCAATAAATTTAAATGCAACGTTAATCTGTATTTTTGTATCTTGTTCTTTTATTATCTTTTCTTCTTAACGTTTTCTCAGTTTTTTTCACTTGTTTTCAACTGTGATAATTACATCATTACCAATTTATGACTGTCCTGGGTATGACAATAAACTACATCCGGCAGCAAGGCCTCTGATTGGGAAGGGTTTGAGGAATGTGGAAACACTGCTACTGTTCCCAGTTCCACCCTGAACCGAAGTGGTAGCCCCTGTTAGAGTCTCAGCTATGAGCAAACAATTAACTCACAGACTGGGGTCAATCAGATTAGTTTGCCAGCCATTACCTCAAGCCACAGTGGATAAAGGCGTTGGTTAGATCCAGTGACAGGACCCAAAAGAGTGTGAGTTCAATACCTGGTTAAGGCAGTGGAGAACTTTCAGAGGGAAATTAACAGGAGATAACTGATAACTGACATCCATTAAACATGGCATGTGGAACTAGAACAGTCTACCCCAGTGAGCGAAATAAAGGGTTAAGTTCGACATTCCAACCATCTGAAGAACCACTGAAATATATGACGACAAAGATGAGGACAATAGTCTGAATAATGTAAATAGTGTACATAATACCTTATCTCAGAAATATAGATAGATAGACAGTGGGGAAACGTAATAAACATGGCAACAAAAATGAGGACAATAGTCTGAATAATGTAAATAGTGTACATAATAACTCATCTCAGAAATATAGACAGATATAGATAGATAGACAGTGGGGAAACGTTGTAATAAATATGGCAACAAAGATGAGGACAATAGTCTGAATAATGTGCATAAAACTGTGTTCAAAATATTTAGATTTCAGCATTAAAAACCTATAGAGTTTGATATGCTGCTAAATAAATCCAATCAAGACTGGGTTTTTCAGTCTTAACAGAAATTCAAAATAACAAAATCTAGGCCAGTGTTTCTCAACTTTTTATAGTTTAGTGCATTCTTATAGAATAACTAAACCTTTGGGCACACCTTAAATTTTAATAAGGGATGATTAGTCATGAAATTTGAAAATAGGAAAATAAAAAAAGAATCCTGAAATGAACATTTATTTTTAAGATAAGTGGCACAGTTTTCATTTAAAGGGATTTATTAAGAATGTTTTTTTTTTTTAGAGAGGCCAATAATGACTGATTTAAATCACCTGAGGAAGGCAAAAAGGAAATAATTATCTACTCCTTAAGGATTAAGGAATTTAGTATCCCATTTAAAATATCAAATGACAAAGACTTGACTGAGACATGGAAGCCATATATTTTGGTGTATGTAGATTTTTAAAAATAAATATCAAAATAATTCATAAATTACTATTCTGCTAACTTGGACACACCTGGCTTGGATGGATTAGTGAGTCCAGTTGCAACATTTGAGAAACACTGAACTAGGCTATGACTCACTTTGTTGCAATAGATAAAATGTCACTATTTTCTGACTGTTTCTAGTATAGTAATATATTGGTCTGCATATACCAGGACTAATAATATTGCTGATTCTTCTTTTGATTTTATTAATAATTTCTAAATATACAGTGAGAGCACCGAACCAGATGTGGCAGCAATATCCAAAGTATGGACGAATGGTAGACTTATAAATATGTAAGATAAATTCAAGAGAGAAAAATTGTCTAGCTATACACAGTTATTCATCTTTCCTATCAGCAGATCTAGCAATTGATTCAATATAATCTTTCCACTTCATATCAACTGAGAATGTCAAACTGAGAAGGTTAATGTCAGGCTTACTATCGAGACAGAAGTAAATGATTGCATTATCAACATAGACACCAAGTTGAAAACTGATGTCATCAGAAAGATCATTAATGTAAATTAAGAACAAAGTAGGTCCAAGTATAGAGCCCTTGGGGATACCTGAATTAATACATAAAGATCTAGAAGAAAAGTCATTCAAGACAACTTCCATTTCACAATTAGATAAGAAAGATTGAATCAGTTCAAAAATTTGTCCAGAAATACAGTAGTCTTTCAACTTATGAAGACCAGAATGTCAAATTTTGTAAAACTGTATTGCTTATATGTGTTTGTCTTGTCTGGTTTTTGCACATCCCCATGTCAAGAGCACTTTTCTCGACTGAAACACTGGTGTTATCTAGCTCTCCCAGTCCCAGACCCACACTTGACTATTGGCTAATACCCAACCAGTATCATTCATATACAAATAGTCAGTGCCACCTACTCTAACTAGGTCTTCTCTAAACAGCCCTTTCTGGAAGGGGACACAACTCCTGATGCTTACAACACCATATACAAACAACTTAGAGTCTTTTATGAAGCTGACCTGATTCTCTGTTACAGTATATTTTCTGACTGAGTAATCTAGGATTTTGATCTGTACAGATCTGTGGTTGCATATAATATAATATAATATTATAGTTTTTAGATAGTTTTAAGTTATAATATCTAAAGAAAACTATTACAAAACTTTGATATATTGCAATAGATAAATTAAATATTCACAAGTTTGATTACATTTTCTGCATGAAACTTTTATCTACACAATTCTCCCTTGCATGGAATACTGCTGCCATATATGGTCTGGAGCCCCTGCTGTTGATCTCAAGGTCCTTGACAAAATCCAGAGACAGATATGCAATGTGGTTGGTCTTGGTCTGGCATCTTGTCTACAGTCTCTTTCTCACAGACATGTCATCGCTTCCCCCTGTCTTTTCTACAAGTACTTTCACAGTAACTGCTTCGACGAGCTGTTTTCGCTGTTTTCCAAACTGCATGAATTTAAGTATTTCACTAGGTTGGCATCTCAGTCCCACCCATTTACTGTCAAAAAAGGTTAAATGTAGCCATCTCTTCTACTCAAATAGCTTCATGTCTTGCACTTCCCGTCTGTGGAACTCCCTTCGTCTTACTTGCTTCCCTGACAATTATAGTCTTCAAATATTCAAATGTAATGTCAATTGACATCTTCTGATGCATTGATCTAATTACCTATCCTTCTCTTTATCCATTCCTCAATCGCATTTCTTTACTGTTGCTCCCACTCTCTGTAACCCCTTGTGTGCTACTGGCACTCCCACTTTGCTAGGGGTGAAATGCTTAAAAAAGAAAAAAAAATTAACTCCATTTTGTATAAGTAGAGTGATTATATTAAATCAATTGCAAGGTCTGCTGCTAACAAGGTTAGCTCACTATTCTGTGCCAGACTATTTTTCATATCAGAATCTTGCACATTCATAAGTCTAACAATCGTCTGTGCATTGAATATTTCTGCCATATATGGTCTGGTGCTTTTACTATATATCTCAAGATTCATAAAAAAATCCAAAGAAGGGTCTGTAATCTTATTGGTCCTGACACAGCATCTTGGAGAATTTCCCATTGTTGCAACATAGTTTCTCTCAATTTCTTTTCAATAAATAATTATCTTTATGTCTACAAATATTTTAACTGGTGCTCCTACAATATATTTCAAGATTCTTGCTAAAATCTAAAGAGGTGTCTGAAATGTAATCAATCCTGACCTTACATCTTGACTTAAGTCACTTTCTCACTGACATGACATGCCTTCCCTCACTTTGTTTTATAAATATTTTGATGGCAATTGTTCTGATGAGCTTTTCTTGTGGGTTACCTGGTTTGGCTTTGTTAAAATTGTGTTATAGGGCACTCTTGAAGTCTATAAAAAGATAATATTTTCTTTCTCCTTTTATATCTTGTTTTCAGATATAATTGAAAATAGATAAAGAACACTTATTTTTTTGCAGACTCACATGAGTTTGCCAATATTGTTGTACAACAAACGTTCCAGAAGCCTATAAATATGTAATCTAAAAGTTATAATATCTAAAGAATACTAGTTTGGCAATTAGGTCTTATCATTTTATTGTTTAGCTAGATGTAAACATAAGTTCTGTTTTAAAAGTTTATTTTCTCACCTGTGGAACTATTCTGGTCTCTTGCTTCCCTGTCAACTATAATCTTCAAAAATTTAAATACAACATCAATAACTATCTTTTGTCTTCCTAAATTCTCTTCTTTTTGAGTCCTTTCTCATCACGAAAGCCTTCTTATATTCTTTTACTCCCAGTAATCTCTTGTGTCTTAATGGCATTATTGCAAAATTATTTTAAAATTTAAAAAGACTAGAATTTTTAAAATTTCCCATGATTTCATTTATACAGGTTTTCTGTATACAGGAAAATCAGCTGAATGTTGAAATTTTTTATTTATGTGCGAAATTTTGCTACTTTATATGAGCATTTTCAAAATGTCAATGGAAAATCTAAAGAGAAGTTATTAGCATAACAACACTGCTATATAAAACACTGTTGGCAGTTTACCATGCTAAAGACATCTCCTCAAAGCTTTCAGTTGAATTTTGAAAATGTCCCCATAAAATAATGAAATATCAGCTGTAAATAAAAAAAATTGGTTTTCATATATTTAATTTTAAAATAAAATATTTTGGTGGATATTACACACACACACACACACACACACACACACACACACACACACACACACACACACACACACACACATAATATAATTTAGTGTATTAGGGCAACAGATCATTATTCAAACATATAGCATTAAATATAACAGCCAATGAATATCTATTATGTTTGATCATGAGCTGTTCTAAGCTTCATATAGTTGATTTAGTTTTGGGAGAAAATGAAGACAAAAACTGTCCAACATTTGAATATTTTTTATTATGCTCTTCCTTGATCTAAGCTTTCAACTCACATGAGCCATCTTCAGAATGGTTATATGGACAGTTAAACAAAGATATCCATTATCAAAAATTATATTCTGTTATGGTGACAAATATATATATATATATATATATATATATATATATATATATATGAATGAAGAAATATGCTCTTAAGGTGTACTATATTTATGGGATGAAGTGCTCAATATCAGAGATAGAGCATATTTAAATATAAAAGTGAACATTGAAGTCAACACTCAGAGGCGACAGGCTGTTTCATGCTAGATGCAATCATCAGGTATATATATATACACACACACACACACACACACACACACACACACATATATATATTGGTATGTATGATAAAGTGGAAAAAGAAGTTTTCTTGTGACACATTTCATCATTTAAGACTTCATCGAACTTAGATTTGTTATGTTGGTATAACTACACATGAACAGGAATAAGAGATGCTAGGATTTCCAGCATTCCTTGTTTATGCACATGTGTAATCACACTAACATAACAAGTTTAGTCCACTGATGCCCTAAAGGACGAAACGCATCATAAGAGAACTTTTTCCACTTTGTCTTACATTATATCTTATTTCAAATATGTTTTATTGAATAATATAGACATATTATATCTATTTTTATAAAAATCCTTTCTTGTTCTCTAGCCAATTTGTTGATGTTA
>CAHIKZ030000336.1:4097500-4130000 GCA_903632075.3 Acanthosepion pharaonis | reverse complement strand
ATATATTAAAGTCATTAAACATTATTATTAGTGGATACTCATATTTGAGTAGATGGTCTGTTTATTTATTAAACAATATATTTATTTATTTATTCTTATCTACCAGCCTGTATGTTTGACAAATGTTAGTAAAGAAAAATTTATGCTTTTCAGCAAGAAGAATTTTTTATTAATAAGTTCTAGTGAACATAAGCCGGTAGATGAAAATAAATGCTTAGTCTGTTTATGAAATTGTGACATTATTTTGTTTTACTGTAACCAATTTCAAGTCATTTAAAGGTGACTTCATTTACAACCATCACACTGAATTTTTACAGGATATTTTTTTTATATACACTTCAATATATAGAGAAAGATACCATACATATATATATATATATATATATATATATATATATATATATATTCAGTTAAATTAGAACATGTTCTAATATAACAGTGCATAATAAATATTTATTGCTCTACTTTTGTATTGAGCCCCATTTTAAATTAATATTTTGAACATTGAACATTGAAATTTTATTCTACATTCTTTTACATTTGGATAGATATATATATATACAATTTTTATTAATATTTCCAAGTTGTATTTAATAAAATTTGTTTTATATATATATATATATATATATATATATATATATATATATATATAATATAAATTTATTGCTTAAACATTATTTTTATTGGATATCCATATTTGAGTAGATGCTCTGTTTTTTATTAATTTATTAAACAGTATATTTATTTATTTCAATATGGCAGCCTAAATATTTGAGGAATCTTGTTAAAATATATATATATATGTGCTCTCTGGCAGGAATGAAACCTGCATCCCTAGAGGAAACTGTCATTAGATCTGACATGCCTTGACCTTTCAGCAATGAAGAAACTCCTTGTCAAAAAAAAGCCCAAATATAATAATATATTGAATACAGATTTTTTCCCATATCTTGAAATATTCATATCTGCTCAGTTTCATATCCTAACAAAAGTAATTTTTAGAAATGGAGTTTTCATTTATTAATCTGACATCTGCTCAAATATCCATTAAAAATAGTAATTTATTAAAACAATAAATTAAAATATGACAGATTAATGAATACAAAATCCATTCCTCAAAATATATATTTAAACAAATTTTTTAAAATTTAACTGACAAATTCAGTATCATTTTGTTGGTGTACTGCTCTAACTCAATAATAATAATAATAATAATAATAATAATAAAATGTACTAATCCTACACCAAGCATGACTCTCTAATATTTATTGATTGCAGATGTTAATATGTGTATGTTTAGTCTTGGTGAATTAAAACATGCTATGGTGAATATACCTTTTGGTACTACAGATTTACTTATCTGTTATTTGGCCATAACTCATGAGTAAGTGCAGAGGGGACATTACATTTGGCTGTGATGCATGTACCTGGTATACCTTTATCAGACTGAGTACATTGAGCTTTGTGTACTTGTATCCCAGGGTCACTTTATTAGTTAGGACATCTCTCACTTCTTAATAATAATAATAATAGAATTATCATTTGACTTAATAGTATTATTATTGAGTAGATCTAGGTAAAAGTGGAGATGTGTAGGTGAGGCAATAGATAGTACCTTAGAATGATAAATCAGAAAGCCAAGTTAAAATTTCAGTTGAGTTTGTTCCATTCACTTTTGTGCAAGTACCCATAAAAAAGATATGAATCCATCTCTTCTCCCCACATGTATGGGTTAAACAGTAGGACTTGTATCTGTAAAATTATTGTTACTCAAAAGAAACTGTTAAAGTAACATATCCTAACAAACTTAAATTCAAATTGTATTTAGAAGTGCTGAAGTAGATTTATAGTCTATAGCAGTGATTTCAAAAGTAGATGGTACTGTTTCCCTTGGGGTGGGGGAAAGATACAAGGGGATAGTGAGAAAAAAGTGGGCAGCCAGAGGGTTGCTTACGGTCAAATCACGCTGAAAACACCGGTTCTCATTTGATCACCGAAGTTAAGCATCGTAGAGCCAGGTCAGTACTTAGATGGGGGACCGCTTGGGAACACCTGGTACTGTAAGCCCCCAAAGTCCAAAGTCCAACCCTTACCTCACAGTCGGTGGGGGGGGGGTGTAAAACGGTAGTGTCAGAGCTATGCCGTCCGTAACTTCGTTCCTGGTAGGGCCACCCAAGGCGGACAGGTCTGACACACACGCCGGCTAACAAGGGCTCTGGTGAAAATCCAAGGAGCGTCTGCATCGGCAACCGGCGGCTTCTGGTCGTTTCTGTCTCTGCGTCTGTGGGAACCCCACGGCAAGCAAGAACGTTATCCGAGTAGGCCTGGGTACCCTACTTCTGTAATTTATCCTAAGAATCTTCTTCTCACAACAGGAAGAAGCCGGCTCAATCCGCCCAGGGTGAATGCTGCATCAAGTACAAGTAAGAAGTAAGTAAGCCAGAGGGTTGTAGTGTTACATCTGAACACTGATATACACCGCACACAGCCATTGTACATTAAGTGTGTTTTGCCTTTACTTGACAGTGTATCTCATTTATATAACATTTACTAAAGGAAATACTAAGATGCTAATTTGACATGCAATACTAGCACCAAGAAAATCCAATCAAAAGTTGACTAGACATTTGGAGGATGTTAGGGTTGTGTTTTGGCATGCAAGTGCCTGGCAACCAAAAAAAGCTTGGGAAATTCTAGTCTATACTATTGTCATTGTTGGCTTTAACTCGTACCCAAAAATTTAATTTATCCTTTACTGATTGCTTCCTTTATGATGATGGCGTTATGACTAAATTTTCCTCCAATGTGCAGGTTTAGGACTAGAAGCATCAAGTTTTACCAAAACCTGTTGCCGTCATCCATTCCCTATCAGTGTTTAGCATTGTAAGTGTTGCTTGGAGGTGAAAGAAAATCAGAATAGAAGTAAGTGTTGATGTGAATTTGTTTAAGGTTGACATCAACTTGTCAGGGAGTAATGCACACACTTGATTTCATGAACTTCCTCTACAGAGTATGTGGAATGAGACATGCAAAATCTAGTTATAAACAGCAGCAGACTGCCACTGACTTATATATTAGAGTGGCGCCTTCTGTAACATGTCCATCAAGTGTAGCCAACTTCATCCACTGGTTCAACCATTGAAATCTGTTGTAATCATCATTCTCTTGTTCCAACATTGAGGTCTTTGAGGGTTGGTTGCGTGTAGTCTTGTCTTTGACCTTGATGCCAAGAGGAGATCTTTAAGGTAGCTTTAACTTAGCATATAAGAACATTAAGTCATTTTCTTTTGTTTTTAGGAGTCTTGCAGTCACATAATGTTGAAATACTGGCTTCCACAAGATCACTGAAGTTAAGCAATATTGAGCCTGGTCAGTACCTAGATGAGTGACTACTTGGGAATATCAGGTGCTGTAAGCTTGAATGTGCAGATGATGTAATGGATAAAGGCTCAGAATTATTAATTGGAGAGCCAAGTTCCAGTTGCCTTTGGATTCGTTATATTTACATATGCACAAATACTCTTGGGAAAAGTATGAATCTATAACGTCTCCCCTCAGCTATGGGTTAATTAGTAAAACTTGTATCACAAAACCATTATTATCTCCAAAAGAAATTCTTACAATCTGAAAATAATTTCTGTCTTGTTGGCTCTGACACAACCCACTGGAGCGTCATAGTGATATTTCTGCACGGTCCACACAACCAGAAAACCTTGGAAAAAGAAACTCAGTTAGTTTAGTGGATTTTTAGATATTAAATATTTTGTAGGATGGACAATTATCTCCTGCTGTTACATGACTTAGACAATTTTGCTCTGACACCCGGTATAATGGCAAATATGGCAACACTTTGTATAAAAAAAATATGATAAATATGATAAATAAATATTTACTGATTTACTTATAAATTGTCTTATTTTCTTCATTCTTACCACTATGTCACCATTATGTTTTCTACAATAATGTAATGTTATCTTTGAGCAAAATTATATAGAAAAAATTCTTATAGTTTTCATAGAGAAATTCTAGAAAAACTATTCTTCACCACCGTTTTAAAATTTTACATATAAGTTTTAATACTTTTGAGGAAAGTAGGTTTATTTTATTGACTGGCGGCTTTATTTCTTGTGTTCAGTAAAATATCTCAAAGTTCCAATGCAGACTGTTGGTCCCCAGGATTTCCTCAATTTCCTCTTAGCCTCATTTTCATTTTTAGCTTCTACTTGAAATGAGGTTGGTGCAATTGGCTTATAAAGGCACAGATCCTCACCTCTGTGTCTCAAGTAACCTAAGGAGTCTCATGGTCAACTTCCTTAAGAGATGTGAGGAAAATAATTTCCTGTGTTAGAAATGGCCAAATCTTTTCTGTGTTATCATTAAATCAGAGACATTTTCAAATTAATCTGAGGGAAAAATGATGAATGATAAAAACAAGTGAATGTTTGTTTAAAAACTTGTGTCCTCAATGTTTAAGCCAATGTATGGCACTCTAAAATGATATTTATTTAAATTCTCTTTAGATATTCTAGTAATTTATAATAAACCTAGTTTTCATAATACATACCACTATTTACTCAAAGTAAACTATATTAAAATGATCATTAATAATCTCATTTGGTAGTTTATAACTTTAACAATAACAATTTAACATCTGCTTGTCTATTCCATCCATTATTTTACCCTTTAGATTAGACCAGTGGTTCCTAAATGGTGTGGTATGCCTTATAGGTGTGGCGGAAGAGGATAGCAGGTGAAGCAGAATAGGGTAGCAGGTGAGGCGGAAGAGGATAGCAGGTGAGGCAGAAGAGGATAGCAGGTGAGGCGGAAGAGGATAGCAGGTGTGGCAGAAGAGTATAGCAGGTGAGGTGGAAGAGGATAGCAGGTGTGGCGGAAGAGGATAGCAGGTGAGGCGGAAGAGGATAGCAGGTGTGGCGGAAGAGGATAGCAGGTGTGGCAGAAGAGGATAGCAGGTGTGGCGGAAGAGGATAGCAGGTGAGGCGGAAGAGGATAGCAGGTGTGACAGAAGAGGATAGCAGGTGTGGTGGAAGAGGATAGCAGGTGAGGCGGAAGAGGATAGCAGGTGAGGCGGAAGAGGATAGCAGGTGAGGCAGAAGAGGATAGCAGGTGAGGCAGAAGAGGATAGCAGGTGTGGTGGAAGAGGATAGCAGGTGAGGCGAAATGATTGAAAGACAATCAAAGATTTAGAAACAGTTTCAAAAATTCATATGCCAAAAATAAATATGGTTTCAAAATTTAAAATATTATTATGGATTACTTGTAATTGCATACATGAATCCCAGTATAAATAGTTATAAATAATTATTGAATGATATTATCATTGTGATATTAAGAATATATTAACTAGGCTCTGCAAATTGGAGGAGAAAGTTATCAATGATTATTTTCTGACTTCGAATCTGTAGTTGTCTCCCTTTAACCCTCTTTCAGATTTTTATTTCTAAATGTACTTTTAATCACATAAAATTTGGTGAGGTGCAAGTAAATTTTTATCCTGTAAATATGCCCTAGAGTAAAAAAGCTACACTAAGCTTAGTAAATTGCTCACTCTCGAATATATATAAATAAAAATGGCAGGCCACTCATATATACTAGCTTGGCTAGCCAATCCCTGTTGAGGAAGCCTGCTCAGGCACATTTGTGCTTGTTCAACATCCACAGAATCTATGTGTAGTTTATACTGCAACTATTCTGAGCAGACCTTAATTACAGTTTCTGGGAGAGAGCACGTTATCTAGTGTAATGAACAGTCTAAATAAGGCCAGCACACTCAAACCCTCGGTCATGATGACTTGTGGATTTGTGCTAGCAAAACTATCAATGACCATCACGTTCTTGCAACATGAACATCAGACAACAAAAATCTAATTAGATTTAGATTCTTGTCGTCTGACACTCACATTCTGAAAAATTTGGAGTAGTGATCTGGACCTATTCTATTTGTGCTATGTCATTGATTAGGACATATATATATATATATATATATATATGAAAAGTATATTTAGACAGCAATAATTCTTTTAAACAAATTTTGCTAGACAATACTGACAAAGTCTGTCCAATTTCTTATTAAGATATTCTAACTTCCAAGTAAATTGTTTTATGTCAGAAATAAAATTGTTAAATTTTCCAAAGTTCTTCTTTTCCAATCGAATTATTTTCAACAGTCACCGCAGTTGTTATCAAGAATTACATGTTTATTTTGTTTGTGAAACTGTGACTAATTCTGCATTCTTTTGTTTCCTGGAGCCAATTTCAAATCACTTAAAGGTGACATCATTTACAACCATCACACTGAATTTTTTGCAGGATATTTTGTTTTTATACACACTTCGGTATATGGAGAAAGATGCCATATATATATATATATATATATATATATATATATATATCAAATCTGTAAGTGGAAAGGATAATCCAAGTAGGTATTTTTAATATAAGATATTAAAAAGATAGATCCATGAGGAGAGCTCAGTGTATAGTATACAGAGCAATATCAAAGGAAGAACTTAATGCATCATCAAAAACTCAGTTATAAATTATAATTTATTTTGGTAGATAATTTATTAATACCTGTCTCATTGGACCAAAATTTTAAATGGTTTAAATTTATCCAGACAATATTTAAAAAAAAAAGTTTTTTTTATTTATATATTTTATATGTATGGGAGTTTTTATGTAAGTTTTTTATATATTTATTTTATATATATTTATGTGTTTATATATATATATATATATATATATATATATATATATATATATATATAAAAAAAAACAAGTTTTTGTTATACAGAACTTAATAATAGCAAGGAATAAGCATAATTTAAAAGGCATATCAGTGTAAATTTGATAGCTAAAAAATACAACCGGTTTTGTTGGTTTGAATCCGGCTGCTAGCAATAGTCAACTCGTTAATACATCCGGATCATCTATTGCACAACATATTATTAATAGCAGGATTTGTATTACTGACTTTAGTGTGGACCGTTTCTCTATTTTATCAATGTTCCACTCTTTAGATCATCTCAAGGTCCTGCAAGCCTTCCCTCTGTAAACAGACGGATTGTTTGTTGGGTCTGAATATTATTGGTCTCTAGTTTTACTTGATTTTTTTTTTCTTCTCCCCTTCATTAGTCATTTTTAATTTACACGTCTATTATTTTATTTCCCAGAATTAAACTGGAGTAAAGAGGTTTTAAAAAGTTCAAACGTCCTTTTATGTTTAGATGAAAGGTTGTCAAAGTTCTGGTTTGATAGATTATAATTTGTTGAATGGTCTGTACAATAATGAGAAAGTGTGTTTGGGTATTATAGTAATTTAAGAAAAAAATAAACAGTTCAAGTTTGTATTTGAAATGAGAAATATTGTTTACGACTTACTTTAAGATTTATGGAATTGTTTCGCTTTGATTTGTTTTCACTTGTTTGAAGAGAATATTCTAGTTGGGGTAAGTAGTTCTTAACAAGCTGTGTTTATGTCAATTGCAATAATTAATGTTGAGCTTGAAAGTGTATGAAAAAGATTTGTGTATTAAATTGAATGTGGAAAACTTGAGCTGATTGTTCATCATAAAATATTGCTGTGTGAATGAGTGTTCTCTCCGGCTGGAATCATGTTAAGGAACTTTAACGTAAAGCCTGGAACTGCATAACGAGTTCAAAGGATTCTGATTGATGCACTGTCGAAGATGAAAGACGTTTCATATTTTATTGTTAACTTTTGTCACATGATAGGCTCACAGAAGTTTGATAGATTTTGGCGGAATTATCTTTTTGGTCAGGTCAAGAACTAGGTTGATGTTTTAAGTGACCAATTAGAAGTTGAGATTTTCTGAAAATATACATTAAGCTGAATAAGCTCTGTGATCCACTTTTTGTATGAAAATTGATATTGATAAAAAGGTGGTAGTGGGATGATAAACACTCTGTTATGTTCATAAAGGAATACATAAATAAAAAATTAATTATACTGTCATTTTGTCATGTCCATAAAGAAATAAATAAAAATGTCTTCCTTGAAACTCTTCCATTGTGATAGGAACAACAACAAAGATAAGCATAATAGTGTAGATGTAAATAATGCAAATAATAATAATTCCTCATCTCAGAAATTCAGATAGTAACTGCTTTGTTGTTGCTATCACAATGTGCCCTTTATCAGGTGCTTGTTGATCTGTAATGGCAACCTAATTATTAACAAGAAAAAAATAGAAGTGACAAAACAAATGATGATAAGACATAGTTTAGATGAGTAAAAGTTTTTATATCCCAGTGATTCAGTTGTTTACTCATTCCAGGGTATCATATATCAATCATGGAAGACTAAGAGTTTGTTCAGGAGTATAATACAAAGTAGTAGTTGAGATAGACACATGGAGAAAATCAACACACAAGTGAGATAATCTCAAGGAAGACATATTCCATTGTATCAAGAGTTAGTGTCTGCTGCTGCTTTTGTCATTTGTCAAAGGCATCACTGTCAATGGAAGTGTGTTGGTTTCACTGCTGATAGCTTGGCCAGTTGTGTTGTCTGCCTCATTTAGTTAAGCTTGCTTGCTATGGTGTCTATTGCTAATGCGAGCTGAGTCCGATTTGCCTCTGTGGACAGAAACTGTGTTGGCATTGTAGTCAGTGGCTCAGAAATGGTTGTGGGGAACATCATGTGGACCTATTCCTGATTGGTCAGTAAAGATGTTTTTTGAACCTGGCATTTTGGGGCAGTATCCCAAAAGTGGGTGAATGAAGCCAGACGGGTTTAAGATCTATTTTTGTCATATGAGCTGTAGATGTCAAAGTGATCACTTCTGTTTGAGATAAACAATTACATGATAACTAGCTAAGATTAAGAAATTAAATGCTGGTGCAACATCAGCAGAAGATGAAAGTTTTCTCAGTTTAACTTTGTTAAGAGGATGTTATACTCTGATTCAAATTTGATCTTTTCCTGATTTACTCTACATTTTGGCTGGATGTGAATGCTAAGAATACAAAGCCAAAAATAAAAAGTCATTCTCTGTGCAGAATCTCACAAAACAAAAAAAAAAAAAATATAATACAAAAGAAGCCAATCATAATTGTTGCTGCTATTAGTATCTTTTATAACCCAGCCATAATTTACCAGTTATTTAGTGCTAGGAAGAATAATGCTTTCCTGTACACTGAGTACTAATATTAGCATTAGTATAGCCATTGATACACTAACAACTGAATGTGAATATAGAAAGATTAGATACATGCCCAAGAAAAAAATACATGATAAAAGATGAGCCACCATGTTTGCTTGTAAGAACTTGGCTCATAATGACTGAAACGGAATTGTTGTGAATGAGCAAGCTTCATCTAATCTGTCATCAACAACTTCTCATATCACTATAAGTGACCACGGTCAGCAGACCCAATACACACATCAACTCCAGGCCCTACCAACTCTACCCTTCCTCCAAGTCACTTCCCTTGATCCCAAAGAGACATTCCACTCATATCCTATGTGTTTCCAATACAAAGTATTTTATATGAACAATTCTTGACTCTATTCCTTTTGCTACACCAGTGCTGTTTTGTTTGTTCTCTTGTACTACCATACATATGTTTATAGAAAGAATAATATTTCAAACTCTTTGCCATAACTTTTAGTATGAACTTTTCTAAAATTAAACTCATATATCTGAGCCAGTTAATTTCAATTATAATGTTATCACTGTACAGTCTCATAAGAAGAACACAAGACCAAATATCATATACTTAACACTACTGATTATTCAAATCTGAATATTATTACTTTACAGTCAGCAAGTAGGTGTGTGACTTTGAGGTCTTTCATTTGGAGCACCAATGCTTGATTTCCACACTAGGTTCTACTGAGTGTTATGTACATAACCTTGTCACTGGTCTCAGACATTATTTCGAAATTAGACTACCATAAGGCAAGTGAATATGTATATCAAGCTCTTGATAATAATGATGAAGATCAAGCTGTGGCTCTCAATATCTCAAAGGCATTTGGCAGGGTTTGGCACAATGGTCTTCTATATAAGCTCCAGGGCTATGGTATTACTGGATGATTTTTTGATTTAATCCAATTGTTCTTATCAAATCATGAAATGAAGGTCATTTTGAATGGGCTCACTTCCAGATCCTTTCACATGAACATGGGTTTCCCTCAAGGATCCTATGTTGTTTCTGATCTTCATCAATGATCTTCCTGATGTTATCAGTTCCCAAGTAGGCATTTATGCAGATGACACTGCTATTTGCTTCAGTCTCAATAGCAAATCCATCAGAGCTGACAAAGTTAACCTGCCTGCTGCTCTTGAAAAGGACCTCCAATCTGTGGCTAACTGGGGCAGGAAATGATTCATAAATTTTAATGCCTGAAAAAATGAAACTGCTTTCATTTAACCACCATAGAGAAATTTTCCTGCCCTTCATCAGTATGGCTGATGCTAAACTCATGCAGAGCAACACACTGTGCTTTCTTGGTATCACATTTTCAGCTGACTTGAGGTGGAATGACTACATCAGATCAATAACTGCATCTACTGCAAGGACAGTTGGGTCACTGTGTTGTGCCAAAAGGGTTTTTTTCATCAGAGTCCATCTTTCACATTTACATTTGCCTGGCATTGAATACAGTTGCTATATCTGGTCTGGTGCTCCTGCTACTCATTTCAAGGGTTTTGACAAAATCCAGAGAAAGATCTGCAATGTAATTTATCATGACTTGGCATCTTGACTTCAGTTACTTTCTCACTGATGTGGCATGGTTTCTCTCTGTCTTTTCTACAAATATTTTCATCTCTGACAAACTTTTTTCCCTGGTGCTTGGTCTACGTGAGTTTAAACCTGCTACTAGATTGGCATCTAGGGCCCACACTTTTACTGTTGAATTAGTTAAATGTAATCACTACTTGTACTCTAACAGTTTCTTTTCTTGCCCTTCCCACCTGTGGAACTCCCTTCTGTTTCTTTGCTTCCCTTCCAAAATTTAAATGCAATGTCAATTGCCATCTTTTATCTTCTTGAACCCTGTTTAGGTTTTATCTTTTTGTCAATCTCCCCCCACCCTGTACCCAGTCTTTTCTCTCATCTTCACTCTCTGTAACCCTCTGTGTACTAGTAGCATTCCCACTTTGCTTGGGGTGAAATGATTAAAAATAAAATAAAAACTTTATCACATGTTATAGGCATATTTTTGACTTGTATTGGGTGATCAATTTACAATGAATTGACATAATCTGAACCCTGCTTTTAAAATTAGAAAAAATGATATAATCTGAATTTCTTAAAAGTTACAAAATTTACATAAATTGAACTCTCCTCTTGAAATTTAGAAAATTAAAAAATTTTTTTTTTATATTTGAAATCTGGAGAGCTTGTTTGATAGCAATATAGACCCTGCTTCTTAAAATTAAAAAAAAATGACATAATCTGAACCCATCTCTTAAAATTTAGAAAATTAAAAACAAAAACAAAAAAAAAACAAAAAAAAAACAGTTTTTTATATTTGTAATCTGTAGAGTTGTCAGAAATACATTGTCAATTTTTACATAGTTTCCCCCTATTTTCATACAAGTAAATGATTGGTTGATAACTATGTAGAATTTTCCCATAGTTCTTAGTGTTGTTTCTATCACTTTTGATCATCCTCAGAAAGAGAATATAGGGCAGGTGTTACTTTACAGAAAATGAGATGATGAACTCAAAATTGATGTATTATTGGTTTGTCTGCCAGAGAATATTATTATTATTTTTTTAAATCATTTCACTCCTAGGAAGGTGATACTGCTTCTAAGATTCAAGGGTTTACTGGGAGGGAAAGAGAATGAGAAAACTAGTGAGGAGAAGGTACGCTAAAATAAAATAGACATCTCTAAAGATTTGCTAAAAAAATATCAAAAAACTTAATAAAAGCAAAAGTTTTTAACTAATATAAGTTTGGGTGGAGTTGTTAACAAATTTTAAAAAAAGTATATTTTTACCAAAATTTTCTAAAAAAAAAAAAAAAAAAATAATTTCTGAAATAATTCATTTGTGAATATGTCCTGAAAGTTTCATTAAAATCCAACAATTATTTGATTTTTGCAGGAATTCTCAATTCAATTTGCTTCTCATCATGAAAAGATGTTAAAATTTCCCATACTAATTCATGGTTATCCACTAGCACAAGAAAAAAACAATTTTTAACCAAAATTTTTAAAGTTTTAAAAAGGATTAAAAAAATATAATTTAGTAATCAAAAAGTCCTTTAGTTTTTCCTTATAACAATGACATAAAGATTTTGACAATAAAATTTTTATCAGAAAATAATATCAGTAACTATTGTAAATTTTAAATTTATTGGTAATTTTCTAATATTTCCTCAACAAACAGCTTCACAAGTAAGACTATAAAGCCAAAGTACCTAAAATTCAATGAAATATTCAATTTCTTAGAATATTTTCCTGTTTTTCAAGATTATTAGGTTGTTAAAAAACATAAAAAAGTTGTTCACATTATATTCAAGTAATTTTACAGTTATATCTTCTGTAGAAAAAATTCCCAAACATAAATCTATCAAGAAAGTTGTCAACACCTCATAAAATCACCCAACTCCATGTTAAAAAATATTTTTCAGTAATATTTAATAAGTAATATTTATTTCAAATCAGGTTAATTAAACTTTAAATCAGTTAATCTTCCTCAAGTTTCAGAAAAGTATATTATATTTTTGAAAGACTTATTAATAATGTTGGGTTGACAGATTCACTAATATGGTGGATTTTTAGCCATTTTAATCATTAAAAAAAAAAGACATTCCAATCAATTTAAATTTGATTTGAAATACAGTAAAATATTTTGCTTATTGGAAATATTAAATTTAATCTATTTGCATGAAATTAAAAGTAAAATAAAAGCTACAAGAAAGATTCATACATCCTGTGTTTGCTTTATCTTTATTAGAAGGGAATCTTCAGTTCAGGCGGTCAATGATATCACTATATTACAACTCTCCCTTTCTTCATAAAAGAAATAAATATGTATCTTTTTTAGAATATATTCAATTAGTTTATGAGAAAGAAAAAAATGTACATAGTGATTAAATATATATCCTTACACAAGAGTATATATTTCTTAGTCCAACCTGCCAACTTCTCTGTGTATATGTCTCTCTTTTTGTTCTTATGATGGCAGCCATAGTGAACTTGTTGTGTTGGTATTTGAATTAACTCAATTACTGCAATGTACAGAAATAAATGCACAACTTAATCTATATCCTGTAAGCTCACTGCATGGAAAATTCACCATGAACAAAGTTCACCTCAGGGTGGGGTGGGGGATTTGGAAGTTCACAAATAAAAGGATGAAAATTAAACAATTTTTCACAGGTTTTAATTTTATTCATCAATGGATATGAAACATTTTTTAAATCGAGTAGAAGTAAATAATAACTGACATTATATGATTTAATTTCATAATAAAAATGTGTGCTTCTAATAAAAATATATAAAAATATATAAGTATATATAAAATATATAAAATATAAAAGTATATATAAAAATAATAATAAAAATAAAATATAAAAATACATAAAAATTATATAAAAATATATAAAAAATTATAGTGATATTATTGATAATAAAAACGTGGGTTTCCAATAATTGATATTATGCATTCTCATAATTAGTCAGGGATACATTTATCTTTGTTGTAATTTAGAAAGCATCTTTGAATTCAACCTGATGAATTATAGTGATGTGTGGCTTAGGGGGTTGATTTACCCACGTCAAGAGGATTAATGAAGGTTGATAATGATGAAGTAATTTTATATGGATAATTTTAACAAAACAAGATAAGGAATTTATTCAAGGATTTATACACTTAAAGTCACGTCATTACCTCATTCAGGAAAATAAACCAAAATTCTCAAAGTCCATAGTTTTAATGTATTGTCACCAAGAGGAATGTTCATATAACAGATCAAATGATACACTATTAACATTATTTGGACTATTGTCCTCATCTTTGTCGCCATATTTATTACAATGTTTTGGCCTTCTTCAGGTGGTTGGAATGTTGAACTGAACCCTTTATTTCGCTCCCTGGGGTAGACTGTTTTAGTTTCACGTGCCATGTCCAATGGATGTCAGTTATCAATTATCTCCTGTTAATTCTCCTCTCCAAGTTCTCCAACGCCTTAACAAGGTATTGAACTCACACTCTTTGAGTCCTCAAGGACAAATGGCACAGTGGATAAAGGTGTTAGTTAGATCCAATGACAGGACCCAAAGAGTTAAGGTGGTGAAGAAGGCCGAAGTGTACAACGGCTGAAACATTGTAATAAATATAGCGACAAAGATGAGGACAGTAGTCCGAATAATGTAAATAGTGTACATAATACCTCATCTCATAGATATAGACAGATACTGATCAAATGATCTAACACAAAATAATATTAAAAAAATGTTCAAGACAAGGGTAAATATTTCCTTGCTCACCAAATGGATGTAAGGTTTGCATACATTCAAAAGTAGATGGAGAGAGTTTGAAATATTTAGCATTCTTCGATTGTTGAAAGAAAATTCTTTGAAATACTACATGTTGGTTATAATAAATAATTTTACACTGGCAAGTATTTCAATGCTGGTTGTGAGGAACTGAAACAATACCTTTCACATGACTTCAGACACTCTTCTCTTTAATTTAATTTTTCGTCTCATTTTATATCAAAAAGAATTTTGTGTAGGCTCACTACTTTCTTCCCTTCTTCTTCTTGGCTAACCAGAATTTCTGTGAATGCCAGGTTTTCATTGGTTCAAAAACAATTTCACACAGGCTAGCAAATTTATTTCATTTTTCTTCCTCAGCTCACTGGTTAATTTTTATGAAAGGCAAAAATCTCACATAGGCTTGCGAATTTCTTTCCTTCTTCCTCAGCCCTCTGAATTTGAAGGGAATGGGTAAAGGGAGTTATTATTTCCCACTCACCACAAAGTAACATAGGCTTTCCATCCTTTTTTGGGTGCTTCCCCAGCCATGTACTGTCCAATTAAGACTGGAATGAGAAGAAGTCATTTGCTCCTCAAGACCTTATGCTCTCCTTCAGCATTATCATTAGTTTTGATAAATTTGTCTCTCCTTGTAAAATAAATGGCCACCAGTGAATGAATCCATTATCTGAGTGGATCCCATTAGTGTTTGTCTATCATCAGCTGACTTAACTATATTTTCAGGTGGGATGACCTCCTACTTCATGTGTTTAAAGAATGAAGAGTTTTGTCTAACTTTTCTTGTCAGAATGTGTCTTGCGCATGTACAAATCCACCAATTGTCTGTGCATTGAATACAATTGCCATTTCTTATCTGGTGCTTCAACTGTACATTACAAGATTCTGGATCAAATTCAAAGAAAGGTTTATAATGTAATTGATTATGACTAGGCATCTTGACTTCAGTTACTTTCTCATCGACGTAATGTGGTTTTCCTCTGTTTTTTCTACAAATATTTTCAAGGCAACTCATCTGATGAACTTTTTTCCTGGTGCTTTGAACACATAAATTTAAGCATGCTACTATATTGGCATTTAGGTCCCATTTTTTTTACAATTGAAATAGCTAGATCCAACTGTCACTTCTACTCCAAGAGTTTTTTTTCTCACACTTCACACATGTGTAACTCTGTTCTATTTATTTGCTTCCCTGATAACTACAATCTTCAAAAATTTAAATGCAACATCAATCGCAGTCTTTTGTCTTCTTGAATCCCATTCATCTTTTATTCTTTCCTCAATCCTTCCTGTTCTCAGTCTTCTCTTTCACTTTCACTACCTGTAAACCCTACGCACTAGTGGCATTCCCACCTTGTTTGGGGTGAAATGATTAAAAAGAAAAATATCTGCCTTCACATCTTTCCACACATGAAAAGATTGATATGTCATCTGACCATGACATCAGAAATCTTTCCAATTTTGTTGCCAAATAATGAAAGAAACTGATCTGGTATGTTGCTGTGAAAGGAGAGATGAGGAAACAAAATAGATGATATTTAGTGTTTGGGTAGGTGTTAGTGTTTAACAAGTTGTGTAATCTGATATAGGAACTTGAGATAGTGGTGTCCACAACATTTGAAGTGGATTTTTTTTTCTGTTGCCTTTAAACCGGTCCTCTACTTTCAAAAAGCCACAAACAAGGAGTGCCTGTGTGGATCCACACATGTAAATTCTGACTGAATTGTTTTGAAGTTCTGGTTTGCTACATATGTTGTCTAAAATATTCACACTGGTACCAGAATCAATTATAAATTTAGTCAGCATGCCATTTATGTGAACTATCACTATTGGAACTTTTGTTATGGTCGCTGGTGTGTCTCGGATTAAAATGATTTATCTCATCATTAGAAGGATAAGGAACTCCCCTATCTTCACCTCTCCCTCTCAGAGAAATGTTTAAAGAAATTTGTCTTACCTTCTTATTTTGACTGACCAACTGACAAACTCTCACAAAATGATTCAGCTTGTGGCATTAATGTTGTTTTTCTTTAGCAGTTCAAGAAGCATGGGGTCTGTGGCAGAGCTGGTATGTACTACCTCACCCACTGACCAGGGGGAAGACTAATTGGGGGCGCCAGGCATTTTTCTGCTGACTCTTGCTATCTTACTAACATTTACTTTTTTCTACCTAGATTTATATATGTTACAAATTAAATGAAGCAGAACTGACAAAGGATGAAAAAATGTTGCGGATTTTGATGTCATTCTGTTTTTTGTTTTGTTTTTCCCGTCCAAGTCTGTGAATTTATTTTGCTCATGCTAAGTCTCAAAAAACACTTTATAAAATTCACCATTTTTTATGCATAATGTTAAGTGTGTTAAAATTTATTCAAATTTTTAACAAGAAAAATCAAAAGTTGGTGTTAAAAATTGCTGCAAAACATTGTTGATTTATTTAAGATGGAATGATCTATTATGACATGTCTCTAATTTGTATTTAGATACATTGTTTTTATTTTCAGTTTTTCTAATTGACTTGTTCACCAATATTACATATAAATTCATCCATTATTGTACATAATTAGGTTGCAATAAATTTGTATTTTATATGAATGCTACCTCATGAAAATTGAGATGTAGTAAAAGGCATATCGTAGATTAGACAGGACATATCGTAGATTCAGTGGGGGGTAACAAGACAATTGCACCGGCCCTATATATTAGAATATAGATATTGGTAGGCTGTATTATTCTGAAACTTCTTGGAGTCACATTGAAGTGAGTAGCAGTGTTGGGGTTGGTCATTCCTGGTTTTTCCTCTTCATTGACTGCTGCTGTTATAGGTAACCATTTTCTTTCTGCAATCCTGGTGTCAGTGATTTCCAATGACCCCTGCTTTCTCTAGAATAGGCATGTCAAACTGAGGATCCCCTGAAGGCCACATATGTGTTGTCATATGGACCATACACAACAACCAAGTGTACACATTACAGCTAATTGGAGTCATTTAATAAAATTTATTGATGAATATTTTTGTTACTTACATTTAGAAACACACAATGTTCATAGAAATGTTTTAGCTGGATTCATGTATATAAAGTAATGAAGTAATTTGATAAAAAAAATAAAAATTTAAACAACAATAGAGACTTGCAGTTTGCAACGGCAACAAATATATTGTACAAAAATTATAACAGTTCAAAACTGAACATTTATTAGCTGCTATTCAGTCAGTTTTAGTTTTTTTGTCTTGAAGTTTGACAACTCTTTTTGTTGGCAAGTTTTGGTATGCATGAAATGTCTGTACAGTTACGACTTTGATCAGAAATGACAAATTTTGATCAGTTAGCTTTGTTCTCTGATAAGTTTTTGTTGATTTTATGAAGGAAAATAACTGTTCACACACATAGCTAGAACCAAACATTGCCATAATATTTGTGGCAAAGCTGCTAAAGTTTTTAGACTTTTCAGGAAGGTATGAAAAGAACCTAGGTATTTCTATTTCAAGTTACTTTGTTCTGAGTGTAGAATCCAACTGCGTTTCAAATTGTTCCATCTGCAAGCTTTCTTCTGTCTTGGCAACATCAAAGGTGAATGGTGCTGAGAATAATGTGAACTGATGTTCAAAAGATGAGAAATCACTAAATCTTTTCTGAAATTCCTTTGACAACAATTCCAAGTGACTATCATACTTAGCAAAGCTAAGTACAGTCTTGGTATTGGCAGTGTTTTTCAGCTCTTTGCACCTAGTAAAATTAACTAAATGTTCATTTGACAACTGTGACTTTCATAAGCTTAGTTTTGTAATCAAACACTTGATGACATCATACAAGTGAGTCATAAATTTGTTTTTAACTTATACTTTAAAATTAAGATCAGTTAATTGTACAGTAATATCCACAGCAAAAGCCATATCTTGAAGCCAAGTGTCATCTTTATTCCGTTCTTTGATATTTCATCTCCCAAAATGTAATTATTTCTTATCTCAACAAATAGAATCTTTTCAGCATTTTGTCACATGACAACCAGCAGCCTTCTGTGTAGAATGGAACATCGGTGAACTGATTATCCACATCTTTCAACAACTGTCTGAACTGACAGTGGTTAAGAGCAGGGCCTCATATATATTTCACCATCTTTGTGACCAAGCTAATTACATAATCCAGTTTTAAAATGTTTGAACACAAATTTGGCTGATGAATAATACAGTGAAAATGTGCAAATGATGAATCTGGATGCGAATTTTCTAGTTTTCTTTGTAACTTGGCAGCAACACCATTATGTTTGCCAACCATATTTACAGCACCATCAATAGATAAATACACAAGTTTACTCAAATCAAAACTATACTCATGTAGAGCCAGCTTGTTGTAGTGTTATGCATTGGGACTAGTTCAATCAGATCTTCCTAAATATTAAATTCACTGTCACAAGCTGTGTTATTCCAGTGATGTCAACGGTCTCATCAATCACAACAGAAAAATGTTCAAACCTTAATGATACAGCCTAAAACTGTTGTTTCAAATCACCTGACTCTTCATCAATCTATTCAGCAAGTGTTCCTGGTTAATGAAATGTCTTTGAATAAGTGTGCTTTCTATGGACATACAACTTCAGCTGTTTTATAAGGCATTGCTTTATGAAATCTCCTTCACTATAAGATTTCTCACTCATATCTATCATTCAGTCGAGTTCAGAGCTTGCGCTAACAGAAGTGACATTTTATTTCTGAATTTTCATAAAAATGTCAGTTCCTGTGTCAACTTAGCCTTCAATTCCTTGAGTTTTGAAACATGCATTTGGTTTTCATATTTATTGTAAGATAGATGGTTTGTTTCATAATGTCTTTTCAAGTTGTACTCTTTTGGTATGGTAATGGAGTTATTACAAATTAAACAATGTACCTTTTCATTCATAGTTCTGCAAAAAAATAAAACAAACACTTTTCTTGAAACACTTACCCTTCTTTGTAAAGTTTTATTTTTTCTCTTAGATGGAAGAGCAGTAGCTATTTTACAGTTGAAGTAGTAGGAAAAAATAATTTTCAAAATTGATGACACAGAATCTGAAAAATTACTGGTATAGTTAAACTACAGCTAGCAGTAAAACAGATAAAACAATTTTGGTAACACCTCTAAAACTTTTTTTGGCTGACATTTCACATTTAAAATCAAATTTTGAAAGAAAGTTTCCTGTTTACATCTGTCATATTGTTTTCATAGTGTGATGGCTTGTGGCATGTCCATTAGAGAGAATTTATTCCTACGCTATTTTCTCAACCATCAAGAATATCGAATATTTGCTACTATTTTTAAAATAATATCTTAGTACTGTACTAACTTAAAGTGTGTCGATAATATTAAAATTATTTTAAATAAATTTATGCAGTAAATGGTATTCTTTTTGGTATATTAAAATAAATCAAAATGCAAAAAATAAAATAATAAAATAAATTTTCTTAAATACTGTAATTTATAAATTATAAAAACTGTGATTTTGGCTGCTAAATGACCAAGTTAGTTTGCTTTGTACTTGTAAAGATCCACATGTTTGACATACTAACTCCAGAAGATGTTTGAGGGCGCAGTTTTCTTGCAGTGTTTTCCTTCTATTCCTATAAGAACAACAAACCTGAATGATTTGTGCAAGAATTTCTCATTCAGTGTTATGAAACTTGCAATTCGCAATCTCATGCAATATGCATCCATACTCTCTTCTGGGATTATATATACATACAGGTCAGTGCCATTAAGCTGTGCACCAATAAACCACGAATCACAATCATCAGTGGATCCCAATTTGAAACAAATTCAAACTTGATTGGGACACTTTTTAAAGTCTGATTTATTTTTCCTGTATAATCTTTTATTTTAATAAATTCATTAAATTGAGTTTTAATACTCTCAGTATATCTGTATTTTACCAGGCATTTACTATTTAGGTTTTGGCATTTCACACTCACAATTGTGTTGTGGTTTGGATTAGCACTTCACGGACATTTTGAGTGTGAAATATGCAGCTTACAACCTTTATCCCAATTTAAAAATTTCACATATTTACTCAATGGGATTTGCTTTAATATCAATAATGTGCTTTTCCAAATCTCTATCTATAAAAGGCAGCATGTGTGTGTGTGTAACGAATGCATGGCCGCAATTTTTGATGGATTTGCACCAAAATTTACATGCACATGCTCCAAGTTAGTGGGAAGGCCAAGACTGACTTTGCATTTCCCAACTCCCATTGATAGTGGAAATAATCGATTTTTTCATGCTTCTATGGCAGTTTTCATGTAGTTTGCAGCCATTTTCTACTGGCCAGAGTCAGAGCCTATAGCTGGCTGCCACGAATAGGCATGAAGATTCTAATGACCAGCATAAGAGCCAACAGCTGACTGACACGAATGTTAACTAGCATGCTAGCATGCAAAAAAAAAAAAAAAAAAAATCGATAATTGCATTCGTCACAAGTTGGAAAAATTTAAATCTGCATGGCACTTTACTCCAATTGGCTCATTCGCTTGCTTAAACTCAACGTTGATTCTGATTCTGCAGAACTGGGTTGGGTGTAAAAAAGTTTTTGTTGTTAACATACTTTTTTCATTCGGTTTTTCCAGTTACGTGTCCTTTTTTAAAGCTGATTGTTTTGTGTTCATTTTGTTTAGTTCTTTTTTCGTAACAGATTTAATGTTTAGTATACAGCTTAGAAAAAATTTACAGTGTGAGATAGGCAAGAAGTAAGGCATGTAGCAACATCAGCACGGCAAAGGGCACTCCTTTAAAGGCAAGAAAAAGCAAAAATATTTTAAGTCAAGAGATAGTGATTGCTGTATGAGTCGTACGATTTTTGAATCAAGCCCGGGCAACGCCGGGTCATGCTGCTAGTAATTAATATAATCTGCAGAGCCATTTTACATAAATGTAAATTTATTAAAAATGTTTTGTATTATTTTCATAAAATTTGTATTGTATCATTACATTGCATAGAAACATGTTTGTTCATAGATGTTACTACATTGTATTGTTATATTATTTTATTAATACATTACAATAAAATGTATTGTAATGTTTTTATTCAAAGTCTTAAAACTATAACAAAAATTAATTTTATTTTTTCTTGTTAAAATGTTAAAATCTCATGCATACAAGATTTCCGCTATCTTTTGCTGTCATCAATGATGGATCTATTGACATGGTGCTTTATAACTGGAATCATTTTAGGTCGTCGTCTTTCAAATTTATTCACATTGGTGCAGATTTTTATGTGAAATTAAAGGATAGTTTTAATAAATGTTTTTCAAAACTGCCAATATTCAACTCTTAGTATTGAATACACATTTTGCCTGCTTAGCCACTGTGTTACCCATTTTCACGGACAAATCCATGGACTTGACAAGCTTTGTTTTGGTGGTCTAAGCTGACAATCCTGACATCAATCATGGCTCCCTTCTGATCTAAATGGCGGATAGAAGTTTTAGACCCCAACTAATGTGGTTTATCAGTGTTTTATATATATATATATATATATATATATATATATGGAAAAGAACTTGAATTAGAACTGGAGTCTTTAAAAATATTTATTTAGAATCACTTTACTGGTTTCACAGTTCTCTGATTTTCAAAAGTTAATTACGATGGAGAGACATGTGGCTTTGCCTTGATATGTTTCACATCTAACTAGAGTTGAAGAATTATTTGTTTTATGCAAAAAAATGGTGCTGATTACTGATTAGAATGCAATCTGATTCGTTGATTATGATCTTGCGATCATGCATAGTAATTTTTGTACCAAAAATTGATGATCACAAAATATTTGTCGTCACAAATTGGGAATGTTGTAGTTCAGTGTGTGTGGCTTATGACAACAAAATAGTTAAGTGTCAAGAATTCTATTATATTGGACCTTAGTGGCAATCCCAAAATGTCTATAGTTTCTGTAAAATAAAATGTGTTTTTCTTTTCAATAAATCTTATCATCCAAAAATTCTTTCAAAATTTAAAGTACAATTAATACATTTTTGGTTAGCATCGTACTTTTTAATGACACATTGTGTTAACTGGGTGGGAGTATTCTTATGTATACCTATATATTTATATTTAAGTAATTCATCGAGTCTGATAGAAATCTCAACAGAATGCAGAAAGCACTGGATGGTCGTTTCGTCCTATATTTGGGACTCATCAGCAGTGCGCATCCACTACCAAGAATTGAAACCCTGACAGTTAGGTTGTCAAACAAACATCATACCAACTGTTCCACTGGGCCTATATATTTTTATGGGCATGTGGCCAGTTGATTAGAATGTGAATCCCATCATAGTTGATTTATAAAGTTGACCAGTGACTTGCAGATGTATGGTGATGCCCAGGGCCAACTTCTTGATTGTATGCCCCCTACCCTAAGACTCAAGTAGTGGGGGGGCTATGGAGCCTAGTACTGAGAAATGTGAGAAAGGATGATATTTTAAATATGTAAAAACAAATGAAACATAAAATAAACATTTTATCCAAATTAGATATAAAGTAAATTTTTATTTCACTCTTTGTTTGGATGCCCTCCTTATATGGATGCTCAGGGGGTGTCACACCCTCTGTACCCACTTCTGCACATTACTGAAGGTGATGTCTTTATGTTCCTGGCCTGTGGAAGCAATCCCAGTATGTAGAACCTTTGGAAAGTATCTGAAAACCATACCATGAATTGACAAAAGCCTTGTGAAGGATACTGGCTAGACAGAACTGTCTAAAATTCATGACAGTTGTCATAGTCAGAATATATTGTGATTAATGTACTGATACTATTGAAACTACTAATCATGACAGATTATGCGCTCTCCAAGAAACCGTAACTCAAGTCCAATAGAATAGTTGTAGTATAAACCACAGGTGGGCTCTATGAGGGTTAAACAAATACAAATCTGTGATTAGTCAACCACACTATGTATGGATGTGCTCAGAAAATGAGAATAACTGGCACTTATACTTGGGAAACTTAACTCTAGATCTGTAATTCCTGGAGGAAAGTGGTACTTAATGGTAGGTACAGAACTTTGAACAGAATTGTGTTGTGCATAAAAAACTCAAGGAAGACATTTTTATAAAAGAAAAGAGGGGGGCAATTCAAGAAAGGATAAGGATAGGGATCAAGATCAAGGCATCAGAAAATGTTGATTGACATTGCATTTAAATTTTTGAAGATTATAGTTATCAAGGAAGCAAGTGAGAGGAAGGGAGTTCTGCTGTCTCAAAGTGTGAGAGAAGAAGCTGTTGGAGTAGAAGAGTCAGTTACATTTAACTGTTTCGACAGCAAAATTAATTAACCCAAACAAATTACCAAATCACACCTGTTAGAATAGACAAAAGAGAATAATAATAAAAAAAAAAAAAAACAACAAACCCAAATAAATTTTTGAACACCAAATTTGACTAGGAAGCAAGAAGCTAGAAGAGAGTTCCACAATTTAGAAGTGCAAGAGAAGAAACTATTAGCATAGAACTTGCGGTTACATCTAGCTATTTCAACTGTTAAATGATAAGATCTTGCCACCAATCTAGTACTGTGCTTAAATTCATAAAGTGTAGGTACCATAGAGGAAAGTTGATCAGAACAATTACCATGAAAGACATTTTTATAAAATTATATTTCTTCTCCTGCAAAGTCTTATTTATTCTTCTTGCTTGTCTATCTTTTTTTCTTTTTCTGTTCATCCGCCTCTTTACAAATAAATTTTATAATTTAAACAATTGCATCAACTTTATATTTCCTCTTTTCTTCCTTCCAAACTCTCTATTTTTTCCATCTTTTTCTTTTCCTTTTTTCTCATTCTCTCTTTACAATTGCATCAACTCTTATTTCCTTCTTCCTTTTCTTCCTTCCAGTTTCACTCTCTTTCTTTTCCATCTTCTTTCTTTTCCTAAAGAAATTTTTTCTCTTTTACAATTGCATCAACTTTATATTTCCTTCTTCCTTTTCTTCCTTCCAGTTTCACTCTCTTTTCTTTTCCATCTTCTTTTTTTCATACTTTATCTCATTCTCTTTTACAATTGCATCAACTCT
Organism: Acanthosepion pharaonis; assembly: GCA_903632075.3. Lineage (NCBI taxonomy): Eukaryota > Metazoa > Mollusca > Cephalopoda > Sepiida > Sepiidae > Acanthosepion > Acanthosepion pharaonis. The sequence continues at coordinate 4,105,458 of CAHIKZ030000336.1, read as the reverse complement.
TATATTTCCTTCTTCCTTTTCTTCCTTCCAGTTTCTCTCTTATCAACAATTGCATCAATATTTCTTCTTCCTTTTCTTCCTTCCAGTTTCACTCTCTCTTTCTTTTCCATCTTCTTTCTTTTCCTACTTTATCTCATTCTCTCTTTACAATTGCATCAACTCTTATATTTCCTTCTTCCTTTTCTTCCTTCCAGTTTCACTCTCTCTTTCTTTTCCATCTTCTTTCTTTTCCTACTTTATCTCATTCTCTCTTTACAATTGCATTTATATTTCCTTCTTCTTTTTCTTCCTTCCAGTTTCACTCTCTTTCTTTTCCTTCTTTCTTTTCCTACTTTATCTCATTCTCTTTACAATTGCATCAACTCTTATATTTCCTTCTTCCTTCCAGTTTCTTCTCTTTTTTTCCATCTTCTTTCTTTTTTCCTACTTTATCTCATTCTCTTTTACAATTGCATCAACTCTTATATTTCCTTCTTCCTTTTCTTCCTTCCAGTTTCACTCTCTCTCTTCTTTTTCCATCTTCTTTTCTTTCCTTTCTTTTCCATCTTCTTTATTTCCTTTTCCTTTTCTTCCTATCTCATTCTTTCTTTTCCTACTTTATCTCATTCTCTTCTCTTTACATTGCAGTTTCACTCTCTCTTTCTTTTCCATCAATCTCTTATTGCATTTCCTTCTTCCTTTTCTTCCTTCCAGTTTCACTTCCTTTTCTTTTCCATCTTCTTTCTTTTCCTACTTTATCTCATTCTCTCTTTTACAATTGCATCAACTCTTATATTTCCTTCTTCCTTTTCTTCCTTCCAGTTTCTCTCTTTTTTTCCATCTTCTTTTTTTTTCCTACTTTATCTCATTCTCTTTTACAATTGCATCATATTTCTTCTTCCTTTTTCTTCCTTCCAGTTTCACTCTCTCTTTCTTTTCCATCTTCTTTCTTTTCCTTTTATCTCATTCTCTCTTTTACAATTGCATCAACTTTATACCTTTCTTTTTTTCTTCCTTCCAGTTTCTTTTTCTTTTCCATTTCTTTCTTTTTCCTACTTTATCTCATTCTCTCTTTATTGCATCAACTCCTATATTTCCTTCTTCCTTTTCTTCCTTCCAGTTTCACTTCTTTCTTTTCCATTTCTTTCTTTTCCCTACTTTATCTCATTCTCTTTTACAATTGCATCAACTCTTATATTTCCTTCTTCCTTTTCTTCCTTCCAGTTTCACCTCTCTTTCTTTTCCATCTTTTTCTTTTCCTATTTATCTCATTCTCTCTTTACAATTGCATCAACTCTTATATTTCCTTCTTCCTTTCTTCCTTCCAGTTTCACTCTCTTTTCCATCTTCTTTCTTTTCCTACTTTATCTCATTCTCTCTTTACAATTGCATCAACTCTTATATTTCCTTCTTCCTTTTCTTCCTTCCAGTTTCACTCTCTCTTTCTTTTCCATCTTCTTTCTTTTCCTACTTTATCTCATTCTCTCTTTACAATTGCATCAACTCTTATATTTCCTTCTTCCTTTTCTTCCTTCCACATTTCTACCTTTTTTCTCTTTCTTTTCCTCTGGTCACTTTCTTCTATTTATTCCCATGACTTCTTTCTCTTTAATCCTTAAAACGTCACTTATTCAAGAAAGTGGCCAGGCTATTTCCTGACTCCATCATCTAACAGGATGTAACCACTTCATATGGTCAATTCTATATCCTTTTGCTATGACTAAAAATCTGAGTTTTACCAAACAGCCAACCCTAAAGAAATCTAGCATTAAAGTGCCGAGTGAGAGAAGTGAATAAATCAAGGGTTATAACATCTATACCAGTTTTTCTTTTCTCTCTTTCCATCTACATACTTTTCACTGTAGACATATATAAAAAAAAATAGTACCAGGAATAAAAGCATTCAGATCCAGAGCCTTCTCCCTCCCCAGAGGAATCCTTCCCTGACTGATCAAGTCTTCAGATGTGTAGCTGTATTCACCACACCTGGCCATTTGCCAGTTGATGAAGCTATTTAATCTATAGCTGGAAGTTTTTTTGAATTCAGAGTTTTTCTTCTACTAGACTGGTTGCCACTGAAGGCTATAAAACCACTATGTCTTGCTGGATGAAGGAAAGCTGAGCATTGCCAACTGAACACTGCCAATTGACGACCAAGATAACTGCACCCCCTCCCACAAAAAAAAACTAACTTTTTTTTATAACCGAATAAAAGTAATTTATTAATGATTAAAACATTAATTAGTGAATATTTTTAATTTTATTAAAAAATAAATTTCTTTAGAATTTTATTTATTAGAAATAATTAAAAAAATATTCACTAATTAAGGTTTTAATCCTTAATAAATTACTTTTATTTGGTTATAAGAAAGTTATGTTTTTCTGGTCCTGAGTTGTCCTGGCACTTAGTTGGAGGTGTTGAGTTGGCACTGTTAAGGAGTTGGATTTTCCATGTTCAGCTATTTAACCCATAGCTGGAGAAAGAAGAGATGGATACTTACCTTTCCCAAGAGCATTTGCATGTAAATGAATATAACAAACTCGACAGGATTTCAAACTTGTCTTTCCAATTTCTCAGTCTGAGATGTTATCCATTACTCTACCATTCCTCCAACACATATATATATATACGTACATATATATATATACATACATATATATACATAACCAATGTAATTTAATAACAATATTTAATCTGAAGCAGAAATTTAAAAAATAAACTGCAAATTTGTCCTCCAAAATAGAGATGAAATATCTATGAAATTAAATGAAACATTATGTAAACACAAAAGGGATCTTTTTAAAAAACAATACATTCAGTGCATTAGTCATTCATTGTAATAGGCCTGGCTATAATTTTGACTTAAAGAATGTAATTTTGATTAAGAAAGAAAATAATCACTTAACCACAACAAACCTTTCAATTAATCAAACCTAATTAGTCCTAAACAAGAACAAAATGGTGCAACCCTGATGAGAAAATTCAAATGAAAACCACACACATCTACAAATAGTGGATAACCAAATGACAAAATGGAAAAATACTCTTAAGTGATACGTTTTGTTCTGAGATTTAACAAAAAACAAAAACATTAGACATGAAGCAGGAATTTTCAAAACAGACTAAAAATTAAAATGTCCTCCAACATACATAGATCAAATATCTATGAAATTAAATGAAACATTACACGAACACAAAACAATACACTCAGTGCATTAGTCATTCATTGTAATAAGCATGGCCATAATTTTGACTTAAAGAATCTAATTTTAATTAAAAGCAAAAATATATTGAAAGTAGATTAATTTCAGAATCATCTACAACATATTTACACCTAGCATCATGCAACATGTCTTCTTTTCTAACAAAACCACCGTAATGGGAGATATTTAATAAATAATAGCCATAGAAATAGAAATAAAATGAAAATAAATAATTTACATACATAAATGGGGAATATTTCGGTCATAATCTCATAATTTTACAGTTGAAATGCCTAGATGTAACTGTAAGTTCAAGGCTAATAGATTTTTTTCTCATACTTCTTGCTTGAAAAACTCTCTTCCGGCTTTTTGCTTTCCAGTCAAGTTTGATCATCAAAAATATAAGTGCAATGTCAATTGTTATCATCCGTCTTCATAATTTCTCTTCTTTTATTGTTCTTGTTCCTTAATGTTTTTCTTTTTTTTTTTTTTTATATTTTTTGACACTAAGTAACCCCTGCATTTTAGTGGCTTTGTCACCTTGCTTGGGGTGAAATGATCAAAAAAAGAATATTCCATTAATCAAGTTTGATTATAGCAAGGAATTTTAAAATATTTTATTTCATTATCATTTTTTTAAATATTTTATTTAATTATCATTTTTTAAAATATTTTATTTCATTATCATTTCTATCTGAGTGAAGGCATATTGGAAGATAGTATATGCAAGAACTTTGTTTCACGAATAGTCATGAAAATCTTTTAAAGTAATCCTTATCTATCATCTTTTATAATGTCAGGCACAGAAAGAAAACTGACAAAACTGAAAAGAAAGAATTAACCAAAAATTCTAAGATTCCAAAATGTATTGAAATTAGCCAAAAATGAGAGGTATGGATTGGAAATGCCAAAATCAAGCATGAACAAAAATTAAAACATCTGCGAAGTAGTATAAGAGACAAAAGAAAATTTGACTCAGAGATCTGCAGGTGAACTGAAAGATTATAAGATGTTTTACAAAGGCTAAAGTATTACGCAACAGGTAAAATTCATTAGAAACAAAGAAAAGCGTATGTAACATGAATCATTGTCTATCACTGTGAATGTTGGCCAATTTCTTCACAGATGACGACGAGACAATAGAAATATGATTCTAGAGAAGGATTTTGAAACTCCCATAGACTGAACATGTGAAGAAAGAGAAAGTTCTAAAGAAAATGGAAACAAAAAGAATGCTCATACTTAGAATCAGAAAGGAAATTTCTCAGTATCTGTCTTATATTACTAAGATGAGGTATGATGTACACTATTTATATTAATTGGACTATTGTCCTCATCTTTGTTGCCATATCTATTACAATGTTTCGGCCATTCAGTATCAGTCTATATTTCTGAGATGAGGTATTATGTACACTATTTACATTATTCGGACTATTGTCCTCATCTTTGTCTGTCTATATTTCTGAGATGAGGTGTTATGTACACTATTTACATTATTCAGACTACTGTCCTCATCTTTGTCGCCATATTTATTACAAAATTTCGGCCATTCAGTATCTGTCTATATTTCTGAGATGAGGTATTATGTACACTATTTACATTATTCGGACTATTGTCCTCATCTTTGTCGCCACATTTATTACAACGTTTCGGCCCTTCAGTACCTGTCTATATTTCTGAGATGAGGTATTATGTAAACTATTTACATTATTCAGACTATTTTCCTCATCTTTGTCTGTCGATATTTCTGAGATGAGGTATTATGTACACTATTTACATTATTCAGACTATTGTCCTCATCTTTGTTGCCATATTTGTTACAACGTTTCGTCCATTCAGTATCTGTCTATATTTCTGAGATGAGGTATTATATACACTATTTACATTATTCGGACTATTGTCCTCATCTTTGTCACCATATTTATTACAACGTTTCGGCCCTTCAGTACCTGTCTATATTTCTGAGATGAGGTATTATGTACATTATTTACATTATTCGAACTATTGTCCTCATCTTTGTCACCATATTTATATTTATTGAAATTTCTCAGACACATAATGGGAAAAGAGGTCTTAGAGAATATGACACTCACAAGACCTATTGAAGGCAGGTGGTACAGATGAAAGCAGTGAGTAATGCACCTAACAAGTTGTGTAAATGGATTATCTCTTCCAACTGGGATTAGCAGAGATAATGAGAAAGCAAAACTTATTGAGAGCTCTAAAGGATAGGAAATGGTGGATTGACTGTGATTTCTGGTTATAACAGCTTCTTTGTTTATGAAACAGACAAAACAGTCATCCTGGCAGCATTCATCTTTGTATAGATCTGTCACTTTTCGCATTTTCTTCTCTTCTATGTGTCATGTCCCTTTCAAGACATAGGCGATCATGGCTCTTCACAGCTTCCTGTCTTTCTCCCTTAAACTGAATGTGAAACCACTAAAACTATTAAATTCCTTTTGCTTTAAACTCCTAAACACTTAATAAGGAAAACATGTATCAGAGAGAGAGAGACGACAAAATATAGAAATTTAAGAATGGAAATAAACTAAAAAGAAAAGACATGACAAGAACAATTAATCTCAGGAGTGTTATTAATAAACAACCACCTATTTTGAAAATTGCTAAGATTGAACAGCACTATTAATGATTAAATGAAAGTCATATTGAAAGTTTACAGTTCTAGATCATTAATGCACAGGTCGCCCTATTCTTGGACAGATATTGATTCTCATCTTTATAAGCAAACTTCATGATGTCATCAGTTCCCAATTAGCTATTGATGCTGATATGTCTATTTACTCTTGTCTTAATAGCAAAACTGGCAGTTTCTCTTAAAAATAACCCCCAGTCAGTTGTTAAAAAGGCCAAGAAATGGCTTGTAAATTTTAATGCCTCCAATATGAAACTGGCATCTTTTAATCACCGCAGAGATTTTTGCTTTCCATCAGTATAGCTGATGCTAACCTCCTGGAGAGAAACTCATTGTGTCTTATTTGTTTCATGTTTTCTACTGATAGTAGATGGAGGGATTATATTGAATTATTGATAGTAGGAAAGTTGGTTCACTGTGTTGTACTAAACAATTTTTCCTATTAGAATTCATCTTGCAACTTTTGTAAGTCTACCATTTGTCCATCATTGAATGTTACTGCTATATCTCATTTGGTGTTCCTGCTATATATGTCTAGATTCTCATCAAAATCTAAAGAAGGTTTTGTAATGTTCTGAGACTGACATGAATTCAAGGGTTAGGCAGTTAGGTTATGTTCTTTTATTGCTAAATTAGCTAAATTTAACCATAAGTTCTAATCGAATAATTCCTTTTCTCGCACTTCTCGCTTGAGGAACTTCCTTGCAATTTATTGCTTCTCTGTGATCTACAATCTTCAAAAAATTTAAATGTAACATCAATCATCATCTTCTGTCTTCTTCAACCCTGTTCTTTTATTGTTTTCTTTCATCACTAAAGTTTTTTTCATTCTCTTTTATTCAGGTTACCTAAAAATTTTATTGAATCTTATCAAAATATAATTTTTCAGCATCCCTTTTTTTTTTTCAAATATGCTCATTCCTGAAAGGTTTACTTGTTTTTCCAAACCAACCAACCAATCAACAAACATAACTATAAAAAGGTTAAAAAATTCATAACCTCTTGTTATTTAAAAGATGTAATACAGAAATTTATCCTATAGTAAAATAATTTAAATATTAATTGCATAAAAAACATTCAATAACATCATTTACACACTTTTGTTTATTAGACATTAAATTACATCACTTATCATCCTTCATAAAGTCTAAGTAATTTTTTTTAAAAACTAACATTTTTTTACTTTTATTTATTGATATTCATTGCCAAATAAAATCCTTATATCTGCCTTGAAAAAGTCCATCAGAGGATGAAATGTGTTGACTAAGTTTTTCTTTTGTCTTTATTTATATAGTTCTTTTACAGTTATATTTTACTTATAACCAACTTTATATATATATATATATAGTCACAACCACTTGCAGACCCATCATAGATGTCATCAGAACTGTAAACACCCATAACAATAATAATTCAGAAGCAGGCATATTTAAAATAAATTACAAAGACATGGGAGACATGCAGAAATAAAAAAAAAAAGTATCTATGAACACAAATAGAATCTCATAAATAACAATAAATTTAACAAATGCACTAGTCACACACAGAAATATATTCGACCATAATTTTTATATAAAAAATGAAGTGCTCATCAAAAGAGAAAGTAATTTACTCAGGAGGAAAATTCTCGAGAGTGCTGACATTGAAAATTAGCAAAATATCAATCTACACTCTGGTTTTTTCCCAATCTCACCTTACCTGAAAGAGTTATTACTTTCCCAAGCCAACATACACAAAAAACACATATGTTGAAAAATAAGAAAAAAAAAAACAAACTGTTAAATTCATCACTTCATCCTTTGAAGATGTACAGTACATATGTCCATCTTATACCATAAAAATCTAACCACAATCCAAACAACATTTATTTAAAAAAAAAAACTATTATTGAATATTACTTGCTCACTTTATTTTTCATCAGACTTTGAATTAGGACAGTTTGTGCCCTCCACATGTTTTGAGTGACCTTTCAAAGGTGCTAATCCTCTTTACGTGTTTGCTAATTGGTGGCATAGTTTCTACACATTGAGAAAAGGAGAACATTTTTTCTTCTCACCTACCACACAATACTTGGACTAACTCAGGAGACAATAAATTAATTTTTGGCAAAATGTTATCA
>CAHIKZ030000336.1:3855000-4095000 GCA_903632075.3 Acanthosepion pharaonis | reverse complement strand
TCTGTCCATAACAATTTTTCCAAATACAATTTTTCCTTATCCTTATATTCACGAATGAATTTCAATGTGGCATCTTTGTGTCTTTTCAATAGCAGTAGAGTTTTCTGAAAGGAGTGGGACTTTAAATTGTTCCTATGAATTTATGAAAGCAAATCATCCTGCAACTCTTGATGAGGAACCATTAGATTTTGTTAAATTTGACACATTAATTTCCTTGAAGATCTTGAAGAAATCTTCTGTGGAACATCTGTTTTTTGTAAATTCTTTACCTCATGCCATGATGATAACCTTTGTGTATGAATATCAATTCCAGAATATTCTGTTTGTATTTTCTAGGCTAAAAATAATTACTGATAACATTCTTGGAACATTCTAGAATATTCCATTTGAATAATCTAGAGTATTAAAGCAATTTAATAGTTTGAAAATCTGAAATTTGCAATGTACAAATAATTTTTTCACTCATTAAAATGAATTGATGGGATTTATTTTTAGTAAATCATTTTTTTCTGTTTTCTATGCATATTTAGTTATTATGCATCTGTATAAAGTTAATTATCTGAAAAAGATATTTATTCATTAGTTGGAAATACAATAAATTAAAAATTTTATGTGTATGAATATTTGTTCCTCCCCACTATATATATATATTCAATAAATTAATATGGTTCAACTGAATTATTTTTTGACTCATTTCAATGCCCATCAGGGCCAGATAAATGTGACATGTGCTGTGTTTTGAAATATGTTAAATTTTAGTGATTTTACATGTTTTAGTAAGCATTATTAAGTTGTGTTACTTTTCAGACAGATGTCATATATACACTGTGTGCCAAATTATTATCGAGATAACTTTTTTCTAATATTTCAAAAACTGTCCAATCAATTCACACAAAATTTTCACACGTCGGCAATACTGACCTGCGCAATCACTGAAATTTTCGTACTGATCTGCACAATGTAAACAAATTGGAGTTATATTTGTTATCAGCATGGTGATTTGAGCGTGCCAAATTATTATAAAGGTTTAGTAAAATTCCCAGAATTGAGCAAAAAAAACGTTTATTAATGTTGCACGTGAATGTTTATGATCAAAAGAAGCTGATAAATAAGATAATCAAACAAATAATAGCAGATACAAACAAAGGCACAGTTTTAAACAAATTAATAGGGAATGTGCTTTCCCTGTTTTGAAATTACTTGAAGAAGTCGATGATCCATAAAATTTGTTAATTGTAGGATGTCATCTGCTGTAATGCCACGAGATATGTCAAGAATTGCTTCCCACAACTCAGCGTTGCTCCTGAATTGCCGTCCGTTGGCGTACAGTCTTCGCTTCATGATGTTTCAAAGGTCTTCGATTGGGTTCAAATCCGGAGAATTTGCTGGCCACTTCATTTTTCGAGGTCCATCGAAGCCTAACTGTTTCAAATATTCAGTAGTCTTGTGAGCAGCATGTGAGGGAGCATTATCTTGCATAAAAACAATGGCCCTTCTGAAGGCAACTCTTTGCCTTTTCATCCACGGTTCAAGATGCTCTTTCATAAACGCTTTGTATGCATCAGCAGTCATTTTGATGCCATCTGGTACTCTCCATGGGCCCACTTATGTTTTTTCCAATAATACCACCCCAGATCATTATGCCTCCACCGCCTTGTTGGCGTCTCAAACGCTGATGGCAATTCTGTCCGTTCATTGCCCAGCCTTTGCACCATCTATCTGGTCCATCAAGTGTTGCTCGAGTTTCGTCTGTGAACAAAACTTTAGAGAAGTCAATCTTCATATTGTCCTCGAACCATTTCAATCGATTTTGAATGTGATTTCTCGTCAATGGAGGCTTCGATACAGGTTTGACTGTTGTTGCTATTGCCCTCAGATACCAACACCGAGTACTTTTAGACACAGTAGGATCCCCAATATGACTGAAAAGCTCTTGACTGGTAAGTCCAGGATTCTTCGTGGCCTCTCGTTTAAGTTGTGACATGAGACGACATGAAATAACCCTCGGCTTGCCTTTATCTGCCCTTTTGCGTAATTGTGTAGGGTCGATGGTGAACTTTTTCGCTGTTTGATGACACCTCCCTATCATTTTAGAAATTTCTAGGGTAGATTTACCTTTTGAGAGTTCTGGGGTGATAGTTTTCTTTTCAGCATCACTTAAACTGCTTTTACGGCCCATCTTTTCACTAAATTCTTACACTTTTCTAATAATTTGGCACGTTCAAATCACCGTGCTGATAACAAATATGGCGCCAGTTTGTTTACATCGTGCAGATCAGTAAGAAAATTTCAGGGATTGCGTAGGTCAGTGTTGCCAACATTGTGTAAAAATTTTGTTTGAATTGATTAGACGGTTTTTGAAATATTAGAAAAACAGTTATCTTGATTATAAGTTGGCACGCAGTGTGTATATATATATATATATATATATATATATACACTGCCTGCCAACTTATTATCAAGATAATAACTTGAGATGAAATATATATATATATATATATATATATATGACATCTGTCTGAAAATATATATATATTATTACAAAGAATTATATAGCTGTCCCTCTCTGCTCCTTAGTTTCATACACATGGCAATCATTAGGCATAAAGACTTCTTAGTTGTCCAACAAATTTCATCTCATATAAAGCATATGAATATCACACACACACTCATAACAGCAAAGCCTATAATGTTTTTCTTTGTTTTCAGTATCTCTTTATACACAAGTAAATATTATTGGTATTCTTTACATAAATATATTAATATAAAATTCCACCACATGTTGATATTTATTCCTTTTTGAAAAATGTTGAATTCAATTACTTTGAAAGTTCGCAATCCCAACCTCTTTCCAATACAAATCTGTCGTTCAGCTCCTCAATAAGATCTTACACTTTTCTTATAGCTTTCCTTTCATTTTTCTAAACAATCTGTAAGGATCTTTCAAAATCAATATCAACAATCTCATTGCATTCTCAGTCAGGACATTTCAGTTGTCATTGTAGCTTCCGGAAGAGTCAGAAGTCAGGGGGGGGGACCAAAACCAAGGTTGTAGTGGAGGCTAACGGACCAATGTACTATTTTGCCAAAAAAGTAAAATCTTCCATGAGATTAGAAAAATGCAACATAACATCAAAGTATACAAACTTAGTGATGTTTTATTGATGATCGAATAACTACACAGGAAAGTTTATGCATGCTCAGAATATGGTGTTCTGATTAAAAAACCAAGACAAATTTAAGGACATGCAAGTAGTTCTTGAGATATTCAAATTGGCTGGAGAGATATTGTAATTATTGCTTTGTATTTTTCTTTCTTTATTTTTCTCATATTATTTTCTCTGTCTTTTTCTTCACTCAGAAAATCGACCCGCTCTCACAATCAGATGATCAGTTGCTACTTACACAGGCTGAAATTACAACCGAATCATTTTTTGTGAATGCAGCTAGTAATTCTCTGTATCTGGCAGAAAATGAAGAAGACAATAGTGATGACATGCCTACGACTAAGCAACAGGGACATGATATGGCCCTATCAACCATATTCTCAATTAATCGGCAGAATGACAGCCTCCAGCCTCTGGACACAATGTCAACAAAACAGGATGGCTCCGCTAAACACACCTCAACAAAAAAGATAGCTCAGAATTTTACACAGACTGCTAAACTATCAAACAAATACAGAAATGATAACAAATTAGTGTCTATTAAAGAAAATACTGAAAATGTTTTCTTTGCCGCTAGTCTGTCAACAAAGTTACCATCTCATGATAATAAAAGCTCTGCAAATTTTTCAGTCAAACAACACAATCAGAACACTGACTTGTCAGTCAGTGGGACAACAAGTCAGCTTAACTACAGTCCAGGCTCACTAACCAAGCAAAAGGCATCAAATACAGATATTGATACATTGACAAAATTGTCAACAAAACAACACACTTTTTATGATGATTTTTCAACTTTGGAATCAGCAAAAGAAACAGACGCAGATGTGGTACAGACAAAAAGCAAAAGTGATCCAGTAACAATGCTCATCACAAAGCCAAAAGTGGATTTACAAAGTGATTTCACTGCTGAGCCAAGTTCTTCATTCACTCAAAATTTTGATACAACAAATAAAAATCTAACCACAAAAACATCTGCAGGCAGAATGGAAGGTAATAACTGATGGAAAATTACAATTAAAAATATAATTATTATAATTACATTTTTAATATTGTATTTTCCAGTGTACACATGCAATTGCAATTTGACAATGCATATTTAGAAAAAAAAATGTAATAATTTATTTTATTTTTAAATTTTAACATTATTTTAATTTGTAATGCTAATTCAATCATTTATAATTATATATATTTCATTGTTGGGTCATCAAAAGACGAGTGTGTCAAAGAGGAATTTTCTGTTATCCAGTTTAGCTGAGTTCGCTCCCTTGATAATGTCGATGTACTCAGCAAGCTCCTTTCAGTCCTGATTCAGCACTTAATGGCTTTCAGGACACTTTATTGGTCAATCTTAACAGTTCCTATGAGTTTCGACATTCTGAGGTGATGCCAAGTACAAAACTTACTTTCTATACCACTCTTCAAGCAATAAAAAGTGTGTACATACACTTGTCACCCCTTGTCTCATCTCTATGCTGAACTCAGGCAGAAAATTAAACAATTTCCATAATGAACATTCTGATGAGCACAGTTCTTTCCATCAGTTTAGATTTTTACTGCTAAGACACTCCATGCTGTATCCATGGAATTGAATCACCCTCATTTCCTCTGTATTCCATTTGTAAGGAGGAAGTTTCACTGAAAGAGCTTTTTCTTGAGAAATGCCACTTTATGAAACAGATTCTGGCATGAATACTTTCTTGAACTCTACAATCTTTATCTCGTCAAGTTGAAGTTGAAGTTCAATCATTGTCTATTCTTTTTATTCTCACTTCCTGCTACCTCTTTCTGCATTATCTCGCACCTTATTCAGTAAGCCTCTACATTGATTGGCTCTCAAACCTTGTACTAGATGAACTCTAGTCTCAAAAAATAAAAAATGCAAAGAAGAGTTTGATATATCTTGTTTGATCGGTTAGAAGAGTGAAATGTTGCTGGGTGAATCTTCTTGAGTTGTTATATACTTTTTGAATAGCTTCAAAACTTCCATAAAATAACTTGTGATATTTTTTTAACTGAGTTCTCCCTAAGCAAGGCAGTAAAGCCACTAAGACACATGAGTTTACTGAGTGTGAAAGTATTAGAAAACAGAAACATTAATAAGGAGTGAGAACAATAGAAGAGTAATGAGGAGGATGGTAAATAGCGATTGACTTTGCATTTAAATTTTTGCAGATTAAAGTTGGGTGGAAAGCATGGAGCCAGAAGGGAGTTCCACAAGTGAGAAATGTGAGAAAAGAAACTGCTAGCATAGAATTTACAGCTATATCTAGCCAACTCAACTGTAAATTGATGAAATTTCATTGCCAGTCTAGTGATGCGTTTAAATTCAAAAAGTCTTGGTACCATAGCAAAGTGTTCATCCAAAAAACTTACTATGAAAGTATTTATAAAAAAGGCACAGGGAGGCAACTTTATGGTGGTGGGAAAATTGAAATGAAATAAGTAAAAATATTAAATAAAATATAAGAAAAAGAAACTGTAACAATTGTTTATAGTATTACCAAAGGATAACCACAAAACTTTTTTTTAATCTGTTAATCAAATAATGATTAGAAAAGAAAATCCTGTAATGTTATTTTCATTATTTCAAATTCTATTTTGCTGTTTTGATGAAATATGAAATGTCATCAAGTAGAGATAATTGAAACTATTTTAAGCATAATAAATGAACAAGAAATACTTTGACGTGGTGTGATGATTAGTAAGCTTGTCTCACTAGATCAATTATGACTGAATAGTGAGTTTGATACTTACTTGGGAACCTATACTTTCACACCTGTGTCACATCTAAGATATACTTAGAAAATCCCCATAATAAATGAACAAGTTTTCATCCTTTATTTCTGTAAGCATGGATTACAAAGTGGAATCCAAATTCAGAAAACTTTAAGAGTCTTGTTCTTTGTTTTAGTACTGTTCAGTTACTGCTTGCCCTGTTTCAACCAAGTTGAAGTCTACCGTACTTAGCTCAGGGACTGAAATCACATTTTCTATGTCACTAAATTCCTGAATAGGTACTATTGGCAAACAGTAAAATGGTGATATCATTTTTAATTTTACTATCGGTTATAAAAGCATTGCTTTAAAATTGTATATTTGAGAAATTGTTGGAAAAATTTCTAATGCTTTTCATTTGACATTACATTGAAATAAATTCCATTTCAGGGCTACCAATTCCCCAAAATATTCACATTATATCTGCAACTGAAAACAGCCTCAATGTCAATTTGGACACACAGCCTCAACAGCAAAATGAATATTCTATTAGAATAACCACTGATGAAGTAGCTAATTTCTCTAAAGTCTTTCGTACACAAGAGAAAGAATACAACATTACTTCCCTCATACCTGGAATCTTGTACAAGATCTTTGTCAGCATTGTCAGTGATGGATTGCAAAGCAAAGAATTCATGTTAAAGAATTACACAGGTAGGCATTCCGTATCATCGTTATTTCTAATTTCTTTTATCAGTTCAAAAATGTTATGAAAAGGTGTTAAATTCTATGAGCAGTTAATACGTTTTTTAATCAGACATTATTTCTTATAACTCAAGATATTATATTTAGTGGCTACACAGACTGAAGTATCAATCCCTCTTTTTTTCTCCCCTTTCTAAACAGTAAACTTAATATCTACTGGACAAGAGATGGAAATGAAACCTGAAAACTCTAGTCATGTTCATAGTCTCATCAGATTGAGACTTTCATATGGATGTCATGCATGGTGGCACACTGGATCAGAATATCTAAACTGCCAGTGTAAAACCGTTTTCTAAGATCAATGGTTAAAATGACTTTGAGCAAGTGAAAGCTGAGGATTTTGGCAATGACCATCATTCTTTGAACATTGGGAACTGACATTGCAGAATAAAAAAAAGGAAGAACTGGACCAAATAGCAGAACTTGTGGACTAACAACAACAACTAAAATGGATAGCACATGAAACTAGAAGAGAAAATAATGATATAATCAAGATGTTGACATTCCACACTACTTCAAACAAAAGGTTAGGATGGAAACTTCCATCAATACTGGAAAGAGTGATAACAGCTACTGGGCTTGAGAAGAGAAAATAATGACATAATGAAGATATTGACATTCCACACTACTTCAAATAAAAGATTAGGAAAGAAACTCCCATCAATACTGGAAAGAGTGATAACAGCTACTGGGCTTGAGAAGAGAAAATAATGACATAATGAAGATATTGACATTCCATACCACTTCAAATGAAAGGTTAGGGATGCAACTCTGCCCACAACATCAGTACTGCAAAAAAGAAATAACAGTTAATGAACTTGAGAAATCTATTTTCCTGAAAAACTGTTATAAGAGGAAGATTTCTACCAAAAGCGGCATTAGATGCTTAATCAATGAATACACAATGTTTCTTTATAAGGAAGCAGCTAATATTACCATTATGATTTAGTCATTAATAAAATGTACCTCTTGATAGGAATTAAGCCTGTATTTCCTATAGACTAGAAACCACCTTCAATCGAGGTGTAATTTACCATTAAGCTGCAATAAGCTGTTACAGCAAAGCAAGACCCAGTTACCCTATTTGATATTTTGTAAACAAAATTAATACTTTTTTTAAACTTATATTATTTCATATTATAATCAATGGAGTATTTTTTGGATAAACATGTTTAAGTAGACTTCCCAGTTTTTTCTTAATTAGATTAATACCTACAGACCCATAGATTGAAAGGCAAAGTGTGCCTCTTCACAGAAATGGAACCTTTATTCTTTTTACTTGGAAAACCACCTTCAGGCCAAGTGTGCTATACTATTAAGCTACAAGAAGTCATTTCAGTGAAGCAAAGTATAATTACCCTAGTAAGGAAATGCATGTCTTGGAAACTTTGATTCAATATCTGCTGACTTTATTTTTGTACTTAAAAGAAATATAAAAAGAAAAATATTTATTCTATTTACATGCAGACTATTGTCCTTATCTTTGTTGTTGTTATTACAATGATCTTGTCATTGTGTCTACCGACCTTCATTCTGTGTAGGTTGATCAAGGTAAACTAAAAGAATTCCGAACTGAATCCTTCATTTAATCTATGGCAGTAATTTTTAATTCAGTTTTTCTAAGTGATCCAATATCATTTTCAATTACTGAACTATGAGAAGCCATGATGGCAAAGTGAAGTTCAGTTATTCTTTTTAAGGAATGCATATCTCTTGTAATCTTTCAGTTTATATCTACTGACTTTATTTTTGTTAACTAAAACAAATATAAGTAATTTTTAATCCATTTTTCTAAATAATTAATGGATGTTTTTTTTTTTATCTTATAGTATTTCTTATTATATTAAGCATAATATTTAGTGGGTATACGTTTTTCAGTAAATGTCTCATATTTTTTTAAGCAGTAAAATGTCAACCAGCCTAGAGATTGATAGTCATACAAGGAAAAAAAGTACCTTTCAATGGAAATCGAATCTATATTCCATTTTCCATCAGGGAAACCACTTTTAAATTCAATATGTTATATCAATTAGGCTACAGAAAGTCATCATAGTAAAGCAAGTCTCAGTTTTCCTATTTAATCTCTTGTTAAGGAACTTTGAAATCTACAATCTCTTAAATTTATTTTTATACCTGAATTAGCAAAGTAATTTGAAATAATTAATGCAATTTTAATATGAAAATATTTTACTGCTATAAATATTATTTTCATTGAAAGTCACAACGACTGAAACCCATGTAACAGTTAAATATAATGCTTATAGAAATTATTATAATTACTATAGCACTTATAGTAATTATTATAAATTTTTAATAATTTAATAATAATAATTTTTTAATAATTATTATAATTTTTCTTTTTCTTTTTATAGTTCCAGCAGCACCTGAACTAAATATTTCCAAAAATGGAACTGATTATGTCCAGTTAAGCATTAAAAGAAATGGAACCCTCTGCAATAATTTTCATATTAATGAAGAACTCTCAAACCATTCCAGAATTGAAGAAGATGGTGAAATCTGCACAATGAAACTGGTGAATTTAGAACCTGGTCGAAAATATTACTTGAAAATGTGGCAGACTCGAGATGTGTGGAAAAGCCGGATAAAAGAAATATCAATTTTTACTGAATTAAGATGTAATACAATTTTCTTATATTTTGAAAAAATAATTGCCTTCATTTTATTACCCCAGGCAATGTAATAAAGCCACTAAGATGCAAGGGGTTACTGAGAACGAAGGAAAAAGAGAAAACTTTACTGTAGAGAACAATTGATTTTGTGACTGCTTGATTTGATTTTATTAGAATGAAATAAAAACAAAAGAGTAAATAAAATAGAAAGAAAAATATTGTTTATTGTAATAGTAAAGGAAAAACAATAAGACTTTAAATCTGTTAATCAAATAATGATTAGTAAAGAGAAATTCCTGTATTCTTACTTTCATTTATTTCAATTTCTGTCTTTGTCCTGATGAAATGAAAAAAAATAAATCAAGGGGAGATAACTGAAAAAGTTGCTCTATTAAGCACAATAAACGAAAGAGTTTCCCTCCTTTATTTATCTGAACAGGAATTACAAAATACCTCCTTTGTGTGTATCTAATTTTTCATGTCTTAAAAACTATATGGGTGACTGGATGTCATGTTATTTTCATTTGAATCTAGTTTTCATTTCATAAAATTAAATACAAGTGAAAATTATCATTTTTTCGTTGTTTAATTTTGATTGAAAACTTTCATATGTAAAATTGTTACCAAGTATTTCTTCAACATTTTCTGTTTTTCCTGTTCTAGTTATTGGACCCGTGCAGAACTTTACAATACTGAATCTAGGTGCAAGAACTGTTGAAATCTTCCTGCAGCCACCCAAAGAGAAATATGGAGATATCATTGGATATCTGATTGAAACCACAGGAGATAAATTTTGCCAGATCATGGTCTTAAACTGTTCAGGATGCAATATGACAAAAAAAACGGTAACTTGGATTTCATACATTTATCATATATATATATATATATATATATATATATATATATATATATATATATATATATATGTATATATCTATATATCTATATATCTATATACATACATGTATATATTTGTATCTATATATTTTTTTTTAAGCGTTTCACCCCAAGCAAGGCAGGAAGCCACTAGGACGCAAGGGGTTACAGAAAATTTGGAGCAAGATCAGACAGGAGTGATAGAAGAAAGGATGAGGAGAAGGGTAGTGGATAGATCAAGTCAACTGGAGATGTCGATTGACATTACATTTGAATAGCTGGAGATTATAGCTCTCAGGGAAACTGGAATAGGAAAGGGAGTTCCACAGGTGAGAAGTGTGAGACATGAAGCTATTGGAGTAGAAGAGATGGCTACATTTAGGAGTTTCGATAGTGAAGGGGTGAGAGCAGGATGCCAGCCTTGTAGGGCGCTTGAACTCATGAAGTCTGAGAACCAGCGAATGCAGCTCCTCGGAGCAATTGCTATGAAAGTATTTGTAAAACAGACAGAGAGAGGCGACGGCGCATCTGTGAGAAAGTGACTGTAGATGAGATGCCAGAGCTGGGCCAATTATATTGCATATCCGCCTCTGGAGCCTATCAAGAACCCCAAAGCAAACAGAAGGGGCTCCAGACCATATATGGCAGCAATACTCCATGCAAGGGTGAATTGTTGATTTGTAGATCTGGAGGATCGATTCCGGGGAGAAAAATTTCCTGGCGCAGCACAGGGAGCCAACTTTCCTTGTGGTGGACGAAGCAATTGACTCAATGTATTTGTTCCATCTCAGGTCAGCCGTCAACGTGAGACCGAGCAGCTGCAGAGAGTTGCTCTCGAGAAGTTGAGCGTCAGACATTCTAATGGAGGGCAAGGAAGGATCTCTGTGGTGATTAATAGAGAGCAGTTTTGTTTTTGTGGCATTAAAGTTGACCAGCCAATTCCTGCCCCAGTTTACAACCGATTGGAGGTCCTTTTCGAGATGCATGGCCAGGTTAGTTTTGTCAGTAACACTAGATTTGTTTTTGAGACAGGAATAAATTGTGGTGTCATTTGCATAGATGCCAACATGGGAATCTATGGCGGCAGGAAGGTCATTTATGTAGATAAGGAATAGAGTGGGGCCTAGGATGGAGTCTTGAGGAACACCTGCGTTTGTGGGATAGGAACTAGAGGAGAATCTGTTGAGAATGACCTTCAGTTCATGGTTTGACAGGAATGATTGTATTAGGTCAAACAATCGACCTGTAATGCCATAACCCTGGAGCTTGCGAAGAAGGCCGGCATGCCAAACCCTATCAAATGCTTTGAAGATGTCTAGGGCCATGACACAAGCTTCCCCGTTATTTTATGTACACATACATGCAAACGCATATATATAAATATATTTATATACAAATACACACAAGTACACACACACACATACACACACACACATATATATCTAATTTTAAAGTATTCTGCTTTTGAAATTAATCTTTTATTTGCCAGTAGTTTAACATCACTTGAGGAGACACATTTGTAGTGTTGAAACATAATTGTCACTATGTAATGATTTTTAACATGTTTTAATATCCTAAATAAATGTATTGAGCCTTCTTTTAAATTAAATGTTACGTACAGTAGAATTATATACCATTTGTTCTAATTTTACCTTGATATTTATATATGTGCATTTACTCACCACTGTAAGGTTGCTTCTCTGTACCTTTTTTATAAATACTGGTAATTGTTCAGATAAGCTCTTCCCTGTGGTATCTAGACTGTACGAATTTAAGCACAATACTAGATTGGCAGAGAGATCTCATCAATTTACAGTTGAGCTAGTTAGATGTAACCATAACTTCTGTGCTGACATTATCTTTTCTTGCCCCTCTCATCTATAGACCTTCTCCTCCAGCCCTATGCTTTCCAGTCAACTTTAATCTTCAAAATTTTATATACAATGTCAATCACTATCTATTGTCTTCCTGTTTAATCTTTTCTCTTTCTCCTCATTATTAATTTCTCTGTTCCTAATTCCTTCACACACTGTAACCCATGACTTGTTAGCAGGTGTGCTGTCTTGTATGGGGTGATACCAATTAAAAATACATACACACACATACACATATATATATGTGTAAAAAACACATATGCTTTGTTATAATAAATACATCAAGCTCTCTCTGGATCAGTTTTAATAATTAATATTACTAGGATTATATACCAATGGATTGATTACCTTTACTATATATATATATATATATATATATATATATAAACAAGTGTAAATGGATATAAATCCGACAGAATGTAGAAATTTTGAAAAACAAACAAAAATCCATAAATGTAGTTAAAATGAAAGAATTGTCGACGTCAGACGTTTCGGTTTTAATAAACCATTTTCAAGACAAAATTCATTAAAATACAAATTCAGTTCAATATGACGAAAACGATGGACATAAAACACAAGTCTTATCCAAGAGTAAAACAGATAACTGAAAATTTTTAAAAGATCAGCTTTCCGTTTAACGTGGTCACGCCGTAGTCACATGGGCGACGCTTTTATAACGTATTCCTAAAAGTTAAATGATTATTTTAAAATTCCTGTATTTCCGGATAAGCCTGCAATCTTCCATGTTGTAAAAAACGAATTTAGGTTTGTGTTTTCAGTAGACAGTATATAAGCAAGTGTAAATGGATATAAATTTAACTACATTTATGGATTTTTGTTTGTTTTTCAAAATTTCTACATATATATATATATAGATATATGCATAAAACCTAATGAGCCAGAACCTATCTACCTAGGTTCAACCTAATGAAACTTCAGGATAACTTTGGCTAAAGAGGGTTTACTTAAATGATATTTTATTGAAAAAAAAAAAAACATGGCTGCCAGAAAGTGTAAAAAATTATCATAAAAACAAAGGAAAAAAAAGTAGTCTTGGCCAAATGACATTTTCTTGGTAAAGCAGCAATCCCCCCCCCAAAAATATAGATATATTATTCAAGTAACCAGGCAGTTTTATGCTTACAACCATTAAGTATTTCCGATTTCTGGTTGAGTAATATATTAAGGTTATTATAAGTGGCTATAGCTAATTTTTCCGCCAAATATAGGAGGCAATACCTGTTGTCAGCCTCATATTTGCAGAATTTTTTATTATCTCCCATTTTAATGTTGGATCTAAGCCTTATTTCATTTTTATTTACTACACATGGTTAGACAAACAAGTCCTATGCCTGTATATTTCTATGATTATAATATCTTTTTTGAATGGTCCTTGGATTGAACCCATGTAAACTTTTTATCACTACAACTATTATTACTACTATTATCAGTCTTGTTTCTATACACAACCACTTTACACACTACACATTCATATTGGCATTTTCCCTTAAGAGGACAAGTGTCCTTATTAATGCAGTTGCATTTGGGGAAATTGATATGTTGTTTATTTTTTAGCTTTTTAGTGTTGCATTTATTAATCAAATTAGCAACATTACGCGTGCAACTATAACTCAATTTAACGGTATTTTTGTTAAATATTTTATATAAGTTGTCTGATGGGGGAAAATTCTTCTTTAATATTCTAAAGTATTCCTTCTCTAATTTATTAGCTACAGCCATATTATATAGTGGCATGAACCATAGAATTTTTGTAACCCTATTTTTTCCCTATTACGTCCAAAAATCTACATTACAACCAAAAACGTTTGTGGTTTCTCTCTTCTTCTTAATATATATATATATATATATATATATATATATATATATATATATATAAATACACACAACCATATATATATATGTGTGTGTGTGTGTGTGTGTGTGTGTATAGAAAAACAGGAAAGAACCGTTAGGTTAATAATCCAAAGTTCTTTAGTATATTTTTTTTTTTTTAAAAAACAGTGCTCAATGCATAAGTAGAGCCTAAATTATAATTAATTTTATTAAATTAAATCAGCTAGTTCTGTTTCATCCTCAAGCAAATTTTGGAATAACTAATTTTGAAATTTACAGAGCTTTATAAGCATATACATTCGTAATATTAATTTCTATAGATATGGAGAAAACTAATCATTTTAATAATGGGCAGAAGGATATTCATTTTCACTAACAACTATTGTATCAATATATTACTTACTTTTGATAAGAGGTTAAGTCAAGGTAGGGTTGGGTTGTTTGCAAACGAATGATGATATCTGTACAAAACATATTATCTGGTCTATTTCAACAACAGAAATTTTTTGGTACTTTTGTTACGCTGTTAAATGTGTATTTGTATACATAAAGATTTTTTTTTTCTAAAATGGTTGTTTGCATATGAATATATCGTAGTGAACTACAATTTGTTTTTTTTGTTGTTGACAACTTCTTAAAGGGTTTTTTTTAGCTTATGATTGGGTTAAGTTTTTAAACCCATTGCTTTAATTGAACTTGTTTATAGACATTGAAATTTGAAAATTTTTTAAGCTAATTATTTAATGCAAATATCTGTTGTTGTTGGAAAAAAACATTATCTGATGTCTTCGATTTAATAAATTTTTGTTTTCTAGAAACATAATAATGTGTAGTTTTTCATGTAGGCATAAAGGGCATGTGTCATCCCAGGTTTTGATTCTTTTTGCTGATGCCCGTGTGCTAGGATGGACAGCTGATCCTTTTTGCAGATGCCCATATGTTAGGAGGGATAGCTGATCCTTTTGCAGATGCCCATATGGAGGGACAGCTTCCTTTTTTCAGGAGGGGATAGCTGATCCTTTTGCAGATGCCCATATGCTAGGAGGAACAGCCTTTTGATCCTTTTGCAGATGCCCATATGTTAGGAGAGATAGCTGATCCTTTTTGCAGATGCCCATATGCTAGGAGGGACAGCTGATCCTTTTTTCAGATGCCCATATGCTAGGAGAGATAGCTGATCCTTTTTGCAGATGCCCATATGCTAGGAGGGACAGCTGATCCTTTTTGCAGATGCCCATATGCTAGGAGGATGCCCATATGCTGATCCTTTTGCAGATGCCCATATGCTAGGAGGAACAGCTGATCCTTTTTTGCCCATATGCTAGGAGGACAGCTGGACCCTTTTTCATGCCCATATGCTAGGAGGGATAGCTGATCCTTTTTGCTGGAGGATAGCTGATCCTTTTTTGCAGATGCCCATATGCTAGGAGGACAGCTGATCCTTTTTTCAGATGCCCATATGCTAGGAGGAACAGCTGATCCTTTTTTCAGATGCCCATATGCTAGGAGGGACAGCTGACCCTTTTTTCAGATGCCCATATGCTAGGAGGGATAGCTGATCCTTTTTGCAGATGCCCATATGCTAGGAGGGATAGCTGATCCTTTTTGCTGATGCCCATATTCTATGATGTGTAGCTGATACTTTTTGCTGATGACTGTATCCTAGAATGGATACCTGATCCTTTTTGCTGATACTCGTATGCTAGGATGGATAGCTGATTTTTTTTTGCAGATACCCATATGCTAGTATGCATAACTGATATATTTTGCTGATGCCCGTATGCTAGGATCAATAGCTGATACTTTTTGCCGATGTTCATATGCTAGTATGGATAGCTGATACTTTTTGCAGATGCCTGTTTTTGTTTAATACACTCAAATACCAATTGTTGTTTATACTGCAACAATACTGAGTGGACATTACTTTTTAAGATAGAGAGTGCATAATAATAATAATAATAATAAAAAAATATCAGATTTGCTTTGGACTCAATATCACATATATCATTTTGAAAATGTTTAAAAAATAACAAATTTCCACTTGTGAGCCCACTAGCCTCTCTAGTTCAAGCGAGGTAACTCATAGAAAAATTAAAAAACCTGACATTGCAGGTAAGATAAATAAAGCTTTTTTTTTTTCATTGTAGACCTATGCACTGCCAGCTGCCTGTAAAGAAAAACTTTGCACTAAAACAAAGTTCTTGGAGAAAGAAGTTGAAACACTTAAGAAAAAAGTTACAATTAAAAACCTTTTGCCATATCACAAGTACAAAATTTTGGTAATGGCTTACAACAAAGAAATATGTGGAAAGAAAACTCAGATGTCCATCAATACTCTGGAAAGCAGTAAGTACAAGCTTTATTACTTTGTCTCCTTATATGTTTCAGCTTTTGAGTGCTTTGTAACTTCTGGACATGGATGGTCATAGCTCTCCACAATTTCCTGTCCTCTGTATATGTCCTTGCTTTACCACCCCTTTACAAAGACTCATTAGAACAGTTGCTTGCTGTTTCCCTCTACCTAGCTTGGATTGTGTACACTTTGGATTTTCTCTTAATTTCAGGCACCCTCCTAAATCCTACCTTTGTGTTTTTGCTCATCCACACAAGGCAGTTCTGGGCCATGTTCTCCCAGCAATTTGTAATGCTCTCATGATTTTTTGTAAACAGATACTGGATCTAAATATCAGCTGAGGGGCTCACATAGTAGACAATTCCTGACAGTGTTTGTGACAGTTATGCTTTAAACACTCTACATAATCCTATTATGTCAGGTCATAGGTGACTAAACTAGTTTCCCAACTAAGCTTTTATGGGGAAATGAATGACGAGAAACTCAACAGAATTAAAAACAAGACCTGTCAAAGAGTAGAAGAGTCTTTTCATAGAGTCAATGTTTATTTAACCCAATGGAATCCACACAGGGCCAAATTTAGATGAAGAGAGGCCCTAGGCTATTCTACTTGCGAGGCCACTCCATTTCCCTAATTTTCATGAGTAGAGGAAAATGGAAGAGTGTTAGATTAAACAATTTGAGTAAAGCTGAGGATGATGATGGGTGTTTTAAATAGTTGAAGGGTTATGACAGCATGTGTAAGAAAGACCTATGACAGTGTCAAAAATATTATAAATTTTGGCTGGAGGCCACCTAGATTTTGAGGCTCTAGGCTTCAGCCTGCTAAGCCAATAAGTAAATCTGGCACTAGCACTGCAGCTATACATGCAGCCAATGTGGAGAATGACATTGCATTGCAGAGTAGAGGGTTTCTTAGACTGAAGTCATCATCTCAGGAGGAGGGTTATCCTGATGGAATCTGTGGTCATATGTTCCTGACCAAAGGGAGCCTTCAAATTAGAGGACATCAGCTCTGTATAATCCTATTATTTCATGTCACTATTGGTACAATGTAACACAATGCTAACTGCTGCATAGGTGACTAAAGTGGTTCTCCCAACAAGTTTTTTTTTGTTGAGGTGAGTAGCTAGCCACCCAGTAGAATTAAAAAAAAAAAGATCTGTCAAAGGGCAGATTAACACTCTTGTACAGTTAGCAGCTATTGAGTATAATGGTCTCCACAGCTATTCATGTAGTTACTGCTGTGACAGCATCACATCGCTGGGCAGAGGGTTTCCTCAACTGAAGTCAGTATCCAGAGCGGAGAGTTCTCCCAATGAAATCAATGGTTGTGTGTCCATAACCACCAAGTGGAAGCCGTCATGTTGAAGGATATCAGCTGTGGTTTGACCTGGTAAGGGATGGGCTCTGCTTGGTTTACTTGCTCATGGTACACTATACATAAATGGATAACTCTCCAGCTTAAAACCCATATATGTTGATGGAAGTGGTTAAGTGCAATGACTCTGTAATGTTCCTGATCATGGAACTGATGTCGATAATATTCCTAATCATTTTTTTTTCTAATGTTCACCCAATACAAGGCCCAAGTGTCACTCAAGGTCCAAGGGTTACTGTGTAGTGTTGTGTTAGTGTAAAAAGAGCAACAGGAAAGATAGACAGCTTATTGCACACATGAAGAGGTTAAGATTTAATTAGCAAATAAAATTTCAGAGTTCAGGTGGAGAATAGTTGAAGCAGACTTTAAAAGGGAATGGAAACCCAATCCTAAACAGGGAACAATGGATAAACCTCTATTCCTGTTTAAAAGCTGTTGACTAAACTGATTATTGTAATTTCATTTTTTTGTTATTGCAATCATTTCTAATCTTTTAAACATGTAATTAAAATAAATTTTTAAAAAAATCCTTAAATTCTGTGTAATATTAATTGATTTTTTAATTAGATATTAAACATTAAATCATCTGTAAATATTTGACATCAACAGATTGTCCGTGTCAAATTCTGCAAGTGACTATTTTTTTGTTGACATTGATCTTGATGGTTTTATATTTTAGAGCTTGAGAACTTGATATTTATTTAGGAGATGTAAACTGGTTACTTTTACTAATACACGTGTAAGTGCCAGCAGTAATACATCATTATTGTTCTTTTAATTTTGAATTAAGAAATCATAGTTCATATTGTTTAATTCCTAGCAAAATAAATATAGAAGTAAACTATAGCACAATTAAGTTGTAGGTGTACAGAAGGTGATTACCGTATATTTCCACATATAAGATGACCTTTAATTTCTCAAAATCACCCTTAAAAATTGGGTGTTATCTTATATCACAATTCTAAAAAAGGAAACTTAAATTCTGATTGTTATTTGTTTGTCGATAGACTAAATCATCCTCGAATTGATAATCAATAACATTTAAAAGGATTCACATTATCAAATAAACTGATAATAAAAAAATAATAAAACCATTTCTACCTTATATATTACTGACATAACTTCATAATTTCTTATTCAAAGGATAATCCCATATCAATAAAATCAATTTGTATCCATGCAAGCTGAGCTGAGAAAATGTAAACATCGAGTTATGATTGTGTTCACAGCAGGTTTTATCCTTTGCTAAACTTTTGATAATCATCATGGTAGTGGTAATTATAACAGTAACAACATTTAGATTTAGGATAACATAATATTCCTTTCTCATTAAAAATTAGGAAGATGACTAAGTAAAAAAATGTCAAAAGTGGAATCTACTATTATCAAACATTATTGTACTGTTATTAGCAGTATTTTGTGATTGTCAATGAAGTATAAGTAAATGGCCATTAGTACACAAGGCTGTTTGTGACTGTTTAGATACAAAAAAAAGAAGAGGAGGATGAAGAAGAATCAGTATTAACAAGAGATCATATGATGAAACTTAAAAAAAAACCCAAAACAATGGTTTTCCTTTTAGGGGATGTGTGTAGTAAAAACATAATATAATTTCTAAGAATATAGTTAGTAACAACATAACCAATAACATCATCTTTAAATAATCAATAAGCAGTCATCTTATATTACAGGTATAGGATAAATTAATGAAACTTTACTATATATTTTGACCTTTCTTATCTAAAGGTCACCTTATACACAGAAATATACGGGATCTCTCTTTGGTCATGAACCTTATTCTTAAATGTTGGATATGAAAAACAAGAAAAGATTTTAAATCATTTAAACTTCTTTCTAAAATACAGTTCTTATTAAGTGATTCCAATTAGTAAACTTTAATTGGTTTACACCTTTATTCGTGCACTATGGACAATGATTTAATTCTATTTTACAGCTCCGTCAAAAGTAAGACAACTTCAAGGCACTTCTGTATCAAATGACAGTATCACATTAAAATATGAGGCTCCAAAGCATAAAAATGGCATTATTATAAGTTACACAATAGAAGTCTGTTTTAAAAAACATATTTGTAGACATACACCAAACAACACCGTATCCATTTGCAATGAGTTCAACACAACAGAAAGAACATACATTCTCAAAGACCTTAAACCAAATTGGCCTTATATAGTGAGAATTTGTGCATGGACCAGCAAAGGTGCTGGCAAATTTAGTAAGCCAATCAGTATGATAACCAAAGAAGGTGGTAAGTAGATTTTATTGCTACTGTTTCTCAGCTCCTTCCACAAGAGACTAACACTAACTTTGACTGCTACCTTGAATATTAGATCTAACCTTTTTGTTTTGGCCTTTGGTTTTCTTTTTATATAATTTTATTGAAGAGTGTAGACATTTTGTGTTTATTGAATTTGTCCATCTTCCTTTCCAGATTAACTCCTTCATAAAAACAGCAGTTGTTGATGGACAAAATTTCCCAAACATTTATAATGGGTGTGTCCAAACTTTCAACTCTCACAGGTTATCTTTAGCGCTATTGTGCTAATCCCACTTTATTTTGAGACTGACACGCATAAGAAGAATACTTTAACAACATGTTATAAGGATATTTATTTATACTTAAACATGAATACAACAGTTAACATAAACACAATGTCCTTTCCTATATAAAGAGAATATGTCAGGCAGACTTACCCATCTAGTGGATTGAAATAGAGCTAGATAACTTGTCCCTTTAAAACCCTTGGCAACTGGTACCATTGGCTGTGGAGAGAATTTCTTGTATGTACTTTCAGACCAGGTCTGGTCCCTTCTCTGGTGGTGGTCAGCTTTTTCTAAACCCACAAGATTTTATTAACCAATGAGAGACCACCTAACATCATGTGATCAATCTCTATATATATATTGGAGCAGATGAATTTTACAAAACCAACAGGGCTGTGTAATTAATGTATTATATAAAAAAATAGTAGTAGTCGTAATAAGTGCATTTAGTTTAAGGTCATATTTAAATTTAATAGAACAAATCTAAAAATGAAGGCAGCCCCATTCCACCACCATGTTGTGAGAACGGGCATAAATGTTTTGTAAATTCATACAGAATTTACAAAACATTCCATGCTGTTTTTGTGAAGGATAATTTGTAATTTGGTGAGGAAGATGAACAAACTCAATAGACTCACACACACACACACACAAAATAAATGTATATACTCTTTAAGAAGACATGTTTGAAGGAACAATTTCTATGTGAGTATACTAAGTATCTCTTCCTCTCTTTCTCATTATTATATCTATATATATATATTATCTAGCATGGTAAGATTTTCTTCATTTTCTTTTTTGCTTTACTGATTACTTTTTTTTCTCTCAGCTCCTGCCTTTTCTTTTGGTTTGACTATTGTTTTCCAGGCACTTAGTCTTAGAGGAAGACAGCAACTTGAATAGAGCAATTGATTAAATGGAATTGATATTCCATGCTGATAATTACATTACCAAAGAATGAAAAAAAAAACCCTAAAGCTAAGAATCATATTGTAATTCTGTGTGTTCCTTAGTTAATACATATGTTACATGCTGCCATTACCTCAAATAAACAATGGACCATTCCTGTTTGTGAAGATAAGTGGAAGAAAAGATATATCAAAGGTTTGCAGCAATGTTTATTGTTTTAAAAACCAATGATTAGAATTGGAATAAAAGCCTAAACATATGACAAAAGTGAATTTATACATTTTTCTTGTTCTTGAGTATTTACAACAAAAATATTAAACTCTATTTATTTATTAGGTTATTTATTTGCAAGAATAATTCTATCTTTACAACATTCTAAAAAGTAATACAATTAAAACTAATGCAATATTTATCATTTACATTATAAAGAAAATAAGTGTGTAAAGAATTTTTTATTCCTAAATTTATAAACATTTATTTTATTAAAATATGTGAACCAAGTATAAGGAAATTCTTATCATTTACCATTTTATAAAGTTTGAATCACTTGGCGATTAACCAATATTTTGCCAAGCATTTCAATAAATAATAAAATAAACAGTGTAAATAAACAATCTAATAATGTTTATTATTTTTGTTGTCAAGTCTCAAGAATGCCTGTCTAGCAAGAGGAAACTACTCCACTAAAATTCCTTGCTGTCTCTCCCATTTCAAATCTTTTTCTCTTTCACTTGAAATTGCTGCATTTTTACACCTCAATTTTGTGAACATGTTACTGATGTTCAGTAGCCTATCTATAGAGAACATAAGGAACATGCCATGGGGACCAACTGAGTTGGGTGCACCACAATATCACTGAACAAATTATTTTGTCATTATAGACAAGCGCGTATGGTTGCAAGAAAGAAATCCGACAACAGTAGAAATAGATTTATGTGATTTATTTCAATAGGAACGTGTGGTTTTGGGACAGCTATCTTGTGGTATAGTTCATAGGCCGGCTGAAGATCTGGGTTGATCTCTCATAGTAGTTCTCGCTGGTTGGCATGGCGCTACTGCTGCTGGCTGCTGCTGACTGCTCTGCCTGACCGTGACAGGTCTTTTCCCTGGCCTCCTGTTGACTGCCGTTGTACTTCCGTGTAACCCCTTTTATGGCGTTTTTTTATGGCTTGACAGGCTTGTAAAACAACACAAGTATAATTAGGAGGGAAGCATTTTTATTTGTCGAAAAATAGAAACACTTTAAAATATTAATTATTTTATTTTTTGACCGGAACTCGTGCATCGAGAATATGCGTAAATGACGATAATGGTCATTTTGTGATGGGGCCTTGTCCTGTTCACATCCAGATCTCGCTCCTGAGTATGTTAGTTTATTTGACTGTAAATCAGCCAAGATATGTCTTATTTTATTTTATAACATTGTGTAATATTAATTTTTTAGACATTAGGCATTAAATTATCTATCAATATTTGACATCTGCAGATTGTTGGTGTCAAATTCTGCAAGTGACAGTTTTTTGTAGACCTTGATGTTAAGGGCTTTATACTTCAGAGTTTGGGAGCTTGATATTTATTTAGGAGGTTTAAACTGGTTGCTTTTACTAATATACATGCAAGTACCAGCAGTAATACGTCAGTATTGTTCTTTTAATTTTGAATTAGGAAATCATAGTTCATATTGTTTAATTCCTAGCAAAAGAAATATAGAAGTACACATGAAGTACACTATAGTGCAATTAAGTTGTAGGGCCCAAAAGGTGATTATCTCCCTTTGATTGAGATAAAGTCATGTGATGCTTAGTGATGTCACTTCCTACAGTGACAAAATTGGCAGTCAGTCAACTCACAGGAGTCAAACTGAACAGTTGTTTTTTGTTTAGCAGGGGTGATGGTGTTGTCTCACCTGAATGTGGGCTATATCTCACTCCACCAACAAGCTCCCACATGGTGCAGCTTACAAGCCCATGGCACTGTTTCCTTTTGGGAATAAAGTCTAAGAGTATGATAGTATATTTTTGTAGTAATTGTTTCTTAACATTTGTTAAAATTATCTATATTTTAAGAAAACATATTTCATTGAGGTCTTGAAATGCTAATAAGAAACATGTCTGATAATTTGGAAAAAAATCAAGCATAAGTTTTCTTGTCTAAAATCACAGACTGTCAACACATAATCAATTCCAAATTTATTATATATATATATATATATATATATATATATATATATATATATATAATATGTATTTATGGACTAGTACATTTATTATGTATTTTAATAGGATATCAGATGCTTAGATAGGAGTGCAATTAAAGGACTTGCCATGGGACATTACTTTTTATAAATCCACCTTTTCTGATGAGTTAATGTATGCAATGAACCATTGTTGGGAATGATAAACATGATTTTAATTATTTCCTTTATTTCATTAGCTATTTTTAAATGAATTCTATCGTGAAGGCAGCACATCCTTTATTTTGTTTTTAAATATTTAGAAAAATATTTTTAATTCTTGAAATATATTCCATTATTAAATAGAAACATTTTGAAATATAATTGTATAAGGAACAAGAAGGAATCCTTCATAAATTTGACATGTTTCACTATTTAGTTTTGTAGATAAAATTAGGTCCAAACAATAGGAAGGGAACAGGTTGGCCTGGCACCGCCTACTTCGGGAAGAAACAAAACTCCTTAGCTTCACGACAGTTTAGCTACAAAATTCCACTGATCTTTCCACTCAATTATTCAAACACCGCCTCGTAGTTCGCTACACACCAAAAACTCCTGAGTGGTCTCTCGTCGTCACCTTTTTCGCCGCGAACGCCAACCAACATGCGTCCGGCCCAGTTCACGTCTCGCCAATCCTCACAGCTCCGAGATCGCGTTTTCCATAAGTCCGACTCACCGTAATGGCGGTGTTTCTCTTTGGATTAATTACTTCCCTGCACGCCAGACACAAACGAACCCTCTTATGTCGAGAGCTAAAGTTACTCTCGTTTTCATGTCCACACTCCCCCCTGGTCTCAAGATCACACATGTGGCATTGCGGACGTGGTCGTTTGTTGAGGGTACTCCTACGAAGGGGGACTGTCTGGACTTCTTCATCGGAGCTCTCAGAAGGGGCGTCGGAACTATCGGCATCAGCGTCGGCGTCCGCCGTCGAACCATCAGGCCCGCGGTGCATAGGTCGGATCCACAGTTCATCGTTGGATGATTCACCAATGCTGCTACTCGCCAACTGGTTCGTATTTAGGGCGGGCCGGACATCCCTCACATGGCGCAGAGTACCATCGACCAGCACTGCCTGCTCACTGACGATGCCGGTGATTCGTCCTCTTTGAAAGCTGGTGGTGCACCGGCTATTGGGAGGCTTCACCCAGACGGTGTCCCCTAACTCATACGGCCCTCGTGTTCCCTGCCGATCAGGCAGACGCGCGTCAATGCCCTTGATGCGCACTCGGTAGCGATGGATCGCATTAGCGGGTGTGATCGCAGCAATCACGGCATCCTTTGGTGTTGCATTATATCTATAGACCGCCTCCGCTATCGCGCACTGCTTCCTGGCCGCGATCCTCTTCACGCTTCGGTGGCACCGCTCTGCTATGCCGTTGCCACTCGGCACATACGTACATCGATGTCTGAGCCGGATCCCCCACTCGTCTACGAAACGCCTAAACTCTCCCCGCTGCAGAAGGCCGTGTCGTTGTCCGTGAGGATCTCTTCAGGCGGCCCCCTTTCGTAAAATATGGACTCCAATTCACGGATGACACTGGAGGAGTCCTGTCTTCCTAATGGGCGCTAAATTGCGAACCTTGTCGGTCCGAATTCTATCAGTGTGAGGAAATGCTGGCTGCCGTAATGGGTTATGTCCATACCCAGGCGGCTCCAAGTCGTGTCTACTCCCAGCCGACCATTCCGCCATCTAGCTGGGGCGGGGTCGATTGACTGGCATGTTTGGCATTCCTTGACCACCGCTCTCACTGCACTTTTGGACACTGACGGATTGGTCAACTGTACAAAATAGCATGTCCGTCTCACTCCAGGGTGTATCTCCCTGATTTTATCCGCCGCCTCAACAGAGGCAGCACATAGTAACGGTACTGGCTCAGCTTCTTTCTTCACGGTGCCATCCCAGCTCTGTGGCACACGAGTGAGCCTATCAGCAAGGTTGCAGTTTGAGGTGACAAGCACCGCATCCATAGATAGGTTGTACTGTTACCAGCTTTCTTACGGTCTCCAACCTCCGTCTGATCAGCATCTTGCTGGCCGCCTTGGTACGCACCCTGGCCTTGCCTGTCAGTGTGTCCGATATCCAGTGGTACACGCATAGTGAATCAGTGTGTATGTGTAATTTCCTGACTTTCCACTGGAGTGCCAGGTTGATGCCTTTTATCACCGCATCGATCTCTGCCAGGTTGATATGAGCAGCGTCATTCGCCGGTCGCAACCAGCAGGCGTCCTCAATCACAGCCCCATTCTTCTCCAACAGCACACCAATCGCCAGAGAGCTCGCACCCACCCACGTCTCCCTGCACGCACCAGTCTCATTTGGCGGGGTCATCCTGCTTTACCCTTGCGATGGTCTCCTTCACCATGCGAACCAACAGATCATCCGTTGTTTCATCTTCCCAGCCTTTGGTGACTGCGCTTGCCCTCCTTTTTATGGTGCCTATTGCCGCACGAGTCCATCCACACACTGGTAGGTGCCCCACAAGTTTTCCACACAGGGAGAATATAGCTCGCCTCGTGAAGACATCGGGTACTTCAGGAACTGCAGTTCCACGCCCCCACTTCAAGGTCCCTTGCTCCTGTTGAACGTTCAGGCCCAGGACACGGGCGCCATCCTCCAAACGTTCTGGGTCCTTGCAAGTCAGACCAAACTCAGCCAGTTTGGACCTTACGCGTGATGACGACACAACGTCTTCGTTCACATATATGTCATCAAGGTACGCCGATGTCCCCTCTTTTATTGTTTCTTCCTGTGACAACACAGCGTTGACGATGGTCTTCATTATTTAGGGTGCCACGTTCGAAGCCCAGCCTAGTAAGGCAGTACCTTCTGCCGGCAAACACCACCGTCTGAAACGGCCACATCGTCTCGCTGACCCGGATCTGCAGGTACACTTTTCTTAGATCCAGTAGGGACACATTGGAACCCTGCTGGCACCACTCTCGTAGCTTGCTGGCACAAACGTCAGCATCTGCCGTGAACGCATCAACATGCGCGTTTAGTTCGCGGTAGTCAATCACTGGCTTCACCTTTGCTTTGCTGTGCTGAGCAACCGCCATTAGCGGGATCAGGCCTTTGGGAGGTCCAAGTTTCTCATAGGGGTAAGGAATCAACCAGCCACCCTTGATCCATTCACAGAGCTCCTCTTCGTATGCAGGCCTTATTTGGTCGAGCACATGGTACTTGGCTACCACGTTCCGCAGTTTGGCTGGTTCCTGGTTTTCCGACCATCTCCATGAGGTGGTCCAAGCCTTCTGCTGCTGGTCAAATTCAACACTAAAGTCCGGCCGGTCGATCCTCAGCGCTGTGCACACTGGGGCCCTCTCCTGAAACTGTACTGCCCCGATCATAGCCTAGAAGCAGGTTAAAACTCAGTGGTTTTTCGAGCACTACTAGCACCTCGACGTTGGCTGAGTTTCCAGTTCTTGTACGGATGTTCACCGCGCCCACCCTGCAAAACGTCCGTGTTTCTCCACTGATGGTGGTCACCCTGACACTCTTCTTCTTCCAAGTGCGGCAGAGGTCCGCGCACACTATGGTGCGGGAGCAACCGGAATCGAGGAGTGCTGATCACAATGTCTCATTAATACAGACCTGAATGATCGGAAGCACCTCATCTAATTTCTGCTTGGGGAAGAGGTCGACGCTGGCACCTTGTCTCCGGCCCCGTTTCCCGCACAATCCCGGGCCATATGTCCAGTCTCATTACAGCGGTAGCAGCAGACAGCTGTCAGTCGTCGCCTGCAGTTCCTCACAATGTGGCCCTGGCCATCGCACCTATAACACACGACTCCACCACGGGGGCTGGGCCCCTGAGACGGTCTATCATCATTCGGCGTGGACTGTGCAGCGGCAACTACCGGTTCTCTCACCTCAGAGTTATCCTTCATCACGATCCTGGCCCTGTCTACCAGGTCATTAAGGGACAACGAGTCTATGCTTGAGCTCACTCGCAGGAGTTGCTTTGCTCCGGTTGGGAGCCCTGCCAGAAATTTGTATGCCAAGGCCCGCTCGGGCAGCCCACCGAACAACACCGTCAACTTCGTCAGCTCGGTCAGATACACGTAGACAGTTTCGCCTGGACGTAAAGTTCTTGCCTCAAATTGCTCCCTTGTATAGTGCTGCCTTGATTCTCTCATAATCCTGTTTTTCCTCAGCACTGAGCTGTTGATACACAGCGAAAGCCCCGCCGGACAAACGCAGAGGAATGACGTGTTCAATGCTCTTTACGCCAGACAAGAGGCAATGCAGTTCCACTTTTTCCACCCAGTCAAGTACCGGGGTTGAGCCATTGAATTGCGGTATCAATTTCAGGTCGAATCTGTCCCCCATTATGCCGAAATAGCTTGTAGATAAAATTAGGTCCAAACAATAGGAAGGGAACAGGTTGGCCTGGCACCGCGTACTTCGGGAAGAAACAAAACTCCTTAGCTTCACGACAGTTTAGCTACAAAATTCCACTGATCTTCCCACTCAATTATTCAAACACCGCCTCGTAGTTCGCTACACACAAAAAACTCCCGAATGGTCTCTTTGGATTGTGCCTGCATGCCAGACACAAACGAACCCTCTTATGTCGAGAGCTAAAGTTAATCTCGCTTTCATGTCCACAAGTTTCATCAGGTTTGGGAGTGAAATGATATGGTGTTACTGTTATATTTCAATTTTCAAATTTGTATGATTTTTTTGCTTTTATTGCTTGAATGGAACATCATGTGTATATTTTGTTTTCATTTTTTTTTTACTGATAGTTCACCAAATGCGAGACCTAAGAGACACTCAAGGTAGAGTGGTATTGAGTCAGATTGTTAAGAAAGGGGGAAGTTAGAACGTATTATGAGGACAAGTAGGATATTGACTCTGGACTTAAAGAGATCAAGATAACAGTTGTCATGGAAGCATTTTCTCGAGAGTATGTTCCACAAAGTAACAGTTCTGTGGAAGAAGCTCTCTGAGTGGAACTTGCTCTTTATCAAAGGAACATGGTGACAGGGTGAGTCCACAGCTGTGAATGTCCAAGATGGTGGGATGAAGCAATGTTAGTTTTGTTTAAGAGTTTAGGGTAAAGAAGGTAAAGTAACACAGGGTAAAAACTAGCTTGTGGATTTAGGGGTTAAATTATTATTTCACATTGCAATGGGCTCTTGTGATATTTTCTCTTAACTATTACTATACTTTTCTTGCCTTATCGCTTGAATATTAATGAAAATCAATGAAATCAGAATATCCAAAATTGATACATATAAGTAAAATTTCACTTATTTTGTATAGTGCACATTATAGTAAGAAAGTTTTATCACTGTTTAGATAGTTTTCAAATTATCATTTTATGTTTATTAAAGTTAAATAAAGTTGCATTTGATGTGCAAATCAGGTATCAGAGTGGTTTTATTATCCTAATTTTAGTTTTTACAATTTACACCACCATGTTACATTGTGTCTCACTGTCGGTTACTTTTTGTCCTACCGGTTGGGGAAAAAAATAACATTTAGCAATTTTTAGTTTTTTCATGTTAACTCATTAAACTAAAATCCAGAAGAACTCATCATAATGTTGATTTAATTTTCATGTACAACTTAAAGAACTGTCCATCTTTAATTATATGGTCGATATGGTAATTTGAAAAATGTTACTGTGTGCTGCTCTATACCCTACTAAAATTGGTTACACATACGATGAATGTTGTGAGTAATTTCTGTTATATCAGGTTAGATCATCTGAAAAAGTATGTATATTGAATGGTTTACATTTTATGAATATAGGTAATATAAAGAAATGTCTGGTGAGTATTTATTTTATGTTCTTTATTTATCTTCCTTAGAGGTATTTTCTTTGTAACGTGTTTTGGTGAAGTTCAGAGACAAATTGAAGATGGAGTTTTCCTTCTTCTTTTTCTATGTGTAATGTTACTTTAAGAGGTTGGCTATCATGGCTCTCCACAATTTCCTATCCTTAATAAATTTTGTCTTTCTGTTATCTCCCCAAAATCTTGGAAAATTCACATGACATTGAAAAGAAAAAGAGACAGAATAAAACAGGGCACAACCTACCAAAGGAGGTTGTACAAATGGATGTCAGAACAGTGTTTGGGAGAGATGTCAAAACAATAAAATTTACTCTAAGCTACAAAAAGGGCAGGAAAATGTGTGTTTACCTACGGAAGATAGAATAAGTTCATACAACACTAGACTGTCACGGAAACATACATTTTAGGCCAGTAAATATGTTAATCTTTTTTTTATGCAAAAACAATTTAAAGAATTGTTCAGAGACCGTGGGAAGATGTCGCAAATATGAATGTTTAATTGTTTTAGTTTGTTTTTCTTTTTAAAAAATGATAAAAATATTCATATTCAAAATTATTTTCTTTTATTGTAATTTGCTTTTAAACTTTTTAAAGCAGCTAAAAATAGATCAAAACGTCGAATTTTCCTATTTGAAAAAAAAAAAAAAAAAAAAAATCATCACATCCCAAGCAAGGCAATAATACCACTAAGCCGCAAGGGGGTTACTGGCGGTGGAAGAGAATGAGAAGACTTTAGTGAGAAAAAAAGACAATAAAAAAACAGATTTCAGAAAGAGAAACTTAGGCGATTGAGGGTTGCATTTAATTTTTTTTAGGATTGTAAGTTGCAGAAAATCAAATCAGAAGAGAGTTCTGCTGGCAAGAAGTTTGTCGTCACAATGTTGACACTTTTTTAATTGGTATTTGCATCGAAGAAAAATAAAATCTAAAAAAAAAAAGACCACTTCAAAGAAAAGGTCAGCAGTCAAGGGGAATAAATCTCTTATGTTTTGTTACAGAGTAATCTCCCTTACCTATATATGTTTTTTTTTAGGTGTTATTTTTTTCGTATACATTTTTAAAGTAAATGATAATATGCAATTGCCAATAGCAGATTCCTTCTTTTATATGTGCTGTGTCTCTTCAACACTCGGGCGATTATGGCTCTCTACAACTTCCTATCTTTCCGCAGTGCCTCACAATCTATGTATTTTTACTAGAACCTCTCTTCCCTGTTCTACCATCCATTATTTACACAAGTATATTAGGTAGGATACTTGATGTTTCAATATGTCCCTCTTGCCTTCATTTTGTGTCTCAGAAATTTAAACTACCTCTTTCTGACTCTAAGTATAAATGACACTTGCTTTTCAATATTTTTAAAACGTTCCTGTTATTCAAAAGCTCTATAGCATTCTTAGCATCTTTCTGTAGAACCATATCTCTGCCGCAAGTCTTCACTTCACCTGTGAGGAAATTGTCCAGCATCCACTAGTAGATAGGACTGATATTTCATGATAGTTCAGCACTCTTTTGCCTTGTTTCTAACAAATTTTTTTCCTGATTCTTAATACTTTGTCGAGTTTTTTGGATGCTATCTTTTGCTATTCTAACTCACCTTCAGATTTTGTTTTCATATTTTCTGTCTTTTACTAAAATACTTTCTAGATATTTAAATTCCTGTACTTGCTTGATCTTGACCTTTCTAATTTGTAGCCCACATCTTTGTCTGTTTCTCTCTCTGATGATAATACATTTTATCTTCTTATAAGTGATAGTTATTCCTTTCTTCCTACTCTTCTTTACTACCTTGTCTAA
The DNA here is from genome assembly GCA_903632075.3 of Acanthosepion pharaonis. Taxonomy (NCBI): domain Eukaryota; kingdom Metazoa; phylum Mollusca; class Cephalopoda; order Sepiida; family Sepiidae; genus Acanthosepion; species Acanthosepion pharaonis. The sequence continues at coordinate 4,064,076 of CAHIKZ030000336.1, read as the reverse complement.
GAGATCCTATAATTTTCTTTTTGCTTTTGTCATCAGTATGGTATTATCTACATATCTCATACTGTTTAGATTGTGTCAACCAATAATAAGTCCTTATAGGAAATGCCCTTTGGATCACCTCACTCATTAATGTTAAATACATCCAGTGAAAAGATGCATACATGTTCTTATAATATTTATAAATTTTTTTCTTAAAACAGTTTTTGAGGAAAATGGATTTCTCAAGTCCACTTCTTCCCTAACCTTTTAAGGTAGTGTGTAAAACTAACATCTTGATTATACCATTTTTATCTAGTTACGTGCTATCCAATTTAGTTGTTATTGTTTTTTCTAGTATTAAAAGGAGTTTCCTACCTAACTTTTTGTTTTTGGTAGTGTGGAAAGCTAACATCTTGATTATATCATTATTTTATTTTCTCTTTTAGTTACATTTGCTATCCATTTTAGTTGCTTCTACTGTTGGAAGTCTTCAAGTGATGTTTTGTATTATTTGTTATAGCTCTTTGTGATTCTGTAACACCTAAATTCAGTATCTGATGAAGGATTGACTTTAAGATCTAAAGGATACATTCACTTCAAGCCATTTTTAATCATTGATCTGAGGAAATAGTTGTATATAGAATATATGTAGATAATAGAATTGTATTACACTTATTAATATTATTATGTTTTGGTTGATTCTGCTTATGATAATTTTCATATATACAGATGGATAGAAAGAGAAATTTCTTTTTTGTCTCAGTCATACAAAATATATAATGGTAGTAAATAGAAAAAGAAATAGTGGTGAATATGGTGAATAAACCAACCTATTCATGGCAATACATATAACACAAGAAATTCCATACTGATTTGCTCAACACAGAAAATAGAGGTCCTACTCTTTTCATATACATTAAGCAACTGAAGAAAGTCCCACAACATATGAGCTGTTCACTCAAGTGGAAAACTTGTAGGATAATGACTTTTCTCCCAATGACCGAATGTTAGCATTGATGGTGAATCACATCTTTTGCATAGTGTAAAAGAAGAAAAATGCATAACAAGCCATAGTTTTGATCCTTATATAATTGTGTTTGAAATCTCTTTTTTTCAATATGACTTTTTATATTGAAACAAATGAAAGAAAAAATATGATTTTGATGCTTTATTTTTTTTTGTTGCTGATTTAGTTCCATCACCAGTGGTTAATTTGGAAATTACAAAAGTGACAAATACATCCTTAGAATTCAAATGGGAACGACCATGTTTCCCCAATGGGAATATTACAAATTACAGAGTAGAATATTCAAATGAAGGTGGCATGGTGAATCACAATCAAACTATCGCTCTGGCTGGTAAACTGGAAAAACTTCATCCGTATCAAACATACAGTATCAATGTTTCAGCTTGCACCAGATCAGGATGCTCAAAAAGTGAAAATGTCAAAAATAGAACTCTGGCTGGAAGTAAGTATATTTTTAATTATTTACTTTATTATAATGTGTGAGCTGTGGAAGAAAGGTTTATTTCCAGGTTCTAGTTCTCCCATTATTGGCATTATTATATCCATGATAAAATAACACCTTAATACATAGGTGGAAAATCTGGAAGGAAAGCAATAACATACATGATTTGTTTTCAGAGAGAGTTTTATGCTGCTAAGTTATACACACAATTATAAACACATGTCCCATGCAGAGAAGTTATATCACATGTCTACAACAGCAAGCAGGAAGAAAAGGGAGAGACTTACTTGTAATATTTTCTGAAGGAAGAACTGTAGGTACATCAGTTTCTCTATGAACCTGCTGAGGCTATTAGACTTACTGCTATTGGCTAGGGACTTCCTTCTTCTGGTTTTACATCACAACTGCTCTTTGTCACTATCTCCTGATATTATGTGACGCTCATGAGATAATCTCAGCCAAAGGAAGATAATCCTTTTTTTTAGCCCTGCAATTAGAAAGTCAATAATATTAAGACAAAAAACAAAAAAAAAAATAAACTTTTAGGATAGGTTTCTATGAATAGAATATTGATTTTTTTGTAAGAAATCAGTTTGTAGATCAGGTTTTATTGAAGTATTTTTTGTAAAGAGAGTTTTTGTTGAGAGTTAAATCTATTGCTGGTAATATATTTTTTCTTGCTGCTAATACTTTTTTTTCAAGAATGTATTGCTGATAATATTTTTTTTTTAAGAATGTATTGCTGATAATATTTTTTTTTTAAGAATGTATTGCTGATAATATTTTTTTTTCAATGATGTATTGCTGGTTTACTATAAATTATTGCTGGTAATACTTTTTCTTTTCCAAAATGTATTGCTGGTAATACTTTTTCTTTTCCAAAATGTATTGCTGGTAATATTTTTTCTTTTCCAAAATGTATTGGTAATATTTTTACTATGAAAATCTATTTTTATACTTTTATAGTGTCTTGAACCCAATTTGGGGGTTAACTATTTGCCCATAGCTGGGAACTTAACAGCCACATAGTTTCAATTGAAAGAGATTTTCTAATAACTTCAAGAGATTGAAAAAAGATCAATGTGGATCAGATGAACCCTTTAAGGTTGGAAGCAGGCAAATGCATTTGAAAATTTCATGCAATTACAGTCCAAGAATGCCTGCAATCATGTAGCTCTGTACTTCAATGCATAGTGTCAACACAAATAACACGATCAACTAGAGTTAATGGAAATCTAGAACATTTTGGAAATCTACAACTTTGTAAAAGTTGTAGATTTCCAAAAACCATCTCTCCTAACCAGTAATACTGAGAAGGCTACATTTGGTATCATTTGAAAAAGCAAAAGGTTGTATGAGTAGGGACCACTTGACAGCAAATTCAATAGAAAAATATTGTACTTTTAATTTTGAATTAAGAAATCATAGTTCATATTGTTTAATTCCTAGCAAAATTAAGTTGTAGGTGTACAGAAGGTGATTGTCGTATATTTCCACATATAAAATGACCTTTAATTTCTCAAAATCAACCTTAAAAATTGGGTGTTATCTTATATTACAATTCTAAAAAAGAAACCTTGAATTCTGATTGCTATTTGTTTGTCGATAGACTAACATCATCCTCGAATTGATAATCAATAACATTTAAAAAGGATTCACATTATCAAATAAACTGATAATAAAAGCAATAAAACCATTTCTACCTTATATATTACTGGCATAACTTCATAATTTCTTATTCAAAGGATAATCCCATATCAATAAAATCAATTTGTATCCATGCAAGCTGAGCTGAGAAAATGTAAACATCGAGTTATGATTGTGTTCACAGCAGGTTTTATCCTTTGCTAAACTTTTGATAATCATCATGGTAGTGGTAATTATAACAGTAACAACATTTAGATTTAGGATAACATAATATTCCTTTCTCATTAAAAATTAGGAAGATGACTAAGTAAAAAAATGTCAAAAGTGGAATCTACTATTATTGAACATTATTGTACTGTTATTAGCAGTATTTTGTGATTGTCGATGAAGTATAAGTAAATGGCCATTAGTACACCAGGCTGTTTGTGACTGTTTAGATACAAAAAAAAGAAGAGGAGGATGAAGAAGAATCAGTATTAACAAGAGATCATATGATGAAACTTAAAAAAAAAAACAATGGTTTTCCTTTTAGGGGATGTGTGTAGTAAAAACATGATATAATTTCTAAGAATATAGTTAGTAACAACATAACCAATAACATCATCTTTATATAATCAATAAGCAGTCATCTTATATTACAGGTATAGGATAAATTAATGAAACTTTACTATATATTTTGACCTTTCTTATCTAAAGGTCACCTTATACACAGAAATATACAGGATCTCTCTTTGGTCATGAACCTTATTCTTAAATGTTAGATATGAAAAACAAGAAAAGATTTTAAATCATTTAAACTTCTTTCCAAAATACAGCTCTTATTAAGTGATTCCAATTAGTAAACTTTAATTGGTTTACACCTTTATTCGTGCACTATGGGCAATGATTTAATTCTATTTTACAGCTCCGTCAAAAGTAAGACAACTTCAAGGCACTTCTGTATCAAATGACAGTATCACATTAAAATATGAGGCTCCGAAGCATAAAAATGGCATTATTATAAGTTACACAATAGAAGTCTGTTTTAAAAAACATATTTGTAGACATACACCAAACAACACCGTATCCATTTGCAATGAGTTCAACACAACAGAAAGAACATACGTTCTCAAAGACCTTAAACCAAATTGGCCTTATATAGTGAGAGTTTGTGCATGGACCAGCAAAGGTGCTGGCAAATTTAGTAAGCCAATCAGTATGATAACCAAAGAAGGTGGTAAGTAGATTTTATTGCTACTGTTTCTCAGCTCCTTCCACAAGAGACTAACACTAACTTTGACTGCTACCTTGAATATTAGATCTAACCTTTTGTTTTGGCCTTTGGTTTTCTTTTTTATATAATTTTATTGAAGAGTGTAGACATTTTGTGTTTATTGAATTTGTCCATCTTCCTTTCCAGATTAACTCCTTCATAAAAACAGCAGTTGTTGATGGACAAAATTTCCCAAACATTTATAATGGGTGTGTCCAAACTTTCAACTCTCACAGGTTATCTTTAGTGCTATTGTGCTAATCCCACTTTATTTTGGGACTGACACGCATAAGAAGAATACTTTAACAACATGTTATAAGGATATTTATTTATACTTAAACATGAATACAACAGTTAACATAAACACAATGTCCTTTCCTATATAAAGAGAATATGTCAGGCAGACTTACCCATCTAGTGGATTGAAATAGAGCTAGATAACTTGTCCCTTTAAAACCCTTGGCAACTGGTACCATTGGCTGTGGAGAGAATTTCTTGTATGTACTTTCAGACCAGGTCTGGTCCCTTCTCTGGTGGTGGTCAGCTTTTTCTAAACCCACAAGATTTTATTAACCAATGAGAGACCACCTAACATCATGTGATCAATCTCTATATATATATTGAAGCAGATGAATTTTACAAAACCAACAGGGCTGTGTAATTAATGTATTATATAAAAAAATAGTAGTAGTCGTAATAAGTGCATTTAGTTTAAGGTCATATTTAAATTTAATAGAACAAATCTAAAAATGAAGGCAGCCCCATTCCACCACCATGTTGTGAGAACGGGCATAAATGTTTTATTAAATTCATACAGAATTTACAAAACATTCCATCTTTATTTTTTGTGAAGGATAATTTGTAATTTGGTGAGGAAGATGAACAAACTCAATAGACTCACACACACACACACAAAAAAATGTATATACTCTTTAAGAAGACATGTTTGAAGGAACAATTTCTATGTGAGTATACTAAGTATCTCTTCCTCTCTTTCTCATTATTATATCTATATATATATATTATCTAGCATGGTAAGATTTTCTTCATTTTCTTTTTGCTTTACTGATTACTTACTTTTTCTCTCAGCTCCTGCCTTTTCTTTTGGTTTGACTATTGTTTTCCAGGCACTTAGTCTTAGAGGAAGACAGCAACTTGAATAGAGCAATTGATTAAATGGAATTGATATTCCATGCTGATAATTACATTACCAAAGAATGAAAAAAAAAACCCTAAAGCTAAGAATCATATTGTAATTCTGTGTGTTCCTTAGTTAATACATATGTTACATGCTGCCATTACCTCAAATAAACAATGGACCATTCCTGTTTGTGAAGATAAGTGGAAGAAAAGATATATCAAAGGTTTGCAGCAATGTTTATTGTTTTAAAAACCAATGATTAGAATTGGAATAAAAGCCTAAACATATGACAAAAGTGAATTTATACATTTTTCTTGTTCTTGAGTATTTACAACAAAAATATTAAACTCTATTTATTTATTAGGTTATTTATTTGCAAGAATAATTCTATCTTTACAACATTCTAAAAAGTAATACAATTAAAACTAATGCAATATTTATCATTTACATTATAAAGAAAATAAATTAATAAAAAGAATTTTTTATCCTAAATTTATAAACATTTATTTTATTAAAATATGTGAACCAAGTATAAGGAAATTCTTATCATTTACCATTTATAAAGTTTGAATCACTTGGCGATTAACCAATATTTTGCCAAACATTTCAATAAATAATAAAATAAACAGTGTAAATAAACAATCTAATAATGTTTATTATTTTTTTGTTGTCAAGTCTCAAGAATGCCTGTCTAGCAAGAGGAAACTACTCCACTAAAATTCCTTGCTGTCTCTCCCATTTCAAATCTTTTCTCTTTCACTTGAAATTGCTGCATTTTACACCTCAATTTTGTGAACATGTTACTGATGTTCAGTAGCCTATCTATAGAACAACATAAGGAACATGCCATGGGGACCAACTGAGTTGGGTGCACCACAATATCACTGAACAAATTATTTTGTCATTATAGACAAGCGCGTATGGTTGCAAGAAAGAAATCCGACAACAGTAGAAATAAATTTATGTGATTTATTTCAATAGGAACGTGTGGTTTTGGGACAGCTATCTTGTGGTATAGTTCATAGGCTGGCTGAAGATCTGGGTTGATCTCTCATAGTAGTTCTTGCTGGTTGGCATGGCGCTACTGCTCTGGCTGCTGCTGACTGCTCTGCCTGACCGTGACAGGTCTTTTCCCTGGCCTCCTGTTGACTGCCGTTGTACTTCCATGTAACCCCTTTTATGGCGTTTTTTTTAGACATTAAGCATTAAATTATCTATCAATATTTGACATCTGCAGATTGTTGGTGTCAAATTCTGCAAGTGACAGTTTTTTGTAGACCTCGATGTTAAGGGCTTTATACTTCAGAGTTTGGGAGCTTGATATTTATTTAGAAGGTTTAAACTGGTTGCTTATACATGTAAGTACCAGCAGTAATACGTCAGTATTGTTCTTTTAATTTTGAATTAGGAAATCATAGTTCATATTGTTTAATTCCTAGCAAAAGAAATATAGAAGTACACATGAAGTACACTATAGTGCAATTAAGTTGTAGGGCCCAAAATATGATTATCTTTCTTTGATTGAGATAAAGTCATGTGATGCTTAGTGATGTCACTTCCTACAGTGACAAAATTGCCAGTCAGTCAACTCACAGGAGTCAAACTGAACAGTTGTTTTTTGTTTAACAGGGGTGATGGTGTTGTCTCATCTGAATGTGGGCTATATCTCACTCCACCAACAAGCTCCCACATGGTGCAGCTTACAAGCCCATGGCACTGTTTCCTTTTGGGAATAAAGTCTAAGAGTATGATAGTATATTTTTGTAGTAATTGTTTCTTAACATTTGTTAAAATTATCTATATTTTAAGAAAACATATTTCATTGAGGTCTTGAAATGCTAATAAGAAACATGTCTGATAATTTGGAAAAAAATCAAGCATAAGTTTTCTTGTCTAAAATCACAGACTCTCAACACATAATCAATTCCAAATTTATTATATATATATATATATATATATATATATATATATATATATATATATATATATATATATATATATCAATGGTCTTAACTTGTATTTTTGGACTAGTACATTTATTATGTATTTTAATAGGATATCAGATGCTTAGATAGGAGTGCAATTAAAGGACTTGCCATGGGACATTACTTTTTATAAATCCACCTTTTCTGATGAGTTAATAATGTATGCAATGAATCATTGTTGGGAATGATAAACATGATTTTAATTATTTCCTTTAATTCATTAGCTACAAAAAAATAAAAATAATTTAAATGAATTCTATCGTGACAGCAGCACATCTAAAAAAAAAAGGTTATGTTATTTTGTATTTATTATTATAATGATTGAGAAAAATATGAGAAAATAAATTTAATGCCTGAAATATATTCCATTATTAAATAGAAACATTTTGAAATATAATTGTATAAGGAACAAGAAGGAATCCTTCATAAATTTGACATGTTCCACTATTTAGTTTCATCAGGTTTGGGAGTGAAATGATATGGTATTATATTTCAATTTTCAAATTTGTATGATTTTTTTTGCTTTTATTGTTTGTATGGAACATCATGTGTATATTTTGTTTTCATTTTTTTTTTTTTTTACTGATAGTTCACCAAATACGAGACCTAAGAGACACTCAAGGTAGAGTGGTATTGTATCAGATTGTTAAGAAAGGGGGAAGTTAGAGCGTATTATGAGGACAAGTAGGATATTGACTCTGGACTTAAAGAGATCAAGATTACAGTTGTCATGGAAGCGTTTTCTCGAGAGTATGTTCCACAAAGTAACAGTTCTGTGGAAGAAGATCTCTGAGTGGAACTTGCTCTTTATCAAAGGAACATGGTGACAGGGTGAGTCCACAGCTGTGAATGTCCAAGATGGTGGGATGAAACAATGTTAGTTTTGTTTAAGAGTTTAGGGTAAAGCAGGTAAAGTAACACGGGGTAAAAACTAGCTTGTGGATTTAGGGGTTAAATTATTATTTCACATTGCAATGGGCTCTTGTGATATTTTCTCTTAACTACTACAATGCTTTTCTTGCCTTATCGCTTGAATATTAATGAAAATCAATGAAATCAGAATATCCAAAATTGATACGTATAAGTAAAATTTCACTTATTTTGTATAGTGCACATTATAGTAAGAAAGTTTTATCACTGTTTAGATAGTTTTCAAATTATCATTTTATGTTTATTAAAGTTAAATAAAGTTGCATTTGATGTGCAAATCAGGTATCAGAGTGGTTTTATTATCCTAATTTTAGTTTTTACAATTTACACCACCATGTTACATTGTGTCTCACTGTCGGTTACTTTTTGTCCTACCGGTTGGGGGAAAAATAACATTTTGCAATTTTCATTTTTTTCATGTTAACTCATTAAACTAAAATCCAGAAGAACTCATCATAATGTTGATTTAATTTTCATGTACAACTTAAAGAACTGTCCGTCTTTAATTATATGGTCGATATGGTAATTTGAAAAATGTTACTGTGTGCTGCACTATACCCTACTAAAATTGGTTACACATACGATGAATATTGTGAGTAATTACTGTTATATCAGGTTAGATCATCTGAAAAAGTATGTATATTAAATGGTTTACATTTTATGAATATAGGTAATATAAAGAAATGTCTGGTGAGTATTTATTTTATGTTCTTTATTTATCTTCCTTAGAGGTATTTTCTTTGTAACGTGTTTTGGTGAAGTTCAGAGACAAATTGAAGATGGAGTTTTCCTTCTTCTTTTTCTATGTGTAATGTTACTTTAAGAGGTTGGCTATCATGGCTCTCCACAATTTCCTATTCTTAATAAATTTTGTCTTTCTTTTATCTCCCCAAAATCTTGGAAAATTCACATGACATTGAAAAGAAAAAGAGACAGAATAAAACAGGGCACAACCTACCAAAGGAGGTTGTACAAATGGATGTCAGAACAGTGTTTGTGAGAGATGTCAAAACAATGAAATTTACTCTAAGCTACAAAAAGGGCAGGAAAATGTGTGTTTACCCACGGAAGATAGAATAAGTTCATACAACACTAGACTGTCATGGAAACATTTTACATTTTAGGCTAGTAAATATGTTAATCTTTTTTATGCAAAAACAATTTAAAGAATTGTTCAGAGACAGTGGGAAGATGTCGCAAATATGAATGTTTAATTTTTTAAGTTTGTTTTTTTTTTTAAAAAATGATAAAAATATTCATATTCAAAATTATTTTCTTTTATTGTAATTTGCTTTTAAACTTTTTAAAGCAGCTAAAAATAGATCAAAACGTTGAATTTACCTATTTGAAAAAAAAAAAAAATCATCTCATTCCAAGCAAGGCAATAATACCACTAAGCCGCAAGGGGGTTACTGGGGGTGGAAGAGAATGAGAAGACTTTAGTGAGGAAAAAAGACAATAAAAAAACAGATTTCAGAAAGAGAAACTTAGGCGATTGAGGTTGCATTTAATTTTTTTTAGGATTGTAAGTTGCAGAAAATCAAGAAATCAGAAGAGAGTTCTGCTGGCAAGAAGTTTGTCGTCACAATGTTGACACTTTTTTAATTGGTATTTGCATCGAAGAAAAATAAAATCTTCTAAAAAAAAAATACCACTTCAAAGAAAAGGTCGACAGTCAAGGGGAATAAATCTCTTATGTTTTCTTACAGAGTAATCTCCCTTACCTATATATGTTTTTTTTTTTTAGGTATGTTATTTTTTTCGTATACATTTTTAAAGTAAATGATAATATGTAATTGCCAATAGCAGATTCCTTCTTTTATATGTGCTGTGTCTCTTCAACACGTGGGCGATTATGGCTCTCTACAACTTCCTATCTTTCCGCAGTGCCTCACAATGTATGTATTTTTACTAGCACCTCTCTTCCCTGTTCTACCATCCATTATTTACACAAGTATATTAGGTAGGATACTTGATGTTTCAATATGTCCCTCTTGCCTTCATTCTGTGTCTCAGAAATTTAAACTACCTCTTTCTGACTCTAAGTATAAATGACACTTGCTTTTCAATATTTTTAAAACGTTCCTGTTATTCAAAAGCTCTATAGCATTCTTAGCATCTTTCTGTAGAACCATATCTCTGCCGCAAGTCTTCACTTCACCTGTGAGGGATTTGTCCAGCATCCACTAGTAGATAGGACTGATATTTCATGATAGTTCAACACTCTTTTCCCTTGTTTCTAACAAATTTTTTTCCTGATTCTTAATACTTTGTCGAGTTTTTTGGATGCTATCTTTTGCTATTCTAACTCACCTTCAGATTTTGTTTTCATATTTTCTGTCTTTTACTAAAACAGTTTCTAGATATTTAAATTCCTGTACTTGCTTGATCTTGACCTTTCTAATTTGTAGCCCACATCTTTGTCTGTTTCTCTCTCTGATGATAATACATTTTATCTTCTTATAAGTGATAGTTATTCCTTTCTTCCTACTCTTCTTTACTACCTTGTCTAAGAGATCCTATAATTTTCTTTTTGCTTTTGTCATCAGTATGGTATTATCTACATATCTCATACTGTTTAGATTGTGTCAACCAATAATAAGTCCTTATAGGAAATGCCCTTTGGATCACCTCACTCATTAATGTTAAATACATCCAGTGAAAAGATGCATACATGTTCTTATAATATTTATAATTTTTTTCTTAAAACAGTTTTTGAGGAAAATAGATTTCTCAAGTCCACTTATTCCCTAGCCTTTTAAGGTAGTGTGTAAAACTAACATCTTGATTATACCATTTTTATCTAGTTATGTGCTATCCATTTTAGTTGTTATTGTTTTTTCTAGTATTGATAGGAGTTTCCTACCTAACTTTTTGTTTTTGGTAGTGTGGAAAGCTAACATCTTGATTATATCATTATTTTATTTTCTCTTTTAGTTACATTTGCTATCCATTTTAGTTGCTTCTACTGTTGGAAGTCTTCAAGTGATATTTTGTATTATTTGTTATAGCTCTTTGTGATTCTGTAACACTTAAATTGAGTGTCTGATTAAGGATTGACTTTAAGATCTAAAGTATACATTCACTTCAAGCCATTTTTAATCATTGATCTGAGGAAATAGTTGTATATAGAATATATGTAGATAATAGAATTGTATTACACTTATTAATATTATTATGTTTTGGTTGATTCTGCTTATGATAATTTTCATATATACAGATGGATAGAAAGAGAAATTTCTTTTTTGTCTCAGTCATACAAAATATATAATGGTAGTAAATAGAAAAAGAAATAGTGGTGAATATGGTGAATAAACCAACCCATTCATGGCAATACATATAGCACAAGAAATTCCATACTGATTTGCTCCACACAGAAAATAGAGGTCCTACTCTTTTCATATACATTAAGCAACTGAAGAAAGTCCCACGACATATCAGCTGTTCACTCAAGTGAAAAACTTGTAGAATAATGACTTTTCTCCCAATGACCGAATGTTAGCATTGATGGTGAATCACATCTTTTGCATATTGTAAAAGAAGAAAAATGCATAACAAACCATAGTTTTGATCCTTATATAATTGTGTTTGAAATCTCTTTTTTTCAATATGACTTTTTATATTGAAACAAATGAAAGAAAAAAATATGATTTTGATGCTTTATTTTTTTCGTTGCTGATTTAGTTCCATCACCAGTGGTTAATTTGGAAATTACAAAAGTGACAAATACATCCTTAGAATTCAAATGGGAACGACCATGTTTCCCCAATGGGAATATTACAAATTACAGAGTAGAATATTCAAATGAAGGTGGCATGGTGAATCACAATCAAACTCTCGCTCTGGCTGGTAAACTGGAAAAACTTCATCCGTATCAAACATACAGTATCAATGTTTCAGCTTGCACCAGATCAGGATGCTCAAAAAGTGAAAATGTCAAAAATAGAACTCTGGCTGGAAGTAAGTATATTTTTAATTATTTACTTTATTATAATGTGTGAGCTGTGGAAGAAAGGTTTATTTCCAGGTTCTAGTTCTCCCATTATTGGCATTATTATATCCATGATAAAATAACACCTTAATACATAGGTGGAAAATCTGGAAGGAAAGCAATAACATACATGATTTGTTTTCAGAGAGTTTTATGCTGCTAAGTTATACACACAATTATAAACACATGTCCCATGCAGAGAAGTTATATCACATGTCTACAACAGCAAGCAGGAAGAAAAGGAGAGACTTACTTGTAATATTTTCTGAAGGAAGAACTGTAGGTACATCAGTTTCTCTATGAACCTGCTGAGGCTATTAGACTTACTGCTATTGGCTAGGGACTTCCTTCTTCTGGTTTTACATCACAACTGCTCTTTGTCACTATCTCCTGATATTATGTGACGCTCATGAGATAATCTCAGCCAAAGGAAGATAATCCTTTTTTTTAGCCCTGCAATTAGAAAGTCAATAATATTAAGACAAAAAACAAAAAAAAAAATAAACTCTTTATTGTTAATTTTCGTAACACTATCATGGGCTTGACTCGTTCAGAAGAATTGAATCTGAACATAGCAATAAATTCAATGGAGCTTTATATTCAGAATTATTAATCAAATGAAAAGATCTCAACAAAATGTCTGTCTTCTTCAAGTTATATTTAAACAATTGTTTAAAAAATGTTTGAATATAATTTAAAGACAGACAGACATGCTATTGAAATATTGGTTAACATTGTCAGAGTTTTTTTCTTTTTTTTTTATCTTTTCTTAAATTGCACTCTTAACTGTTGAAAAATACTGGGAGAGTTACACCAATCATTTTGTCTAATAAAAAGATCTCTTGATAAAAACTTATGATAAATCCAATGTTTTATAACATAAGAAAATGCACATGGTTTGGTTTATTTTGTTTTACAGCATATCAACACCTCAATGGGTTATCTAATGCCAACATGATTTTTAGGATAGGTTTCTATGAACAGAATATTGATTTATTTGTAAGAAATCAGTTTGTAGATCAGGTTTCATTGAAGTATTTTTTGTAAAGAGAGTTTTTGTTGAGAGTTAAATCTATTGCTGGTAATATATTTTTTCTTGCTGCTTGCTGATTTTCAAGAATGTATTGCTGATTTTTTTTTTTTCAAGAATGTATTGCTGATAATATTTTTTTTTCAATGATGTATTGCTGATAATATTTTTTTTTCAATGATATATTGCTGGTTTACTATAAAAATCGATTGATGGCAATACTTTTTTTTTTTTCCAAAATGTATTGTTGGTAATATTTTTTTTTTTTCCAAAATGTATTGCTGGTAATATTTTTTTTTTCCAAAATGCATTGCCGGTAATATTTTTTTTTCCAAAATGTATTGGTAATTTTTTACTATAAAAATCTATTTTTATACTTTTATAGTGTCTTGAACCCAATTTGGGGGTTAACTATTTACCCATAGCTGGGAACCTAACAGCCACATAGTTTCAATTGAAAGAGATTTTCTAATAACTTCAAGAGATTGAAAAAGATCAATGTGGATCAGATGAACCCTTTAAGGTTGGAAGCAGGCAAATGCATTTGACAATTTCATGCAATTATAGTCCAAGAATGCCTGCAATCATGTAGCTCTGTATTTCAATGCATAGTGTCAACACAAATAACACGATCAACTAGAGTTAATGGAAATCTAGAACATTTTGGAAATCTACAACTTTTACAAACTTGTAGATTTCCAAAAACCATCTCTCCTAACCAGTAATACTGAGAAGGCTACATTTGGTATCATTTGAAATAGAAATCAATTCTCTATCATATAGAATCAACTTGTAATACTTGAATTTAATGGTTTTTGAGATATATCAGTTTAGCTGCAGTAACAATCATATATTCAGATGTTTTAACAAATCAGTCAAGATTCCAAGAATTTAACAATTTAACTTGAGGGACAAATAGAAAGAGATACCAAAGAAGTGACTGAATGTCAAAGATAGAAATTAGTAGAACACATAGCATGAAGAAAGGATAACAGATGGAGCAAAAGGTTGGATGAGTAGTGACCACTAGACAGCAAATTCAATAGAAAAATATCAGACAAACGACAAATATATGAATTAGAGGCACTTTCTGCTAAGACATAGAAAGTATGGCATAGTCACAGTTGTCATGGAAGGAGTTGGGAATAGTTTGTATCCAGATATGGACTTGCAATGGTTGCTCTTTTTCTATTCAGCTTATATATATAATTTACTGTTAGGAAAATTAATGAGAAAGTAGAAAAACTTTTTTTGACATGTTTTGTTCTTTATGAATTCATCAGACTAAACTGATGTTTACATTGATGTGCATGAAAGAGAGGGGACACTGAAATCTTAAACATTTAATTAAATTTAAATTAAAAAAAAAATGTTTTTTGGGATATATAGTCTAGCCAATTTGATTTAGTTTTGTTTGTTTTTAATGTTTTCTTATTAAGTATCACAGGTATCTGAAGGTGAAGTAAAACTAAAATTCTCTATCAGAAACAAGATACCAGACATTTCAAGTTGTTAACCTGAAAGTTTCACCAATCCTGGATAAAGATGCAGATGTGGACAACGGATTATTGAAAAGATTTGTGGTAAATACTGTGAACCTATCACTAGAATTAAGAGATACATCAACTGATAAAGTTGGAAAATCTCCTGTGTAGATTCTCATGAGTTGTTATTTAAAACTGTTGTGTCCTTAAAGAAGGTTACAAACAGATAAAGATGGTACTCGAGTGAAAGGAACAACAACACACACATAAATGAAAGGAAGAGAGGTTTATTGTAAAAGAGAATACACAACTGAAAGACAGGGAATCGGTTAGCAGGCTAGTAATTCCCGAAGCACGGTTATTTACCTCACCTCCCCGCGAGGCAGGATGTGGCATAAGGCTGTTTTTAATGCGGGGTTAAAACAGCCCATGGGCTCAGGGAAAAATTTCCCATAGACCCTATAAAAATGGAGTCAGGTAGCTGTCTACCTTTCCAGACAAGACCCCTGCCCTTTAGCATAGTCTCATCTGGGTTCCTCTCTACCTGAAGGCAGAGAGTTCGACCAGCTCAGTCGGAGACAAATCTCCAACTAATTGCCGAAGCAAGGATATTTGTCAACCACCCCACACGGTCAGATGTGGCACAAGGCTGAATTTAATGTGGGGTATCCAAATCTCCAACTAATTGCCAAAGCAAGGATATTTGTCAACCACCCCACACGGTCAGATGTGGCACAAGGCTGAATTTAATGTGGGGTATCCAAATCTCCAACTAATTGCCAAAGCAAGGATATTTGTCAACCACCCCACACGGTCAGATGTGGCACAAGGCTGAATTTAATGTGGGGTATCCAAATCTCCAACTAATTGCCAAAGCAAGTCTGCCAGGTATATCCTGTGCTTACTATATATATCTACTGATATAGTCAGTCCACATAGACAATAGGGAGAGTGGGACATTCCATTACAACATAAACATTATCATCGACATTACATTGTTTACTTTATCTGCATACAGAAAATCTATTTTTCATTTAGAAAAGACATGCTGAACATCAAAAACAGCAGCAGAAACATTACAACCAAGATACAGGAAAAGAACTTGCATTGTTGAAGCCATGTGATCAAGTATAAGTACAATCAGATCATAAAACTTAGGCACCAGCAGTTCTGATGAATAAATGTGATAAAACATAGATTAATTTATTCATTTTTATGGATTAACAACTTTTTGTAGGTTATTTAAAACTAGACCATATTATTAGATTGTAAGAATTTTTTTGAAATAATAATGATATGCTGATACAAGTTCTACTAATTAACCCATAGCTGGGGGAGAAGAGGTGGATTCATAACTTTCCCAAGGGTATTTATGTGTATGTGAATATAATGAACCTGTCTGGAATTAGAAATTGGTTCTCTGATTTCCAATCCTGAGCCATTATCCGTTATACCACCCACACATCCAAGCACCTGGTATTTCCAAGCTGTCACCCATTTAGTTACTGGCCAGGCTTGATGTTGCTTAACTGGGTATTGTCAAAGAATTGGTATTTCAATGTGATATGGCCATAAGCCTGACAAGTATATAGAAGATGACACATTTGCTCATCAATAATGATTGGCAACCAAAGATAAACATTTATATCTGTTGAATGAGGAACCAATTGTGTCAGACACTGTTAAGCAGACCCTTTCAAACATGTCACAATCAGAAGCTGACAAAATTGTAATAAGAAGTGGTCACATCATAAGCAAACCCATCAGACCAGAAATTTAATAAATGCTAGAATAATACGAATCCTAGTAGCATGAAAGTAGTCTACTCCAATGATTATTCGCACATCATATCTTAGTGACATAGACTGTAAAAATATTATCTGTTATTAATGAACATTATAATTCTCATATCTTGAGATAGAAGTTGTGATGTATCCATAAATACAGCGTTAATTCCATTGTAACTATTTATAGAAACCAATCACATTTCAATAAAGCATAGTATCTGCAGCTCTTTGCAATCAGAGCTAGTCACACCGTGTGTTACAACAGATAAGCACTTAGTACATTTTGTTTCATCATTCATTGTTACTCACAGTTATCTAGTATGGTACAATATTAACATGATATATATATTTTTAATTATTTCACCCTATGCAAGGCAGTAAATCCACTAAAAGACAAGGGGTTACTGAGTGTTTTTTTAATTTATGCCAAGCGAGGTGGGAATGCTGCTAGTGTGCAATGGGTTAGAGGGAGTGAAAGTGAAAGAAAAGACTGAGAATAGGGAGGATTGAAGAAAGGACAAAAGATGAAGGGGGGTTCAAGAAGACAGAAGATGTCTAATGACACTGCATTTAAATTTTTTAAGATTTATCAGGGAAGCAAGTAAGTGGAAGAGAGTTCCACAGGTGGGAAGTGCAAGAAAAGAAACTGTTGGAGTAGAAGTGACAGTTGCATTTAACTATTTCAACAGTAAAAAGGGTGGAGCCTAGATGCCAATCTAGTAACATGCTTAAATTCATGTATTCAGGGGACCATAGAAAAAAGCTTATTAGAACAGTTGCCATGAAAATCTTTATAGAAAAGACATAGGGAAGCCATATCAAATTGTGAATGAATAAGAAAAAATGAGAATTGTTATTTAGGAGCAAGAACAGTAATTTAAAAGACAGTAGATAAAGATTGACATTGCATTTAGATCAAAGTTGACCAGAAAGCCAGAAGAGAGTTCCACAAGTGAGAAGTGCAAGAAAAGAAAGTTTTAGCACAAAACTTAGTACAGAGGCGGGAAAGTAACTGAACCTGAGCTTTCTGGTCAGGACTAATAAGTTTGCTGATTCTTTGGATTTTATCAAGAATCTCTTAAAAAAAAAAAAAAAAAAAAAAAGACAGCAGGAGTCCTGTACCATATGTGGCAGCAATATTCAAAGAATAGATGAATAGCAGACTTATAAATATGTACGATAGATTCTAGAGAGAAATATTTGCTTGCACCAACTTTCTTAGCAGCAGACCTATATAATGTAAATGCATGTTTAGGAATATTTTGAAGATTGGTAAGAAACTGATCATCAAGGATCAGGAATGAAAGCTGGCATTACTGACAGAATAGGGTTAATAAAGTCATCCACAGACCGACTGTTTCGCTGTTTCACAGCTCTTCAGTGTGGCTAGACATCCGGTTGTCTCTAGCTAGGATCGAAACCCGACTGAATTGGTGTCAATTGGAGATTCTACCACTAAGTCGTCGGCGCATGGCTGGGATGAAGGTGAATTTTAGCATATTTAATTTTAGATAAACACACACAGTGACCGACAGTGACTCAATTCGCTTTTGCCGAAGAGTCTCGCTATATTAGCCATAATAGTCACTGTTTACAAACCCACACCTCTTCCCCAGAGAGCTCAACTGGAATTAATTTTTCAGGAGCCAATATAAAGTCATCCACAGATAGACTGTTTCACAGCTCTTCAGTGTGGCTAGACATCCGGTTGCCTCTAGCTAGGATCGAAACTCGACTGAATTGGTGTCAATCAGAGATTCTACCACTAAGCCGTTGGTGCACGGCAGGGATGAAGGTGAATTTTAGCGTATTTATTTTTAGATAAACACACAGGAAGGACAAGCTTTAGGAGTATAGAGCTGAAGTAGACTTTAGAAGGAACCAGAAAGCCAATCCTAAACAATTTTTTTTGTTTATTTAATGGCATATCCGCTTCTTATGGGTTATTAAATGCTGAAATTTTATTTTTTTTGTGAGCTATGGTAATTTTCTTTTTCCCCCCAAAATTATTGCTGATAATTTTTTACTATGAAAATGTATTGCTAGTAACTTTTTCTAACATATTTTTATATTTTCCTGTTTTGACTCCAGTTTAGGGGGTGGTTCCCTATTTGCCCATAGCTGGGACCCTAACTGGTGCTAGCACTCTGGGTCAGGGTGGACACAGAGAACAACAGCAAACAAGAGGTCATTTCATGCTCCTCAAAAGCACCTGATTAAAGTACCTGATGCCAGATTTTGTTTATAGTCATATTCAGGACCTTCTAAAGAGGAAACAAAAAATAAACCCCTGCTTCTGTTCAAAGGATCCGGGAGGAGTATGAACTGGATGATAGGCAAACCTATCTAATCCTATTGATAAATGTGAATGCTTTGTCAGTCACTTCCCCGACAAAGATGTGTATATACATTTTTACTGAAATGTCTTTTTTAGAAACTGATTAGTAAACATATCCAAAACATAACTTTCAAAAAACAGCTATAGACGTGTTTATTTGTTTTTTCATATCCTTCTGAGCTTGAATCGAGTCCAATTGTCAACTCATACGTCTGGTAGAGGTGTTAACCATCGCTTGGGTACTTAAAGGTGACTCTGTTCATAGTCATTCTTGATTCTTTTTATGTCCTTGTGATTTTGAAACAAGTTCAATTGTCAACTCATACAGTTGGTAGAGATATTAGCCACCACTTGGGTACTCTAAGGTGCCTCAATTTCTTAGTTACTATAATAAAATTGATGTAATGGAATAATCTGTCACCTCCATGAATGACTACACTATAGGTAGTAACTACCTATAAGTATCTGTAAGTCAATGGACTACCGAGACTAGCTGGGATTTGTTATTCAGCTCTTAACTGTTGTTGAACTTTCTGCCTTTGGGCAGAGAGGAACCCGGATGAGGCTATGCCGAAGGGCAGAGTCTCGTCTGGGGAGGTAGACAGACCTGAACCCGTTTATGCTGGGTTTACAGGGAATTTTTCGCCGAGCCAATGGGCTTGGATTGCCCACATTAAATTCGGCCTTGTGCCACATCGTACTTCGTGGGGAGGTTGGTAAATATTACTAGCTGGGATCTGTTGAGTACGACTCAAACTTATGCAAGAACTACTGACTTTTCAATAGTAGCACTCACTAGTGGATTGACTTGCGACAACCTTGTGCATAACTGTTACCTTTATTCTTATTGTACTGGCTTTTTTACAATAAACATTTACTTATTTTATCCACCTTGTTTTTCAAGTATATATTTCTATTAGTATGGAACATAACAAAAATAAATAAGATATTCATTTGAAAATAAAATGTTTTTCACAAAATAATTGGCAGGGAAAGGGTTAATAGCTTTACTATAGAAATGCATAATAAATCAAATATGTCAGTGTCAACAATAAAGGCAAGCATTGCTGATATAACAGAGCTATTATATATAATGTAAATGTATAGTAAGTAACTTGCTATAGAAATATATTGTTAATCAGAAAAGTCATATTCTGTTGTTGTAAGCTAAGGCAAGCATTACTGATACAATAAAGTTATCATGCCATCAGTTTGTATTGATTTTGTATTCCATTCCAATATTTAATAGTTTTTTTTTTTATTCTACCAGTAGGAATCTCATGGAGTTTATTAATTGTATTGATGCTCAAATCTTGAGGCAAGTTGGACTAGACATTTCTGAAAGACATGTATCGCAACACAATGGTATTTAATTCAAAATTACATGTTTCATTTTCTATTTTAAGTTCCTCTAAATGTGAAAAACGTTATAGCAAAACCAAATAGTAGCACCAGTGTCACTGTCAGATGGGATCAACCTCAAGACAAGATGGGACCCACAAATTATGTAGTAGAAACATTGGACAATGGGAAGAAGCTAAAAGGATGCAAGGCAGAAGGTATTTGTTTTTCTTTTTTCAAAAATAGATTCTCTTTTGTGATCATAGCCATTTTTTATGTTTTCTTTTTCTAAAAGGATTCTTTACATGATACCTGAAGTCAATAACATTTTTTTTAGTTTTAACATACCTTACACTCACAATTTTTTCTTTCACTTACTACCATCTCTTTCAGTCATTTCCCACCTCATTCAGATACCTTGATGTGGTGTAATTGTTAACAAGCTTATCTCATGAGAACTACTTACAACTGAGAAGTGTGTTCGATCCTCATTGGGTGCACCAGACTTTAGGCCTTGTGCCACATCTAAACTATGTTTAAAAAAATCAATAGGGAACCTTGTGTAGAGTAATGGTTAACAAGCTTGTCTTATGAGAACAATTACGACTGAGTAGTAAGTTCAGTCCTTTCATCCTCTGCTTAGAAAATCACTGGAGCAACATGACATGGTGTAATGGTTAACAACTTTTGTTTCACAAAGAACAGTTACAACTGAGTAGTGAGTTTGATCATCATTGGGTGCCCTAAACTAAGAGCCTTGTGCCACATCTAAGCTACGCTTCAAAAATCACCATTTCATACCTTATTCATCATGAACATTTTAACAGCAATCCTTTAATTTGAGTGGCTCTTGAGCCTTGTATTGTGTGAACTTTAGTATTAAAAGAAAGCTATTTCATAATCATTTACAAGGTCTTGTAGAGCAAGAATTATTCCTTGCACTGCATCCTCTTTCTCATAGGTAAAATATTGCAAGCCTGTTGCGACTATCACTGTTTCTATGCAAATGTTCAGATAAGCTCTCCATTCTTTAGTTCCTCCAGTTAAGACCCTTACAGCTAAGACAAACAATGCTATTTCCACAGAACTGAATCACCCTGATTTTCTCCATATTCCAAATATAAAAGGAAAGTTCCACTCAGGTAACTATTTTACAAGAACTGCTTCTTTGCAGAACATGCTCCCATGTGGATGATTCCCTGGACACTGCAATCTTAACCTCTTCAAGTCAAGAGTTACCCATTACCTATCCTCCTTATCCTCATAATCTTCACTTCCTACCATTTCTTTTTTTCATTTGTGTTATGCACCTTATTCATTATAACCCTTTTAATAGTAACCCTCTGTGTGTCTCTTGAGACTTGGTGAATTATTGTATTAAAAAAAATTTGCTATCTTTTGTGTCGTTTTGAGACATCCATGCTCAAGCTCTTCACGTTTTCTCATTTTTGTTGCTCTCAGCAAGACTTTCTACTTTATGACCAACCTGTTGATGTTTGTAAAGTTTGCAACTCACTGCTTTCCTCTGATTCTTTTGCCTTTGAGTGTTAAATTTTCCAGACATTCTTTCCTCATTATCTCCCCCAGAAAACCAGCTGTCTCTTTCTGATTATCAGCAGCAGTTTCTTTGTAGTTTCTATTCTCCTTAAAACTTCCTCATTTGTTACATGCTCTGTTCATCATATTCTGAGCATTTGTCAATAGAGGCAAATATCAGTTGCACTTTAAGTTTTTTTTCTTCATTTGTGGTGAAATTGTCCAGTGTGTGCTCCCATATGGGAAATAAAACATTACATAGTGGATCAGCACTCTTTTCTTTGTTTCTAATATTTATTTTTAAATCACTTATCTTTACCGATACTGATTTCATAATAAAGTTTTTCTTTTTCTTATATTCTTTCAGTCTCTTTCTTGCATCTTAGTGGCTTTGTTGCCCTTGCTTGGAGTGAAATGATTAATTTTTTTTTTAAATTACTCCTCCCTTGCTCATGATTGACTAGATTTTTTTATAATATGTAAATTAGCATGCATTCTTGGGAAATATATTGGAGTTGTTTCTCATTGAATTCCATACCATGGAAAAGGCAGAGTTTTTCTTCACTTAGAACAGTTACCAACCAAAGCTAAAGAGTCCAGTCTACTCAGTTATTTAAACTGTTGGGATAGATGGATTCATACCTTTAGGTGTTGAGATAGATTCATACTTTTCTCAAGGGCATTAGTGTAAAACGAATGCAACAAACTTGCCCAGAACTTTAATTGCCAGTTCAAATTTTTGCACCAATACCTTTTATACTACCTCCAAATATGCAAATCTGCAATATACAAATGGCACATTTAAATTATTTTCAGTACACCAAAAGCATTTTTTCAAAAATGTCTGTTTACAAATGACATTTCTACTGGCTGTTATTATTTTCTTATGTAAAAGTCAATTTTTGTGTGTAATTGAAATTTTGATCTATGCTTCGATTTAATATTATCTATTTAATTGAAAACACTTATTTTAGCACAGCTATGCAAAAGATCATTTTGACATATGATCTAATTTAAAGGATGATTCTTTGGGATCATGCCAAATGTTATGATGCCAATTTAGATATTTTATCCACACACATATTTGAGATCTGATGAAGAAGTATTCAGACAGTTGCTATGGTAACAGAGCTAAAGTACACAGTGTGAAGCTGCTTTGCATAGACTGACCTTGAACTCTGTCACACACGCACACTAAGTTCTCACTTTCATTGTTCATATTAGTGCTTGGAAAGAAAGTGTGTAGAGTGTGCTCATCTCGCCACACCACAGAAGTTCCATCAGTGACCATGGTTTGTGCAGCAGTTTTTGGCCAGATACACATTCCCTAGGCCTGACAATCACCATATTCCCTAGACCTTGCCTCCTGCAATTTCCTCTTTCCAAAAGTTAAATCCCACTTGAAAAGAACAAGATTTCAAGATGTCGAGAAAATCCAAGTGAATGTAATGAAGCAGCTACTTACTATCCACAAAAGAATTAATATAAATAATAAGTTGGTCACTTAGCTGTTTGATGCTAATGCCAACTCCAGAGTTTCATAGATGGACCCTCCAGTCCACTAATCAGGAGATATCAGCAATTGACTGCTTATACTTCTTGATTGTTCTTTTTTATATGAACTTTTCATTTTTAATTTTGGTATAGTGTATGTGTGCATTTGCTCTCATGCACTCATTTGTGTGTATGTGTAGAATGTTGCGATTAATTGTCCTTTTCATTTTTTTTTTACTTTACACTTTGTTGCCATTTGATTTCCGGTTTTCTAGACATTTTGAGTGTTCTAGTTTTTTCTCAAGTTATTGTTTTCTCTTTTTTTTGCATAATTAACTTTAATTCTCAAATAATAATGTTTATTACTTACATTATTCAGACCGTTATCCTTCATTGCCATATTCATAACATTTTGGTCATTGTATGCTTTGGCCTTCTTCCGGTGATTAGAATTTTGAATCAAATACTTTGTTTCGTCCACCGTGGTAGATTGTTCTAGTTCCACGTGCTGTGCCTCTTCTGGATGTCTGGATCCAGTGACTAGACCCAAAGAGTTGTGCATTCAATACCAGGCCACAGCAGAGGTCAACCAAACTTGGAGAGTTGAGTTAAAGGGAAATAAGTGAGACATCTGGAAAAGGCACGGCACGTGGAACTAGAACAATCTACTCTAGTGGACAAAATAAAGGGTGAAGAAGGCTGGAGTGTACAATGTCTGAAACAGTATGAATATGGCAATGAAGATGAGGATAACAGTCTGAATAATGCTAATACTGTAATAATCTATTTCATCTCAGAGATATAGACAAATAATCTATTTCATCTCAGAGATATAGACAAATAATCTATTTCATCTCAGAGATATAGACAAATAATCTATTTCATCTCAGAGATATAGACAAATAATGTTTGCAGTAATAAGAAATAATGTTGGATAAAAAATCCATTCAAAAAATTAATGCTCTATATTTTGGGTGTGAAACAGATGCTGGCAAATATAGATTTGTAGAAGTCTCAATGAAAAACATATATTCCTTAAACAGGTAGATCAAACCTTGCTCTATCAATGTAGCCTCTGTAGTTGAATTGGTAAAGGCATATTCCACCTATAGAACTGGTTTCCCTAATGAAAATGTGGATACAGTTTCGATTCCTGTCAGAGGAACAATTTTACTTTAGTAAGACTTCTCAATCTAGGCAAGTTGTTTTTAATTTCACTATTTAAGAAAATCATATAAAAAAAGAATGATATCAACTCAAATGTATACCCACTAAAAATGATGTTTATTGTAATAAGAAATATATATATATATATATATATATATATATATATATGAATAAAAATGACAATAGGAAAACTAGTAATTGCTGACGCAATTATATAAAAAAAGAATGATAGCAACTCAAATGTATACCCACTAAAAATGATGTTTATAGTAATAAGATATATATATATATATATATATATATATACATATACATATATATATATATATATATATATATATGAATAAAAATGACAATAGGAAAACTAGTAATTGCTGACGCGTTTCGTCCAACGTGGACTTTATCAAAGCAAAATACAAAATGAATTTAATTGAACAAAGTAACTAATAAAAACAAAAAACAGAATGTTCCTAGCAACTGGAATGTAGAGAAACGCTATTTTCATATTGTTAACTGAAAATAACGTCAGAATTTGTCACGTGGGGAGAATATTGTCATTATATCTGTGTTGATGTTTTCAACAATTTTCTTTTGATTTTATGAATCTGTTGTGTATATTTGTTTGTAAGAGCAGTAATTTTGTTAAGAAAGGTGAAATGGGGAAACAGTTAACAATATGAAAATAGCGTTTCTCTACATTCCAGTTGCTAGGAACATTCTGTTTTTTATTTTTTTTTAGTTACCTTGTTCAATTAAATTCATTTCGTATTTTGCTTTGATAAAGACCACATTGGACGAAATGCATCAGCAATTACTAGTTTTCCTATTGTCATTTTTATTCATAAATATTGTCTTCTCTACTGGTTAAATCAGAGAATTCTTCAATTATATATATATATATATATATATATATATATACAGAGCTTTGTGAAACAGTCTCCCAAGAGGATGTTTCTCTAATCACAACTCTTAACCTCTTCAAGTTTATCTATTTATCCTACATATCCTCAAAATCTACATACTCTATCTACAATTCTGAGGTCCATAAAACAGCTTTCACCCCTAGGCAAATACATTTATAAAACAGTGACCATGAAGTCACTTTATGATGTGAGATTACCTCACCTTTTCTGCTACAAACTTTCTAACAGCTATGGGGTAACCTAGTATAAAAGCGAAATCATCTCATTCTTACTCCTATGGCATCCTTCTGGAAGTGTCTTCTCACAAAAATTGACTTTCCCCAGACACCATAGCTTGGGACTCAGGGTTGAACATTGGGAATCTGGGGACACAATGCAGGACTGAACAGTGTGAAAAGGGATTGTCAACTGTAGGATGGTCAAAGGATAATGATAAAAGATGATAAAACAAAAGAGCAAAAAATCCTCTTTCTTCTTTCTTGCTTTATCCATCAGAGGATGTGATGACAAGACATATCTCATTCTCCCTCCAGAGGACATCTTTGACCTTGGCATACCCCGTATTACATACAACATAATTTTGAGATGTCTGCTTTTGAAGCTTTTTTAAAGAAAGAAAATCAATTTTTTTCTGATCTGTTACATTTAATGAGAGATATCTATTTCTGGACAATTTCCTTACAGATGAAGAGGAGACTTTTGGCAACAGAAATGTTGTTCTACAAAAGGATAATGAAAATTCATAGATGAAGCATTTGAACAACAAGGAAGTTTTAAGGAAAATGAAAAAAAAAATGACACTTTCTAATAGAATCAGACAGAGGCGGAGGAAATTTCTAGAAAACTTAATGAGGAAAGAAGGCTTACAAAATTTGACATCCATAAGACATGGTGAAAGCAAGAGGGACCAAGCAGAAATAGTGATTAACCTAATTAACGAGCTTGTGTAAATAGGTGACAGAACAGGAACTGGGAAAGACAGTGAAAAGACAAGCATTGCTAAGAGCTACAAAGCATAGGAAGTTGTAGAGAGCTGTGATCACACCTGTTTTGAAGAGATGTGTTACATAAAAGAAAAGAAATACATTTCTGTTTTGTTTTCTATATATATTTATCTTTTCATTTTGATGCTTTCTTTCGTTATTTTATCTCTAATTTCTGGCTATCTGTAATCTTCATTTCTGGATTTTTAATTCTGGATCATTCTTTCTTCAATCAGGATTTGAGTCAACTGATTGTACAGTGACAGGATTAGAGGAATACTGGTCATATTCATTTATTGTGACTGCCTGGACATCTGCTGGACAGAGTAAATCCATGGAAAGTCCTGAAGTCCGTACACATGAATCAAGTAAGTATTTCTTTCGGAGATAATCAAATGAAGACCTCTGTATCTGCTCACAATATGCTTCTCAAGGTTTTACTTTCTTTCCATGGAAATGGATTAGTTTAGCTTTTATCGAATGTGTCAAAGGTTGGAAGAATGCATCAACCAATACTTAACAGCCAATATTCTTGTGGACAAGGTGGACAATTTGCATAGCTGTGTAAATACAACTAGTTCTAAACATTTGCTAGAAAACCAGCTATATACACAGTCATACAACCAGATGTTCTTAAAACTGGGTAAGGCTAATAGTTAATTTAATTTTGGAGATATTATAATCTGTTTATATTAAGACCTACCAGTCATCTATTTGAAAGCAGAAGAATTGGTTGGTAGGCTTAAAGATAATTAGCCTGTAAGCATTATATTTTATTTCTATATAACATTTGGTCTTTGGTGTTCATTTTTGATTGCTCTGCACATTTTTAATCTTGCTCTGATAAGAGAGAATTGATAAAATGGTTTAGTTATTTTTTTGCTTTTTTTTTTATATGAGCACTTTACAGTAATATTATTTTTTGTTACAACTCTCTTTTTTTAATTAATTTTTCTGCATATTTTAACATCCATTTTCACTGCTTTCATAATGTTTTTAGACGCTTTCTTACCAGTCAGTTAAATACCATACATCTTTGGATAGTCATGTCTCTTGATTCATTACTAAGCAAAAAATTTCCCCACAGTGGTTTGCTGTTTCTTTCTACAGTAGACTGGTTGCCAACCAAGGCTATAGGACCCAGTCTATCCTGTTATTCAACCCATAGCTGGAGGGGAGAAGGATATTTCTGCATAAGAGAATGTAATAAACCCAACTGTAATTCAAACTTATACTGCAGAGAAAATATTTTTCAAGTATTTCTGATTATATTTGAAATCTATAGAAAACTAGCTATGGTACCTGATACTGGATGGGCCAAGTTATTTTCCTTTGTACTTGTGCAGGTGGTAGTCATCTATTTGAGACACATATGCTATCAAATAGTATTAGCAAAATTTTCATAATTAAATTATTAATTATTAATTAAATAATTTAAAACATTTCAGTTCTTGTTTATTTCATAGGCTATAGATATAATTTGTAAGATGTTATATACCATACCTATGAACACCAATGGGTATGACCCGATCTTCATAAATGTATTGGAAACTATTGTAAGTGCGGGTAATATGCTGTCTAAGTAGTCCACCACTAGCAGTGGTTTACCTGCTTCATGCCACTGGTGAGTATTGTATTTTGTTGATGTTATAAAGATTACCATGTCATTTCCAAACTTCATTTTGGTTATTCCCCATTCAGTAACCCTTTCTAGGTTATAACTTGATTTCTAAGATTTTTCAAATATGTTATTAAGATATCAATATCTCTTATATCCATTTATATTCTTTCTTTCTTCTAAGCTGTGATCTAAATGCTCAGACTGTTACCACTCTCAGAGCAGAAATTGCTTTATTTGAATGAATAAGCAATTTTATTGTCGACGTCAAGAAAATGATTGCATATTTCTAAAGATCACAAAACGACAAGGTTACAAATGAGTAACAATTTTTTTTAATTTGATTTTTTAAAGTTGAATAAGCAAATCAGTTTTATTCACTAGACAAGGAATGATATGTGTCATTTGGGAATATAGTACCATAGCTGAGAATGCTGTTCTTAAGGGGCACACAAATTTCAGAGGTGGAAAATTTGATTAGGAAGACTGAGAATGTTATGAAAGACCTATAGTCATTGAAATTGAAATGATGATTAAAAATAATTCAGGTCACATGACATTGGACATCAAAGAGATAGTACCAATAACTCATATGAACATTGTAAAGCATTTGAAAACACATAAATGTTTGCATGATTCACAATTTAAGTGAAAAAAAATGAATAGGTGAAATTTCCATCTGAAATTCTCTGCCTGAACACAATAAAAGTCACTAATTATTTTTAAAAGGAAGATCACAGATGATGAAAAATAGATTGTTTACAACAATGTGGAGTAAGAATGTTATGGGGGAAAATGAGATGAGCCAATTTAAGTCTTGTTTCCAGTTATAAGCAGTAATTGATGAAAAGAATTAGCTAATAAAAGGGTATCATCTTTTATTAGGATGACATTAGATCCCACTTCTTTATGCAGACCCAGCAGAAATTGGTACAGTTCTACTATACCCACCAGATTAATATAACCCTGTGCTTTTGAATTACCACCTATTTTGATCCCTACAAAATTATCTTAAGTGGAAGAATTTGGATATTTTCTGGAAACCTGTGAAAAGCAATTAATTCATCACTCGGAAAAATACTAAATTCTGGGAGAATGAAATCATGATGCTGCTTCAAAAGATGGTGAAAAATAGTGGAACAAAATTGGTACATATGTGGTTCAGTAAATTCATGCAAAAGTATCTAAATAATGTCTTTGAATACCATTTTCCAAGCACACTTAAGTAAAACAGTAGCAAATTATTGCCTGCTTAATTTTTTATTCATTTAAAAGAAAGATATTTTTTGTAACTGGACTATATGTGACAGCAATATTCTCAGCATGAGTGAACGGTAGATTTATAGATATTTAAGATAGATTCTGGAGAGAAAAATTGTCTCGCATGACACATTGAATCAACTTTCTTAGCAGCTGACCTAGCAATGGATTCAATATAGTTTTTCCACGTCATGTCATTTGAGGACATTTAGCATCAGCCATGCTGACGGGAGGCAGAGACGGGTCTCTCAAATGATTAATGAAGAGAAGTTTAGCTTTGGAGTCATTGAAATTAACAAGCAAACATTTGCCCCAGTTAAAAACGGACTTGGTCATTTTGGGCATCAGCTGTAATTTTGACCTTATTGGACTGATCAGCCTTACTATCAAGGCAGGATTAATTGAATTAAATTTCCTATAGCAGGCTGAGGTTTGGATTCTTTTTTATT
This sequence comes from Acanthosepion pharaonis, assembly GCA_903632075.3. Taxonomy (NCBI): domain Eukaryota; kingdom Metazoa; phylum Mollusca; class Cephalopoda; order Sepiida; family Sepiidae; genus Acanthosepion; species Acanthosepion pharaonis. Next base: position 4,034,272 of record CAHIKZ030000336.1, on the reverse strand, counting down.
TTAGTATGTTGTGAGTATTATCCTTTTCTCAGTTAAAGCTTTAAAAGGTAACTCTCCAAACTACATTCTAACAAAGAAATATGGTCATTCTGCCTGAAAGTAAAAGTGATATTATAATCTGCCACCCACATTAAGGCTAGTAGTCGTAGAAAGCAGATTTAGAGAGATAGGCAAATTATGCAAGAAACAGTAAATAAGAGAAAACTCTTCATTGTGAGTTATAAAAAACAAATAATAATAAAGAAATGCACAACAGTGGTTGGTGTATAGAATGTTTGTACAATTGTAAGAATCTTTTTATACAGCAATGAAATGTGTCCTGATTGTGACAGGTGAATTTTGGGAGACATTAACACAACATCTTTCTAGTGATAAGTCAATGAAAAAGAGGCCAAGTCACATGACTAATGTCCAGAGACAGAAAAAAAAAAAGGAAGAAAGTGGTTCCTTTTTATACACTTCTACAAGTGATTCCCATTGGTTCTGCAGTAGCCTACATAAGGTTTATTTTTGGCCATGGAAATAAATGTGATATGTAGATTTTCATTTCTACTAAAATCTATAAGCACAATATTAATTTTGTCATTTCTGTTTAAGAAATGTAATTTGTTTTGTAAAAGTTACTAAGCTGATGATGAGTGAACTGTTTTGATTAAGTAGAAAATAAAAAAAATATTGACTGTAGCCTGCTTACTAATTGGGTAATAAATCATTATGGCTTTCTTAAGCTTGTCTAGTAAGAGTTATTTGTGCTGCAAACACTTTTGAACAAATATTATGGAACAGAAGTAGTAGTATTTATAACTTTATCATTGTTATTGCAGATCCTGGTCATGTGACAAATCTTGAGATTGGACTCAAATGTTACACACGGATTTATGTCAAATGGGAGCCACCCGTCTTACGGGAACGGAATGGAATAATATGTAAATACCGTGTAAACCTGGAACAAAATGGATCAGTAAGCCCAATTCTTACTTTATGAATTTTAATATGAGAAATGGATTCATTTTTTTGCTTTGTTTTTAATCATGCAACTAAAGGTACCAGAGTTGAATGATAAATGAGTGATCCAATCCTACAGAACAAATTTCTGATGAGAAATCATGAAACTGGTATCAAAATGAAGTAAATTTATTTCTCTTCAAGATTACAAGGGTTCATTGTTAAGTAAGGTCCTCGATCCTATCAAACAAGTTTCAGACCAGATAGAATAATGAAACTGGTACCACCATAAAAGAAAATAATTCTTCTTTCTCATTATTTACACTATTTACATTCAGACTATTATCCTCATCTTTCTTGTTGTTCTCAACATTTCGGCTATTGTCCCCCTGCAGCCTTCTTCAGGTGTATATTTTTTCTGGATAATCTTTAGATTATCCAGAAAAAATATACCCTTAATTTAATCTATTGAAGTAAATGTAGAAAAATCACGTGGTAGAGATAAACACTCAGTTGTGGAGCAAGCTAAGTGAATAATAATCCAACCTTTAGAAAGAGAGCTATTTATGGTGCCATGGAGCATCTCATTGTGCTAAAGTGGGATAGTCCATTGCTTGGGCTGTTATTGGCTGCTGGTACCTGAGTGGAGGTATTTCTATATAAATACCAGCTTGATTCATCAGTTTGCAGGGCTTGTATTAAGTTACAACCTGCTTTATTTTTGTCTGCCAGCTGGACGCTAGCTGGGACCTTTACGCCGGTAAGTGCTGTTTATTATTGTTATTCTACATCTCCTCCCCCCGCATCGCGTGTGGGTAGTGGCCTTTGGGGAGGGATGAGTTCCTTTAAACCTGGCTGGTTGTGCGGAAGTAGTCTGGACAATGCCCAAGGGGTTTTTGTCCGTGTTATTGTAGACGACTGAGCAGTGTTTGATGGTATTCCAGCGTCGAATGTTTGTGGCACTGGTGTAGGGGTCTCAGGTAAGGCACTAGGTCTGGGAACTGGAATTGTAGGTGTATCCAGTTTCCTGAGGAATCGGTGATTTCGTAAGGTAATTCTACCTGATCCATCAACTCTGATACGGTATTGGTGGTTGGGGAGGGTTTCAATGACCTGACCTGTTGTGTCCCATCGACGGGTTGTTGGTTTATGTAGTGCCACTATTTGTCCTTTTTGAAGGGGGTTTAAGGTGTGTGCTGTTCTGTTGTATCGCTCTATGAGATGAGCGTTCCGCCGGGACAGACTTATCTTGCGATTTTGGGCTGCGGTTATTCAATTCGCATATGGCTTATAGAGTGTGGGGTGGGATGTTATGTAGTCATGGAGTCGGAGGTGGAGTAGTAGTTGAGCAGGGGATAGCCCATTGTTTTGAATGGGCATATTCCTGTATTGGAGGATGGCTCTTGCTGCATGATTATTGTCCAACGATCCTTGGGCTCCTGTGTTTGCCATTTACGATTCTCTTTGCCGTTTTGACAGCAAGCTCTGCCCGACCATTGGATTGTGGGTAACCAGCAGATGATAACCTGTTTTAACAGCCTAGTCTTGTAAAATTGCTTGAATGTAAAAAGGGATGTGAAGGGTACCCACCATCAGTGCTGAGTTCCTTGGGAGCACCGTAAGAAATATGTCTCGCAAATTGAAATAATCCTTGACGCATTAGCTTCTCCGTGGCTCAAGTGGTATAGATTTAGCCAGCCTGTTAACCTGTCAGCACATGCTAAGTAACCATGGTTCCCAACATGGAAGATATCCATGACGATTTGCTGAAATGGCCAATCAGGAGATGGTGTCAAATTGATTGGCTCTTTTGGTTGACTCGGGCAATTTTTGAGCAGAACGCACAACCTGCTCTAATGTTACGTATTGAAGATTCATCCCGGGCCAATAAACAGATTCATTGGCACGTGCCTTCATGCCAACTTTGCCTTGGTGTGCAGAATGTAGGCTATGTAAGACTTTTCCGCGTTGAGAGGTGGGGATAACGATTCTTTGATCTAATAGCACTAATCCATAGTCAACACTTAGGCGGTGCCTCATTTCCCAGTATTCATGGATTTCGGGTGCAGTGAGGCTGCGCATCCTTTGGAATCCATTTTGTATTACCTCAATTAATTTTTTGTATTGCGGGTCGCTGCGTCCTGCTGCACAGATAACATCTGGTGAGATGAGCATTGTTTGTTTTTGATTTTGTTGGTTTCCCAGTATAGTAGGGTCAGTTGGGCAATGTCTGAGAAATAAAGCACCATGATGCAATTCACTTCACCAGAATTTTGGAAATGACATGCTGTACTGCTTGGAATTCATGCAGAAAGTTCCAATACAAATATTTCAGAGTGATTGGGTGTCAATCTCAGGACAGTGCAAAGGATTTGGAAAGAGTTGGATGTTATATCCAGTTAACATTATGGTGTTTGGAGTGATCACTAGTGATGGCGACATTATGCCTCCATTCATCTTTCCACAGGGCCTCAGACTCAACACAGAGGCCTACATCAAGTGCCTTGAGGTGGTAGTGCTGCCTTGGGTCAAGGGGATAGCTTCTGGAAGACCCTATATCTGGCAACAGGGTTCTGCATCATGCCACACAAGCAGGACAACTCAGTCATGGCTGTTAGACAATTTCTGTGACCATATCACCCCTTACATCTGGCCACCTAACTCCCCACACTGCAACCCCCTTGATTATTATGTGTGGGATGCAGGTGAGTGAGAGACCAACAAAACTTCTTTTAACACCAAAGAGGAACTAGAGGCAAGGATTATGTCAGCATTGACCAACTTAAACAAGGAGAACATCCAGAAAAGTTGCAGAAGATTCTGAAGTCATCTGAAGACTGTGGCCAATGGCGGTTTTATTGAATAAATGTATTTCAAGATATTTTTGTGTAATTTTGGTAAATATATCTGTTAAAATGAGATATCAGTAATATTTTCATTGTTGTGCAAATTAAACAACAATTTATCCATCGCACTCTGTATATAAGAAGCAATTGATGTTTTATTTATTAATCAGACAGATTTTTTCACTTTAAATGTTATTTTTAGGGGGTACCTCATTTGAGTAGATGCTTTTTTACTTATATCATATCTATAATAACATTTGAAGTTAAAAATCTGTTGGATTAATAAATAAAAATCCATTACTCCTTTACAAATTGTTTTGTATATCTCAGGATGCATAACTGAGCAGATATGAATGTTCATGAATATTGTTGAGATGTTGAGTGTTTCCTCGTGCGTGTATTGAAATAAGGACAAACACATACGTAGGGAAAAATACTGGTATATCTGAAGAGGTATTTACAACAGAGAGATTAGTAGTCAAACGAACGCAGGTTAGTCAGTAACAATCAGAAAGAGTATAAAGTCCAACTGTATCTTCTGGTAGAGAAACAGAAGTGTGATGGTCACCTGATCTCCCAGAACTGTCCTATTAGTAGTAGAGAGATCAGTCCATTCTGATGAGAAGGTGGGTGCGCCCCAACAAATATTCAGGCTGGTAGACAAAAATAAATAATTATATGGCTTAATAAATAAACGCAACATCTACTCAAATATAGATATCCACTAAAAATAACATTTAAAGTGAAAGTTCATATATATATATATATATATATATATATATATATATATATATATATATATATATATATATATATATATAAGAAGACAATACTTAGAGGCAACAGGCTGTTTCATGCTAGACACAATCATCAGGCTACAGTTGTGTCTAGCATGAAACAGCCTGTTGCCTCTAAGTGTTGACTTCAATGTTCACTTTTATATTTACACACTCTATTTCTCATATTGAGCACTTTATCCCATAAATATAGCGCACCTTAAGAGTATATTTCTATATATATATATATATACACACACACACACACACACACACACATATAAACATGGATCTTTGTGCCCGTAAAACTGGAGTATCAAAAGGAGAGTTTTCCTATGGCACTGTTTTCATTTTAACTACCTTTACTCTCAGCAATATTTGATATTTGTTGTTTTAAAAAGCAATAATTAGAATTGTAATAAAGCCAAAATATATTAAAAAATTCCATAAGAGAGATACAAGTAAGAATAAACAAGAGAACAGAAAGTATGTGACTCCTCTTGATATCCACTACCTTTAAAAGAAGAGAAATGCAAAGAGAGAAAAAAAATGGTAATGGACCCCCCTGCTCCCCACCAAAAAACAAAACAAAAAAAAAACAGAATTTAGAATTAATAGGAAATATTGGTGATGCAAAATTCATGGACATGAAAACACAAAAATGCAACCAGAATATCTTATTGAAGTTTTAAAATAATCCATCTAAATTAATAATATATTTGGAGAGAGCCGCAGAAGAAAGGTTTATTCACCTATTTACATTTCTCCCATTATGGGCATCATTATATCCATTGATATAATAACATCATAGTTCACGGACAGAATGGAGTGGCTGAAAGCAAAAGAAATAACAAACAGCTTTGTTCTCAGCGAGACTTTTATACCACTAAAGCATACACAAAACTATATATACATATTTACACATGTCCCATGCAGAGAAAATATAACAGGTATCTAAAATGCAAGCAGAGTAAAAGTAGAATGAAAAATATAGGATTTTATATATAATATGGAGATTGCTCTGTGTTCCTGGAGAAGCCATGTTTAGGACTCCAGATTCAAACAGGTCACAAAACTTCAAGTCTTGTATTTCTTCAAATTGAGGACTGCTAGTTGGAGTTTCTTTCTATATCTAGGGAAGATATATTCCCAAAGGGAAATGGCACCATGGTACTTGCAAGCTGCTGGGGGAAGGCATATTTAACCACAGCCTGAGTTGAGAAACCTGAGCCAAAAAAGCAATCGCTCAGTTTGGCTACTGTAAAGCAAATGAATGACTAATAATCATTTCTTTCAATAATATCAAAGCAAAATTTGACATGAGAAGAAAAAACATTTTTCTAGATAAAAATCATGAGATAAATGAAAGTAGCACAAATGGAAGATATATTTTTTTTTACAATAATGTCCATGTTATACAAAGCCCAAGAGCTACTCAAGGTAGAGGGTCACAGAGTAAGAGGCACAGTTTATGGGGATATGTGGAGAAATTAATGGTTAACCCTAGACTTGAACAGGTTAAGATTGTAGTGATTGAGGAAGCATCCTCTTGGGAGTTTGTTCTGCAAAGCAGTAATTCATAGGAAGAAGCTGTTGAGATGGAAGTTAAATCTCACCAATTGAATATGAAGAGAATGAGGTGGGGGTTCACTATAATGTACATAGCATGGTTGCTCTTAACTGATAAGATTAGAATTGGTGGAATCTTACTTATTATAAAACGCAGATTGTGTGTGTGTGTGTGTGTGTGTGTGTGTCTGTAACATTTATATATTGGATCGGATTTCCTACCTTTTTTAGCCGATTTCAATAAAACTCCACACGACTACATAAAATTACCTTGTGGTGGTTCTAACAGCGCCAAAAATGGGAAAAACAATTGTTTTTTAACAAAATCAAATTGAAAACACGATTAAGACATATCATGAGAATGAAAGGGGGACAACTCACATCGTGTTAAAAAAACCCACGTTGTGTGTGTGTTTGTGTGTTCCTTTATATATGGGATCGGATTTCCTACATTTTTCAGCCGATAAAACAAACATTCACTTTTTTTTTTGGCAGGTAGTGTTTCTTATTGTCTTGCACACTTTTTTCTTTATTTATACATTCAGAATTCTTTAAAAATTCCATTTACAAGACAATTGTTTATAATAAAATTCTATTCAATCGGGAGACTCATCACAATGATTGAAAACAATGTTTTTGTTTGGGTTTGACCAATTCGTAAAAAAAAAACCCCAAAAAACTAAAACATGCATGGCCGTCAACCTTAAACAATAATCTAATGATCTCTACTGATTGTACAAATCCAAACATCGGATAATTCTTTATCTTTAGGGAAAGATAATTCCACGTACTTTAGGGCTGTTTTTACAATTCCCTTTGCAATTTGTTACAAGGCAGATCAATAAGGCATTGGTTCTATTTGAAATTAATTCAATATTTAAAAGGAAGTATTAAGAAATAATTTAAAAATGCCGACTAAGAAATCTGATAGACAAAAAACAACAATATTTCGAAGATGATAATTATTAAGGAAAGAACACAGTACTTACCTTGTAATAAATTAATAAATCCAAATAAAGTTAATATTTTTTGTATTAGAAACGAGTGGAAAATATATTCAAATCAGAATTCTAATTATGAATCACCACTAGCAAAATATGCAATTTTTTTTACTTTATTCAATAAGTAAAAATCATAAATTGTAAAAGATTACAGAAAGGCTACCTACATTTTTCAACAGATTTCAACAAAACTTTTTTTGGCAGGTAGTGTTTCTTATTGTCTTGCACGCTTTTTTCTTTATTTTTACATTCAGAATGCTTTAAAAATTCCATTTACAAGACAATTATTTATAATAAAATTCTATTCATCAATCGATAGACTCATAACGATTGTAAACAATGTTTTTGTTTGAGTTTGACCAATTCGTAAAAAAAAAAAAAAAATAATTAAGACATGCGTGTCCGTCAACCTTAAACAATAATCTTTGTCAATTTTATTTTTCAGTCTTTATGATGGTCGATACTTGATCTATCTCTTACTGTTATATCCCCGGGCAACGCCGGGTTCTACTTCTAGTTAAGGAATATAGTTTGTCTGAGTGTTTTACATGGCAATAGCCAAAGAATAGTGAAATGCTTACAAGTGAGAAAAAGTTGTAGGGTGGAAATAATTAATCATCTACAAGGATGAAAAGACACTTTTGAACTTTTCTTCATCTGTCTGTAAGGAGATTCACTGCTATATAGGAGGACTAATATTACACAATAGTTCAGTGCTCTTTTCTTCGTTTCTCATGAATTTTTTTTGTTTCTTGAACACTTTCAACAACACCTAAAATAGATGGCACATGCAACTAGAACGCAAAGAATAATGATATAATGACATCTTAAACAAAAATTTAGGAAAGAAAGTCGCATCTGTACTAGAAATACTGATAACAGTGGACTTAAAAAAAAGTATTTTCTTGAAAAACTATTTTAAGAAAATGATTTTATAAATTCCAACTGACAGTAATACTGTTTGTTCAATGAATGCCAAATGTTTTTTGTTCAGAAACGGTTAATTTTGCCATTACCATAATCTTTTCAATGGCTACATGGAGTTTTGAATTCTTCTCCTAGATTGGTTGCCAACTATGGCTAGAGAGCCTGGTTAACACAGCTATTTCACTCACTGATGGAGAGATAAGAGGTGGATTCATAACTTTCCCAAGGGTATTTGTGCAAAAGTGAATATAACAAACACAGAATTTGATCAAGGCTTGCAAAATCTTCTTTCCAATCCAAACCCATAGAAATACATGGAAAATGCAACACGAACTGAATAATGATGCTATGAATTTACATAAATCAAAGATTTTGTTAAAAAGACATTGTAAACTTTTGCTTTGACTAATGTGACTTACATGTTTTTGTTTTACAGAACCAAACTCAACTTGTAAATACAACTCATCGGTACAAAGAATTCAATGTAAAAACTGAACGTAACTATACAGTTCAGGTAAATTTTTATTATTCTGGACCAGCATTTCTCAATTTTTTTATCCTTGTGTCAACCTTGAAATAGTTTTCATGTCTCAAGGACCCCATGCATGAAAATTATTATGGTAATTATAATGGTAAACGTAATATATATATATATTTAGATAACTAGTTTAAGGGGAAAAATGACCCCCTTTTTTTGCCAAATTTATTGCTTGCTTATGAGACCTTACACTGAGATTTTCATTCAAGACAATCTGTTAACACACAAAAAATAAATGTAAACAAATGTAAATAATTATTATAATTATAATTTATGAAGTTTGGTCAAAAAATACTTGAACTTGTGCTATAAAAATAAAACTACAACACATTATTTAATCTCCTTTGAAGTAGTCCCCTTCTGAAGCCACAGACTTTATCCAATGTTGTCTCTATTAATAGAAGCATTGCAGGAACTCTTTTTTTGGAATAGCAAGCAGCTGCCTTGTCAAATTCTCTTGAGATTTCCTCAGTGTCTTGAAATTGTGTTCCTTTCAAGAAGAATTTGATTTTTAGAAACAAGAAAAAGTCACAAGGTGACATCTTGGAAGTGTGGTGGTTGTCAAATCTGGAGATATTGTGCTTGGCCCAAAACTTCTGTAAAAATTGTACTGAATGGGCAGATGTATTGTCATGGTGAAGCCCATGCAATTCGATTCTTTTTCAATGAGCAGAAGCTTGCAAACACCACAATACATCACAGCTCTTCTCCTTGTTTACTGTCTGACCAGATGAAGCATACTCATGATGAACAATGCCCTTGTAGCTGAAGAAAACTGTCAACACTGTCTTCACATTGCTTCAACACATTCGTGCTTTCTTTCAGTCTTGGAAAGGTTGGTGTCTTCCATTGCGAAGACTGAACCTTGGTTTTTCAGGTCATTGCCATAGATCTATGATTCCTCACCTGTTATTACTGTTTTCAAAAAATTTTCTGTGGTGTGGTTTGGTGACCACACTCTACACACTTTCCTCCCTAGCACAGTTATAAACAATGGAAGTGAGCAAGAACTTTATAACTTAGAGTGTATGCGCAACAGAATTCAAAGTCAATCTGTGTCAAGTGTTTCCACTCTAAGTAATTTAGCTCTGTTACCAAAGTAACAGTCCCATTACTTTTTGTCTAGACCTTATACTATTACAGTTAAATTTAATCAAACATACATACATACATACATAGATACATATATATATATATATATATATATATATATATATATATATGTGTGTAGAAATATAGTCTTAAGGTGTGCTATATTTATGGGATAAAGTGCTCAATATCAGAGATAGAGCGTGTGTAAATATAAAAGTGAACATTGAAGCCAACATTTAGAGGCAACAGTCTGTTTCATGCTAGACACAATTGTCAGAGAGAAAATGAATGAAAAGGCTTTGGAAGAAACTGGAAACCCAATCCTAAACAGGAAACAAAGGATAAACCTCTACTCCTGTTCAATAGACCAGGGAGGAGATATGTGCAAAAATTCTGATATAAGAAAAAATATTTTGGTGAAAGACAATATGAATAAAGACAAAAGGGAAACTTATCTTTTCTAACAATATGCTGTACAGGTATAATAAAATTATGAATATAAAATTGAATTAAAATTGCTCAAAAATGTGCATAATCCTAGGGTTCTAGCGAACATTGAGAATCACTGGTCTGGAAAGTGAAAAAAACAAAACAGGAAATGGTTTCAAGGCAAAGAGTAACAGCAAACAGTTTTCTAAGAAACTAACACTTTATTACTTTAATACTTCAAGTGTCAGTTTGGCCTGATTTAATTAACAAAATATTGCAGGAATAAAAGAAAACTCATAATAAAAAAAGGAATCAGCAACATTTTCTAAAAATCTCTTTGAATGATAATGGCTTTTCTCAAGATTAAAGACTTTGTGTGTTAATTACAATCTTTACTAGAAATGACTTCAAAATACTTTCTCCTCCCATTTTATAGGCAGAAGCACAGAAATGCATGCTGGGACTTTTTTCCTAGCCAATAAAATAATCTGGTTTGTGGTTTCATCTGACCCAGTCCTGATCTATCTTGTCTTGAAGTCAGAAAAATATGTTCGCTTGTCTGAACTTGCTTTTGCCAATTCTTAGTTTGTGAACTTTTTACTATATTACTATTGATTTGCCTTTCATATATTTTTTGCTTGTTTTATATTATTTTTTGCCCTGATCTTTTCTTTCTCTTGTTATTGCAAACTTTATCAATTCTTCTGTTTGTTAGACAGTTCTATTACTTATTTTGTATTTGAACATGGCCACTCACTCCACATTGTGAAAAGAATGTTTCATGATAAGTTTAATCTTTGTTCAAGAAATTTAATTTGGAAAACACAAATGTTTCAATATAAAAGATGATTTTTAATAAAGGGATGTCTGAATAAAACCAATGTTCTGAACAATCATAATGAGAATACATCCAGTTTTGAGGTGGGTATGATTGGATCTGTGCAAAAAATATAACTAAAATGCATAACTAATTTTATAATAGATTATCCACTTATGTACTATCATAAGGGTATGAAAATTCATAAATAATATTATTTTTAAATGATGGTGGGAAAACTATTTTAAACATTCAGCTTTCTAAAGAATATCAATATGTAGACAACAGAATCTATAGCCCATCACATGAATGCTACATGGTTCTTGAAAATGACTGAGATGGTTGAAATTACTTGAACAAAACAAAATAACAATAGACCATGAACTTCAAACAGTTTATCCACAATTTCAATTCCAATATAAAATTACTTATTAAAAAATTGGAAAAATAATATAAAAATTAAATCAGCTGACTGTAATGGCTAAATTTAATCAGACATTATATATATATATATATATATATATATATATATAATCAGTTCATTTCCAAGCAAGGCAATAATGCCACTAAGATGCAAGTGGCTACTGTGAGTGAAAGTGAATGAAAAGATATTAGAAGGAAATGGAAACCCAATCCTAAACAGGGAACAAGGGATAAACCTCGATTCCTGTTCAAAAGACAAGGGAGGAGATATATGTAAAAATTCAGATATAATTAAAAATATATTGGCAAAAGACAATAGGGAAACTTAACTTAGTCAATGCATTTCATCATCTGATGGACTTTGTCAAGATATTTGCCTTGATAAAGTCTATCAGAGGATGAAATGTGTCAGCTAAGACAAGTTTTCTTTTTTTCTTTATATATATATATATATATATATATATATATATAAGTAATGAAAATGTTGGTAATCCGTATGGACAATCCCAAGGAGGATGAAATCCTGAGAGCTCAGTGTTAAGTCAGAGCAAATAATTTAATTTAAAGAAAAACAGACCACTTTAAGGCTCCATTAGTTATAATCTATTTCACCAGAGAATTTTATTTTTCTTTGGTGAAATAAATTATAACTAATAGAGCCTTAAAGGTGGTCTGTTTTTCTTTAAATTATATATATGACTAATTTTACTGACAAGATCATTATTAGTCTGAAGAAGTTCCACCTGGAGATTAAACAGATTATTTAGTAGTTTGCTAATCTGTCAAGCATATGTATGGTTGATACTGTGATTAGTCTTAACATATGATTGTGTATAGGCAGTACTCTCTTATTTCTTTCAATAAGAAACCATTGATTGGGACATTGGTTGTATAGTGAATATAATATATTCATGATGTTTCAGCCATGGTGCACTCTGGCCTTCTTCAGATGATGTACATGGAAATTTTGGTTGTTGTTCTAACTTAATATAATTTCCAGTCCGTTTCAATTAAACATGTATTAGAGAGGGCTAGGCCAAAGATTTAAGGTCACTTTCTGGATTTAATATCAACTGCAAGAAAGAAAGAATAGACAAAGGGACAGTCCTAAATGCAAACTCCAAATTGGAGATACTGAAATTTAAGAAGTATAGATATTAAAATATCTAGGAAGTGTTTTGACAGTGAACAGAAAGTGCAACACTGAAATCTGAAAATGCATTGGGATGACCAAATGTGCATTCCAAAAGCTAAGCAGCATTTTAAGAAACAAAAAAAAGAGTATGAAACTGTTATGTGATATCTGCCCTCCAATAAGGCAGTAAATGTTGGACGATGTCTTCAAAGATGAAGAAGAGACTTGAAGCCATAGAATATGGTGAGGATATCATGAACTGGACATGTGAGCAATGACACTTTTAGAGAAAATGGAAACGAAAAGGAAATTTATACTTGACATCAGCAAAAGATAGTTGAAATTTCTAGCAGGCTTTTAGAATCTGATACTCACGAGACAGTTTGAAGGCAAGACAGGCAGAGGAAAATAATACATAAAATATTTAGTGAGCATGAATAAATGGATGGCAGAGCAAGCTTTAGGAGAAATAATAAAAAGACAAAAATTATTAAGAGCTATGAAGACCTGGAAATTGTGGAGAGCCATTATTGCCTACATCCTGAAGGGACACAGCACATAAAGAAAAAGAAGTTTTATACATTTTTGGCTTAATTAACTTGTACTAAGCCAGGATGATGAAGCTATTTAACCTATTAGTACATGGCATTCAGTTTTAGAATCTGCCTGTCCTAAAATGACCATTAGCCAGCAAGGTAGATTAGGTAAAAAAAAATTAAAATTTCAAGGAAACTTTATGCAGTAATTGGTTAATTTCATTGTTATTATTGAATATATGATAAAGTCCTTCTGACCTGAAGTGAGTTAGTAAATTAGTTTTTAAAAAAAAACACCAACCTTCAATTTTTAGGTGATTTTTTTAAAATTGAGAGAGAGAGACACTCACCTTTTAGCCTCTAGTGTAGGTAAACTGGTATATATATATTTGAAAAATCTATTGATTTTTGAACAACAGCTCAATCATTTTTTTCCTTTATTGTTACAGGTTCGAGCAATAACAAAAATTGGAGAAGGTCCTATCACAGAAAAAACAATCAGTGTACCTGCTGGACGTGAGTACTTTTGTAAAATCCTTTTTCAGTTGATATCTACTTATTCTGTGTTCTATTCCATCAGAATGTGACTGATCATGGCTCTTCACAAACTCCATTCCCCTGAAGCTTTTAATAGTGTTTATCCCCTTAATTTCCCTCCTAATAAATTTTCTGCCATCCATTTACACAAGCTCATTAGGTAGCTTACTGTTTCCTTCTGTCTCTTGACTTCACTATGTCCTGTGAGTATTATATTCTTCAAGACTTTTCTCATTATGTATCCTGAAACCTTCAAGCATCTCTAAGTACAAATTTTGTCTCATTTTCTTTAAAACTTCTTTGTTGCTAATGTTTTTGGCCCAGAGTGTCATTCTACAGAGCAATAGCTCAGTTGCTTGAAGCTTCTGCTTTATCTGTGAGGAAGTCATCCAGGATTTGAAGAGTTTTAATATTTTGTATGTAATTATTCAATAGTTTTTTTTATAACTATTGAATAATTACATATTGCATTCACTGGTGCAGTTGAAGCTGTTTTATTGTCCTTTGGGGTAATGTTGTGCCAATATACAGCTTCCAAAACTGAACACCGCGTTCTCGTCGCAATGCGCTTTATTGTACGATGGGATCTCTCAACTATCCCATTCCCCAATAGTACATGGGCACAGCGAAATCATACTTGTACATTCCACATCTTTGCAAACGCGGCAAACCTCTCTCCACAAAATGCTGCACCATTATCTGTAAGCAGCTCAATCGGCGACCATCTTTCACAAAACACTACTTCCAACTGCTTGATGATGCTAGCAGAGTCTTGGCAGTGCAAGGGCTTCCAAATGACAAAACAAATGGGGCCTCAGTCTATCAGCATCAGGTATAGTTGATGTCCAAAATCGATTACATCCATCGCAACCCTGTGCCAATTTTCCGCGACATCAAGCCTGCCCGGTTTCCAACGCACAGGGGCCGGGTCGATTGACTGGCATTCCTTGCATCCCCTAACCACCGCCCGCACCTTAGCTTTTTTTACTCTTGGGTTGATCAACTTCATAAAATAGAGTGTTCTCTTCACACCAGGATGTCTGCTGGATTGATGAATGGCTTGTACTTGAGAAACATTTCGCTCTTCAGCCACAGTGCACATAGGTTCTCTGGGTTCCGTTATTTTGCGCATTTCATTTAACCATCGCTGCGGTACTCTAGTAAGTTGGTTGGCTCATTTGTTGTACGACTTGACAAGCTCTACATCAATGTCCAGCTCGTATTCTAAGGCCAACTCTTGGAGTGTGGCTAGCCGACGTCTGATTAGCATTTCGTAGGCTGCCTTGGTGCGTACTCTCGTCCGTCCGGACAGGGTGTCAGCTTCAGGTCAAAGGCCATAATGCCGAAATAGCTTGTGAGAAAATGGGAATTAGGAAAAAAAAACAAAAAAAACTCCTTCTTGCGAAACTAAAATGAACGCCTTCTTGCGAAACTGAAATGAACGTACAGCCCTTCCGAACGAACACTTTACAACAACAAACAAGCAAACAGCACCCACGACTGCTGCCAACCAATGGATGACAAACCGCAATGGCTTTTGTTGCCCCCCACCAAAAAAAAAACATACCAAATGATTCGCGTGTCTTCTTCTTGTAGTCCTCGGTCGAGTCCATTATGCTATTCCAAGGTGTGCCCGGCGAAAACACACACACGCAGTTTGAGGACGCTTCCACGCATGCTATCACAACCATCGACAGCTCCCAAATAGTTCCATCTACCTAGTTTCTATCACAAGGCTTGGGCCAACATTTTCTTTCCTTTCAGGCTGATAACATCAAGACATCACCTTCTTTTGGACTCAGCTCTCATGGTCAGAAATCATTCTAACCATGTAGCCTTGTGACAATTTCTGATTACCACATTGTGAAAAGATCATTTCAAAATGAGCATTTTAGTTTCATAATTATGACAAATGATCATGCAACAATGAAAGTCATTTTCTTCATCAGATGACAATCTCATATGTTGCATATATTCTAAAAATAAAAACTTGAAATCTGTCTGAAGCTCATTGTTATAGAAAAGAACAGGGTATGAACATTTTTGATTTGACCAAATGTGAGAATCTTAGGTGCCTATTTCAACTGCTAGTACTGGGCAGACATATTCTGACTGCTTGTATTGACCATTATTGTGTTGGCAATCATTTGCTACCTGCTGGTGTGTTGGCAAGCGTTTGGTGATCAGTGGTATGTTGGCAACCATGTGAGTATTGATGGCAGTTTGGTGACCATTGGTTTTGACCATTGGCAACCTTGTTCAAATTTTTCCACTTATAGATCAAAATCAGAATACATTTCAAATGTTACCAATTCTTCATTAAAGGTTTTTCCTTAAATCTTGTCACATTGTCATTTCCTCACTTGAAACAATTCAATGTTTTTGTTCAGTGACAGTTATATTTCCCAGGTCATTATTATTATGACTAGGTCTAGTTGTAGAGTTACTGAGCATCTGACCAGCTCCCTCCATATGTTTCAGTTGCATGCCAATATTGAAGTATCTGTGAAGGATCTTCCAGTTCACTCAGGGATGTTTTTAGCTTATTTTTTTTCTTTGTCCATCTTTGACTCATGTGGCACCTTGTAGGATGGCTGTGCAATGATTGTTAGCTCTTATGGTGAGTCCATACCATTTCAACTTCCTCTATTTGACAGTGATTATGATGTCTTACAACATGTCCGATGGTGTTGTGCACTGTGTCATTTTTGATGTGGGCAATATAGAAGATTGCTAAAATACTTGAATCTTTCGCTGTACTTCAAGCTGTTAATGTCCACAGATTTGCAGCTGAACAGAAAGATTGAGAACACCAATGCATACAACAGTCAGATCCGTGACTTCAAGCAGATTTTCTTGTCTATCCAGATATCTTACATTGTGCTGCTCTTGAAAATATTTCTATTTTGGATCTCACTTCATTGATAATCAAGCCAAGATATTTGAATTGGTTTACCACATCTTGACTTTTAGTAAGCAGTTGGTCTTATCTTTTATTATTATTCAGGCTACTATCCGCAACACTTTTGTTTTCATAATATTTTAACCAATGTGTTTCATCATATATGTGTTCATCTGGTATTTGCACATCTGCCTGTTGGAAGCACCTCTCCTGACTGAGAAAAACATTGTTGTTTTATAGTTATCTCAATCCCAGACTCATGCTGACTATTGACTAATACCTGCCTAGTACTGTTCATATGCAAATAGTCAGTGCCACCTACTCTAAGTAGGTCTACTCTCAACCGCCTATTGTGGAAGAGGATGCATCTCTCAGTGCTTCTGGCATCACCTACAACCAACTTGGAGTCTTTTCTCAGGCTGACCTGATTCTCTGTTACAGATATTAGGGTGATTCATAAGTCATTTCCATTTTTGGGGACCAACTGTAATGACAAATGTATCATTCTAATTACTAATCATATGAGGCCCTTAAGAATAAATTACTACTTTATTCTTTGTATGCCAATGGCAGTATACACAGTGGATTAATGGGAAAATGTTCTTTACAACAATGCAAAGCCATGTACAGTAAGAATAACAGGAAAAACTTATCGAAATTGGTTGGGATGTCCTACAGCATGCAAGTGATAAATTGTCATCTAAATTATGCAAAAATGAAAATAACACTGACATCTCATTTTAACAGATATATTTACCAAAATTACACAAAAATATCTTGAAATACTAAAGAATAAATTTATTCAATAAAATTACCATTCGCTTCAACCATAGCCTTCAGATGACTTCAGAATCTCCTGTAACTCTTCTGCATGGTTTTGTTAAGCTGGTGAATGCTGCCATAATACTTCCCTTCAGTTCATCTTTGGTGTTACAAGGAGTTTTGTGGGCTTTTGCTCAACTGTGCCCACAGTCTGGGGAGTTAGGTAACCAGATGCAATGGGTGATGTGGTCTCAGAAATTGTCTGACAGCCATGACTGGATTCTCCTGCTTGTTTCGCATGGTGCAGAGACCTGTTGCTAAACATAGGGTCTTCCAGCAGCTACCCTATGAACCCAGGGAAGCACTGTCTCCTCAAGGCATTTAATAAATATAAAATATAAACAATTTACTCAATACACCCTATATCTCACCTGCCATATTCCCTTGATGTTGTAGCAACTAAATATTACTGTTTTTGATTGCTGGTCTCACCATTTATTATTCTTTGGCCTCTATCCTCAACTTTGTTTTCATAATATTTTGGCCAAGGTGCTTCATCATGTATGAAAATATTAGGTTGAGTCAGAAGTAATTTTTATTTTGGTAAACAATTATAATGTATAACTAAATAAATGTATAACTAGACATATGGATCAGTTAAAAAATAAATAAAGTCATGTGACTCAAATAGAGACCTTCAACTTTGAAACTAAACAGATTTTGTATATATCTGAGAAAAACTTGAAAATTTATCAAAAAATTTATTTAAAAAAATATTCTGAGGAATATTCAAATAATGAGAGATTGACCATTGTTTTTCATGAAATTTTGACTCAATATATTAGGTTGGATCACTATTTACATTATTCGGACTATTGTCCTCATCTGTCACCATATTTATTACAACGTTTCAACAGTTGTACACTCCAGCCTTCTTCAGGTGGTTGGAATGTCAAACTGAAACCTTTATTTCACTCACTGGGGTAGACTGTTCTAGTTTCACATGTCATGTTTAATGGATGTTAGTTATCAGTTATCTTCTGTTAATTCCTCTCTCCAAGTTCTCCACTACCTTAACCAGGTATTGAACTCACACTCTTTGGGTCCTCTCATTGGATCTAACTAACACCTTTATCCACTGTGCCATGTGTCCTTGATGACATCTTTGTATGAATTTCTGGGTATTATAAAACTTATGTCTTCAGCAATCATTTTTTACCAGTGCTCATATTACAATTTTTGCTGTTATCATTGCATGTTTTTTTACCAGAGCTCATATTGCATTTTTTGTTGTTGTTATTGCTTTTCTCTGACACTCCTTATTACTGGTTGCTGAAGTCATTAAAGAAAGTTTTCCCTATCAAAGTGGGGAAAACAGAGTGGATAAGAGGAAGTCTTATTCTTCTCCATGAAAATACACGGCTGTACTCAATAAGAATATCACAGGGACAACATTTCAGAATGAACATGTTCTACACCACCCACCATATTCACCTTTTAATTATTACAGTTTTTTTTTAATTATTATTATTATTAGTAGTAGTAGTATTCATTGCAAAACACTTTGATGGCAAAAACTTTCTCTAATGAAAACCAGTTTCAAGAGTTCATTGAAAACTTTCTCACATCAAAACCTGCAAAAAAAAAAAAAAAAAAAAAAAAAACACAATGTGACAGGCAGGAATAAAACCAAGTTACATATTTCATTGTTATGGTACCACAAAGAATAACTTGACTAATGGAATCTCATTACAAAGTAATATAATAAATTGATTTTTATTCCTTAGTAGTTTTCTTCAGATATTTTTAATTTTTATGATTTACAAAGCAGAATTTCTTCTTTATTATTCACATTTCTCAACATAAAAGTGAGGAAAGTTGGAATTGCTTATTAAATTGTTTGCCATTAAGTGCAAACTTATAGTTTAAAATAACAAGCAAAATATTAGAGTTGTCTTTGAAACTAAGCAAATTTCATGACAAAAAGAAATATATTTGAGAAAAACTTGAAAATTTATATATATTTTTTTTAAAATTTCTCTCCATTAATCATTTGAGAGACTCCTTTTTGCTTTCCTTCATCATTGCTGATGCTAACCTGCAGAAAAGTAACTCATTGCACCATGTCAGGCTAATATTTTCAGCGGACATGAAGTGGAAAGACTATTGAATCCATTGCTAGGTTAGCTGCTAAGAAAGTTGGTTCACTGTATTGTGTGAGACATATTTTTTCTTGGAACCTATCTTGCATATCTATGAGTCTACCATTTGCCCATGCTTAGAATATTGCTGCCACATATGGTCTGGTGTCCAGCTATTTACCTGGAGCTCTTTGATAAGATCCAAAGAAGAATCAGCAATATTTTTAGTCCTGAACTTGTCTTCAGTCACTTTCCTACTACTTTAAGTTTGCCTCTGTGACTTTTCTATAAATACTCTCATTGTAATTGTTCTGATGAGGCCTTCGCTTTGGTTTTTGGCTAAGTTTGCTAACTGCTTGCAGGGTGTCCTCTAGTCTGATTGTCATCAAACAGATGTGCTGTGAAGGGAAGGACTATTCAGGACAAACTTCATATGGTGCACTTGATCATCAAGCAAGTTGACAGTGAAACCACGCTGATCAATTTAGACCAGTCCAAGGCCTTCAATAAAGTTGACCATCAATTTCTGGAAGCTTCAGATCATACTTTTGCACTTGGATCTGACTTCTGTATGTGACTCCTGGTGTGCTGGTGGAAGTGAATGGGGTATGATCAAAGCCTTTCATATTGTCTTGTTCCATTCATCAAGGTTATCCACTTTTGCCTTTTCTGTACATTCTTGCATTGGAACGTTTCCTTCATAAGTTAGACGAATCTGGTCCTATGCAGAATTTCCCTACCTGGTGCTACCACCTTGGCTATGTATTTTGCTTATGCTGATGACGTTTCGATTCTTGAGTTGATCAGAGCTGAGATTGACAAAGTCAGCAAAGAAATCAGTGAGGACAAGATGGTGACAGAGGCCAAGATCCACTGTAATAAGTCTGTTGGCTTGTGGTTGGGTGCATGGAAGGGTTTCTATGGAGGTGAGAAATTCACTTCTTCCTAACTAATCTTGTACTTTAAGCATCAGCTTAAAGTCAAAATTAAGATGGAAAAGTGGTGGCACTTTTCATCAGAATTTGGCAAAAGGTGGGAGAATCTTGTATGTTTGTGTTGAGTGAAAGGGGCTGACTTGGAGTGACACATTGATGCTGGTTAGGCATCAGGATATTGTTCTTCCTGGGCTGAACTTATGCTAACCCAGCCTGGCTTTAGGCTAGTTTAGGTTTCTGTTTGTCTTTAGTTTCTTCCTTCAAGTTAACTTAGCTAAGGGATGCATGCTCATTGGTTCCTTTTATTTCTGTTACTATTTTTCTTTGGTTTAATTCCACATCTCCTCTCTCATTAGGTGGTCAGTTCTCTGGTTGATGTGGGATGCCTTTTGTTTCAAGTGTGATTTTCATATTTGTTGTTGTGTCTGAATGAGTGTGTTTGAGTGAGTGTTTGGGATGAATTTTTGTTTTATATTATTTAAGTCCTGCATTAATTGTGTCCAGTTAACTGATATTTCTGCCACATTTAGGAATTGGGGGGGGTCGTATTACTAACATTATTTTGTTTAGTTTCTTGTAAATAGTTTTGTTTTCATATTGTAAATACTCATTGGGGCTCGTTTTTAAATTGTTGCTTTATTCCTCTCCCCTGACAGACAATGAATTGTACATAAGGTGACTAGTTAGGAATTTCATGGAGACAATGAGGTATTATGGTGGATGTAGTAACAAGGGTAAGAATGTGTTGTTTTGGTGTAAGGAATATTGTTTGTATGTTTGTGTCAGTGTTTGTGGCTAGCTAAGTTTTATGTTAAGACAGAAGAAGACTGTCCTTTTCCCCATTTTTTAAGTTTTACAAATAAATAAATACTCTATGGTACCTAGACTTTATGAATCTAAGTGCAGAACCTGACTGGTGTCAAGATCTTATCAAGTTATAGTTAAGCTGGCCAGATGTAGCCATAAATTCTATGTTAACAGTTTCTTTTCTCGCACTTCTCACTTTGGCTCCATATTTTCCAGCCAACTTTAATCTGTAAAAATTTAAATGGAATGTCAATTGCTATCTACTGTCTTCCTGGTTACTCTTTTCTCTTTCTGCTCATTATTGATGTTTCTGTTCCTAATTCCTCCACACCCTGTAACCACTTGAGCCTTAGTGGATTTACTGCCTGGTATGGAATGATTCTGATTAAAAAAAAAAAAAAAAAAAAATATACTGTGGAATATTTTCATAATGAGAGAGTGACCTTTGTTTTTATGAAATTCTGACTCAATATATTAGGCTGAGTCATAAGTCATTTGTGTTTTCAGGAATTGGTTTTACTGACAAATCTATCATCCTAATTATGATTCATGTGAGACAGTTAATAAATAAATAAATAAATTTGGAGTACACTAACATACTTTATTCTTTGCATGCCAGTGGCAGCATACATGGTGGATTAATAGAATGTTTTTTCTTCTCCACAAAAATACAAGGTCACATACAGCAACAATAACAGGAAAAGCCTTTTGAAATTGATTGGTCTGTTCTACCCCACCTACCATATTCACCTGTTCTACCCCACCCACCATATTCACCTGTTCTACCCCACCTACCATATTCACCTGTTCTACCCCACCCACCATATTCACCTGATCATGCACCAACTGAATATTATCTTTTGATTGCTGTAAAATGCTTTTTCTGGGGAAAAATTTCTTAAATGAAAAGCAGATTCAAGTGTTTGTTAAAAGGTTTTTCACATGAAAACCCATCAAATATTACTCAAAAGGTATTGAAGAGCTGTCTGATAAGTAGCAACAATTCATTCAAATAATGGTGAGCATACTGATGAACAAAATGTAATACCATTCTAAATAATAAAAGGCTAGCATTCATCCTTGCTTTGATTATTGCTACCACATTTCATCTGGTGTTCCCACTAAATATTTAGAGATTCTTGATAAAATCCAAAGAAGAATCAGCAATGTTATTGGTCTTGACCTGGCATTTCAGCATCAGTGACATTCTCACTGCCATAACATAGCTTCCCTGTGTTGTTTCCATAAATATTTTCATGATAGTTGTTTTGATGAAATTTCCTCTATGGGAATTAAGTTACGACTTTATAGACTCCTTGAGGCATCAGGGTGGCTGTAGTAAGAATGCCAAGAAAGAATGTGTTGTTTTGGTGTAAGGAATATTGTGATATATTTGGGTCAGTAACAGTGGCTAAGTTTAAGATAAGACAAATTGAAGACCAGCCTTCCCTTATCCCTCCTTTTGGACTTGTGCCACATTTTTGTTCAAAATAAATATTACTTTCCTCTATGGTACATACACATTATGAATTAGAGGTACTAGATTAGCGGCAATTTTTTGCAGTTTAAATTGCTTATCTAACTGTAAGTTCTATGCTAACAGTTTCTTCCATTGCACTTCCCACTTGTGGAACTCTCTTCCAGCTTCTTGTTTTGAAGTCAACTTTGATCTGCAAAAATTTAAATGCAATGTCTGTCGCTATGTTCTGTTTTCTTAATTCTAGTTCTTTTATTGTCCTCACTTCTTAATAGTATTTTTTTCATAATCTCTGACACTTAGTAACCACTTGCATCTTTGTGGCATTATTGCCTTGCTTGGGGTGAAACGATTTAATCTTTTAATCTTCTTTCAAGATTTCTTTAATCTTTTCACTATTACAGAATTATGAAATTAGTGCAGGGGATAATATCTAACTCATAATGTGCACCTACATTTCTTCTTGTTCAAAGCCTAATTTAATACGATTATAACATTGAAATATATCCACAGGAGAAACATCCTTCAAGATAACTCACATGCAAATTTAGCACAAGTTTCTATTACTAGAGACATATGAGTCAAGGACAAAAACCGAAATTTGCCAGATTCTGTCAACCATACATAGAGGGCACATCTAAAAGGATTCTGCAATCTACACAACATCCGAACCATATTCAAAAGGAGTTCAATCATTTAGTCATCCTGGATATGATGATAAACTACATCCAGCAGCAAGGTCTCTGATCAGCAGATTGAAGATTTTGAGGAATATGGGAACATGGAACCACCTCTTAACTGTTGTCATTCCCAGGTCCACCCTGACCCGGGGTGGTAGCACCTGTTAGGATCCCATCTATGGGCAAATATTTAACCACCAAACAATAATCAACAGTATATTTTTATAATAAAATAATCAACCAATACTGTTGTATCAAAATAACAATAAATACAACTGTAAAAAAATATAAAAATACATTTTTATAGTAAAATTACCAACAATACATTTTATGATCTACAAAATATATATCTAAGAAAGCATATCTCTAGTTGGAAACATAAAATTGTATTCAAAATACTTAGATTTTGGCATTAAATAACTCATAAAGATTGATATGCTGTCAGATAAAAACCAAACAATCAATATGAATCCATATAATATCCGACAATTTCTTAAAGAAATCAAACTGTATTTCAAAATCTATCTTCAAGAAAACTACAACATAAAACACACATATCTCCACCTCTAGTAATCATGTCCACACAAACATATGCACAAAAGCTGAGTATCATCTACCATGTATTCAATTGTGAAAGCAGAATAACATCATGTTTTTATTATTCCAAAGCTCCCAACAAATTAAATTTAAAGGACCCATAAGGATTTGATATGTCATTAAACAAACAAATCAATCAATCAAATAACCTTTCAGCAATATCATTCTTGAAAAAAGCTCTCATGTTCAGGAACTGTGTGTAAAACATCCAGTACAGTTTTAGGATAATACAATCACTTTGTCATCATTTGCTTAGATTTTTTTTTGTCTTTTTGGTTGCAGCTCCTGTGATTCCTGAAGGAATTCTATTCAGTCCAGCACCATTTTTTGCTAAGGACAGAAGAAAGCAAATTGCTATTTTGTTACCAATGAAATTCTTCTCCAATGACAGCAATGGTCAGCCTAACCTATGGGGCTTGATTGTGGCTCAGTCAGAAGCAGTAAATGGCAATAGTAAGTATTATCTTTTTTCAATTTTTGTTTAGCCAATACAAGGTCTAACAGCCACTCAAAATAGGAGGTTAATGAATGGGGTGTATGATATGAAGATGAGACAGAAAGAAGTGAAGATTCTACAAAGTGGCATTTCTTGGGAAAAGTACCTGAGTGGAACTTTCTCTTTTCAATTCAAAGATGGGGGAATAGGGATGATTTGATTTCATGGATGTAGTATGTCAAGTCATTGTTATGGAGGTTTGAAATGTTTAAGCTAAATAGTGGAGCTTATCTGAACGTTTACCATAGAAATAGCAATAAAGTAGTGACAGGCTTGTGATGTTGTGTCTGTGAGGAAGAGACTGCAGAGTGGAAAATGACAGATTTTTCTACTTTTGTTACAACTGACTAATGGATGTAATGTTCTCTTCAGACAGTGAAGACTCTACTACCACTCGTTTGCTAATTTCTTTATCAAAACAGAGAGTACAGGACTCTCTCAATGGACATCTTGTACTCTGCCAACAGGTAGTATCAGAACTACCTTCAAGTCTCTATTTATATTAGACAGTGTGCAGAACTTTCTAACTTCCAGCCAAATGGCACTTGTTCTCAAAATTTTTCATGTATTTATCTTTTTTATTCCATTTGCAATCATTTATACAGTCTTTACAACATTGCATAAATGATTTTGAATTCTGTCAAGACTGGACAGGGTGAAATACTCGATTTTTGGTTTAATCTGATTCTTGTAAAGATAAAGCACAGCAGAGGAAGTTAGGTACTCTCTTGAGTGAGAGAAAAGTCGGGTACTCTCTTGAGTGAGAGAAAAGTTGGGTACTCTCTTGAGTGAGTGAGAGAAAAGTCGGGTATTCTCTTGAGTGAGTGAGAGAAAAGTCGGGTACTCTCTTGAGTGAGAACTATTTTCCCAGTAGCTAATAAAAAAAAAATAATAACTTAATCAGATACAGGGTGCAATGGAAAAATTGTAGTCATTTTATATTTTTATGCATGTCGTTTATTTGTGATTTTACTGACTGCACAGTATAGGAGGGTCAGTCGGGCACCATCTGTGAGAAAAAGAGCACCTTGATGCAATTCACTCTGCCAGAAATTTGGAAATGGCATGCTCTAGTTGGCATTTGCACCGGAATCTCCAATATGAACATTTCAGAGTGTTTGGATGTCAATCTGAGGAGAGTGCAGAGGATTCAGAAAGAGTTGGATGAGTTTAATGGTGATTATGAAGGTACAGTATAAGAAAAGAACTGAATTTGTTGGTGAGAACCTCAGACTCAACATGGAGGTTTACATCAAGTGCCTTGAGGAGAGAGTGCTGTCCTGGATCAAGAGGGTGGCTGCTGGAAGACCCTATGTCTGGCAACAGGAATTTGCATAATGCCACACAAGCAGGAGAATCCAGTCATGGCTGTCAGACAATTTCTGCAATTACATCATCCCTTACATCTGGCCAGCGAACTCCCCAGACTGCAACCTTGATTATTATGTATGAAGCACAGTTGAGCAAAAGACTAACAAAACCCCTTGTAACACCAAAAATGAACTGGATGCTAGGATTATGGCAGCATCCACAAATTTAAACAAGGAGACAATCCAGAATAGATGCAGGAGATTCCCAAGTCGTCTGGAGGCATGACTGAAGCTAATGGTGATTTTATTGAATAAATTTACTTTTTGGTATTTCAAGATATTTTTGTGTAATTTTGGTAAATATATCTGATAAAATGATGTGTCAGTGTTATTTTGGTTTTTGCATCATTTGGATGACAATTTATCCATTGCAGCCTGTATATATGTTATATTGTGACAGAAATATCTCAATATCAGTACCAGAAGTAAAATGATGATTTTCCTTCTATTTTTTTTCCAGACTTTGGATGCAGTACATTTATAAATTTGTAAAATCTATAAAATACATAAATTTATCAATAATATTTCTCTTTTAAGATACAGGAATGCAAAAACGTTTGAATGAATTTCATTTAAAAAATATGCAAAGATGGGAAGACGTCCATGATAATGACATCATACAAGCCTACCGACCAACTTCAGATGACTGGAAACCACCGCCCTTCTATGGTGACGGTAAGTTGAACAAGTCTTAGAATATTTAAAGACAATGTGACAAAGTGAAGTAGCTGTTCAGACAATGGATTTCATTTTTTTATGGCAGGCATCTTCAAGACAAAATGAAAGATAAACCTGTGGGTAAGGAAAGTGCATCTGAATTTGAGGAATGTCTTTAAAAGATGCTATGTCCAGGAAATATTTTTTTACATATTGAAGCTATTAACATCTGCTATTAACCCTAGAACACTAATCATCAATTAAATTTACACCACTAATAACCATGGGTATATCATACACGATTTTGAAAATATCAAAAAGAAAAAAAAAAAATATTAAATACAAATTTTTATTTGAAATATTTTACATGCAGACTCTTCAAACTTTGTACTTTGAGTTAACATTAATAGGAACTGAAAAACATTATTTAGGTAAGAAAATCAGGTACTGAAAATTGTAATTAAAAATAGGAAAATTTGTGCTGGGTACTATATACTCATGGTTAGTGTTCTAGGGTTAAGAGACAGAAAAATTTTGTTAGTGTTATAGTGGAACACACCTATTCTGTAGTTAATAGACTCTCCCACCTATAATAAGTAGGAGTAGTAAGAGTAACGAGTCAGTCGCTCAGCGGTTCAGTCTGAGTTCAGTCTGAAGTTGGACGACTGGCTAACTGGTTGAACTCTCTGCCTTCGAGTGGGGAGGAACCCAAATAAGGCTATGCCAAAGGGCGGATTCTCTTTCGGGGAGGTAAACTGACTCTGAACCCGTTTATACGGGTTCAATGGGCATATTTTTGGCCGAGCCCATGGGCTCGGAGATCCCACGTTAAACTGGCCTTGTGCCACATGATGCCCTCGTGGGGGGGGGGGACTAAATATAGTCGCTCAGTGAGTCGGTCAGTCAGTCGATGCTGGACAACCGTTAGTCAGATACTAAAGTATCAGCGACCACAACTAGATTACTCTGCGTCATACCTATTGTATCAAGTTCCTAACGTTTTGTACTTCGAACCTATTTTAAGACTGACTTAGTACAAATACAAGCCTCCACTGTGAAATCACTCCATAACAGTTAGAAACAAAGAAAAGAGTACTCAGCTGTTATGTGATAATTGTCCTCTTGTATGGCAGGAAATGCTGGACAATCTCCTCAAAGATGAAGGAGAGACTTGAAGCAACTGAAACATGCTTCTAGAGAAAGATGCTGAGGATACCATGGGCTGAACATGTGAGCAACATCAAGGTTTTGGAGAGAATGGAAACAACAAAAAAAAACTTATTTAACATCAGGAAGAGAGAGTTGAAATTTCTGGGGCATGTAATGAGGGCTTGGAAAATCTGATACTCACAGGGCAGATTGAGGGAAAGAGGGACAGAGGAAAGCAGCATGTAATATACTTGATGATCTTGAGCAAATGGATGACAGAAGAAAACTTGGTAGAAATAAAAAATAACAAAACTTATCAAGAACTACAATAGACAGGAAGATGTGGAAGGCCATGATCAAGAAGATTTGAAATTAGCCCATTCTGAGTAGATCACAATTTTTGTTTTTTTCTCTTTACTAAGAGTGGGTTTACTTCAAATCCAGCAGGTGTGAACAACTTAAATACAAAAACATTTTCTAGCCATAACAAAAAAAAAAAAAAGAAAATATTTATTAACTTTTACTCAAAATTCCGCTGTTCTATCTGGACACACGGATTTATCTCTGAATTTTAAGAACACCTGCCATAAAAAGACAAAATGCATTGAGTGAATAGCTTTTCCACTTTTCTAATATCCAGAATGTAATTAATAGAATCAAATCTAGAGATCCACACATATGAATGCAAAGTTCTGAACTAGAGTTGTAATTAATAGTTACAGGGTGCTTACAAAATGAGAGAAAATACTTTGCTCTTTTCTATTCTCCAAAATCTACAATAGGAATTATTATATCTGTGATATATTAAAAGACAAAAGAATGGACTAGAATAACTTAAGGAAATTAATCCAAAAAATGAATTAAATATGAAAACATTTTGAATGTAACACTGAAGTTCATAAATGTAAAATGTAATACATACATACATACATACATACATACACATGTAAACAATTCTCAGAATTAATCTGTAGAAAAAGACAATATTTATAAAAGAAAAAAAGACAATAGGAAAACTGTATAGTTTTAGCAGACACATTTCATCCAGTCTGAACTTTTTCAAGGCAAAACGCAAAATGAATTTATTGAAACAAAGTGTCTATAAACAAAAAATAAAATGTTATTAGAAACTAGAAGAATTTAGAAATGCTATTACATATTTATTGGGCAAACTGAAAAATTATGCCATTTACTTATGTTTTAAAATAATTTTTTTCACATTTAAAAATATTGTTTGTATTGTTGTGTTAATGAATTCAACTATTTTCTTTTGGTTTCTTGATATATTTGTTGTGTATGTTGGCTTGGGAGAGTAATAATTCTGTTAGGAAAGGTGAGATTGGGAAAAACTGGGATGTTTATTAATATTTGGATAATATTCAATGACTGCACTCTCAAGGGTTTTCCTTCTGAGTAAATTATAAAACTTTTTTCTATGAGTGTAGCATTTTTAAAATCAAAATTGTGGTTGAATTTATTTCTATGTATGACTAGTGCATTTGTTAAATTGTTATTTATGAAGTCTCTTTTGTGCTTTTCACTTGATACATTGAATATGTGATAGCATTTCAACTTCTAGTTACTAATGATATTTTGTTTGTTGTTTATAGATACTTTATTTCAATAAATTCATTTTGTTTTTGCCTTGAAAATGTCCACATTAGATGAAACGTGTCAGCTTAAACTATATAATTTTCCTATTGTCTTTTGTTCTTTATATATATATATATCCTACAAGCATATATATATATATATGCTTGTAGGATGTATAATAGCATATGAAACAAATGTGAAGGGGATGAGCCATAGTGGAATATTTTATTAAAAGACATTTCTCCAGAGAAGAATATGTTCCCTATGGCTTTAAATGAAAGAAAGACAAAACTGTATGCAAGGAAAATGTCTTGTAATCTCTGGGGATAAGTGGGTATCATAAATCAAATTAATTACCCTAACTTATCAAAGACTTGGAGATTGTGTTCATAATTGTTTTATCTTTATCTGCATTAAAGACATTTGGTATTGTAGGATTTAAAATCAGGAATTTTATATATACAATGAATCATTCATACAAAAAGTAAATTAATAAAGTTAATGATATAAAATTGTGAAATTCCTTCACTAACAAGTTTTAAAGATGCATTAACCTTCTAATCATTTGATGAATGTTATGATCCTTGTTTTTTAAAATTGTAATCTGTATTAGGTCTTCCTTCAATACGCAGGTACTTTTGACTGTACGTTCAGTCATCTTCAGACATTGAAATTATTTTGTTTTTTGGTAAAATTTAGGTAGCATCCGAAATGAAAAAATAAAAATGCAAATTTTTTAAAAATGTGTTATTGATAATGGATACAAACTTGTGGAGTGTGTAAGTGCAAAAAAAAAAAAAAAAAAAAAAAAAAAAAAAAGTCATTTTTCACTTACTTTTTATACAAATGATTCATTGTAATTTGTAATGTAAATTGAACAGCACCACATATTTGATTTAAATCAGCAAATTTTCGGGATAACAACTGAGACATTACTTTACTTATTGAACTATTTAGTTCGTGCCACATTGACAGATAAACTCTTACAACAAAAAGAAATTCTCAAATTGTCATATTAGTAAAAATGCACTCGCTTAAATTTTCAAAAGAATTCAACCTTAGCATTTCAACAGTAAAAAGATGAGACCTTGCTGCCAAATTAACCACATGTAATACATGCTTGGGTAATCATGTCTCTTTCTATTTATGACTGACTAGGCAGAAGATTTTCCTGCAGTAGGATGCTATGTTACAGTTATGGGGAAGTGACTAAAGTTGAGATGCTGGGTCAGAATCGTTATCATAAAATAAGAGGGTATATTAATGTCACATTGACTCTCATGAATTAGATAATAACCAATAAATAACCAGAAAGAATTTATTTTATCATTTGACTCTTGAAAATCTTTTATAAATCTTTTATTTTTTCAGATGGGAACAGCCATTATATTTTGGGAGCAGACAAAGATTGTGATATGGGAAAATATTATTGCAATGGTTACTTGCAGCCGGGAAGAAGTTACAGGTGAAGTTTCATATTTTATTTGTTCTTCATTAAAAAATCTAAAGAGAAGATCCTTGTCTCAGTCGTCTCAGCGGACATTGTCTCGGAAGTAAGGGATGGTGAAGTAATAAAGTACCAATCATAAAGATTGGAAGATGCAGTATACATTTTTTCATTCATTTTTTTTGACAAATGACTTAAATTCTCCAAGGAGTCCTGCATTTAACTAATATAAATATGAAGATGCTGAAAGTTTAATTTTTGCAACAATTTCCAAAGAAATGTGTTTTTTTTTTAACAGCCAAAAAGATGCTAAAATTCCCATAGTAATAAGACATGAAAATTTAATTAAAATCAGAAAATTATTTGATTTTTGCAACAATTTCCAAAATAATGTATTTTTTTTTTAACAGTCAAAAAGATGCTAAAATTCCCATAATAATCTTTGGCTGAGTCACAGACAAAAAAAAAAAAAATACAGCATAAGATCTTTAACCAAAATTTTGACCATGCAAGAAAGGATTAAAAAATTTTAAAAATAAACAAAAAAAATACTTTGATTTTTTTTCTCTTAATAATAACAAACATTTTGACAATAAAATGTTTTCCTCAAGTTTGGGGCCTTTTTTCATCATGCTGTCCTCTTTTCTCAACAAAAAAGTGAAGATACCTAATTTAGTAGGAGTGTTTTTCTTCCAAATCATCAGTGCAAGCTTCTTGTGTCCTTTGTATTAATTCTTGTGGTTATCACATGTCAGTACAGATGCAAAAGAGGCCTCGGATCGTATCCAGACATCTTTGTCAACACTAGTTGCATCAAGGTTTTGGCATGTCTAGCTAGATATGGTCCTCACTCCATATGTTCAAGATCCAGGCCATTGTAAGATGCCTCCAGCAAATAAAAGTTTGGGGAAAACAGCAGTTGGCAAGACATGGTGTTTTGAAAAGTCGATCCCATTGGCATTGTGGTCCTCAAGTTGCTGTGGTTTCCAAGACAGTATTATTTTTTGTTGCCTTCTGTCTCTTTCCCTATTATCCCCATAGTTGGTGGGAGAGCAATCAGTTAGGTGTTTCCCCACAATTTCAACAGACTCTTTGCTTACATTACAACAATTTTCAAATTTGTTTTCGTTATATTTCTAGGATTAAAGCATTTATGTGCACAAGAGGTGGGTGCTCAGAAACGAAATATTCTGGACTCTTTTACACAGGTAAAAGTCTATATTTCATTTTCTTTATTTTATCTGTTATTTGAAGATTAAAAGATGCAGTAGATTATATATATAAGCTCCATAAATTTCAAGATCAGTTATTCCAAAATGAGGATGAAATTGAGCTGGTTTTTTAGTTTCTATTTTTAAAACATGTCGTGATGGAATCATATTTTTAAAAAAATAATTATAAAGTATATATATATATATATATATATATATATATATATATATTTATTTATTTAAAAATATGATTCCAAATCACGACATAAGAAGTCCCATGTTTCAAAACAAGAGCTGAAAACTTCAATATAATTATTTAAATTAAATTGAGTTAAAAAAGCTCTGTTCCATCTTCAAGCGAAATTTTTTTGGAATAATGTGTTTCTGAAATTTACGTGTTTTAAAAATTGAAATCAAAATTTCCATGGTAACAGCTAGGGCAAATTGTTTAAGTTGGGTAGGCGGGTGTTGGGTGTTAATAATAAGTATCAGTATAGAGTTCCTTTCGTAGATGTCAAGTCAGGGAAAGGTGGGGGTGTCTAAATTTGAAACGGAAGATTTATTAACCCTCGTCTAGTTTGCATGTCTATGGAGATTTATTTATTTTTTTATTTTATTTTTTTATGAAAGGGATTTGTGCATATAAAAAAACAAAAAAAACTGTCGTAACGTTTGTTTTTTGACGACTTCATAAAGGGTTATCTTTTTTTAGGGTATTTAAACTATTTATTTCAGCTATGGATTATGAAGGGTGTTATATTGTATGCATGTTTTTAGTTAATTATTCAAACTATGAATCTGATGAGTGGGCTATGGATTAAACAAGTTATTATATTGTATGCTAGTTTTAGCTAATAGTTCAAACCAAAAAATCTGATGATGCCTACAAAAACCGTTAACTCGTGTCTATTGTTTAATAGATTATTATTATTTAGAAGCTTAATTATGTGCAATTTCTCATAGAGGCATAAAGGGCATGGGTCATCCCAAGTTTTACATGTTCTAGCCTTGTTAATAATTTTCCATTTAACTTTAGGTGTCCTATTTGTTTCCTTCAAATGCCAAAAAAGAGCTGAGTAAACAACAAAGACATTTCTAAGATTTCCCTAACATTGTTCAAAAGATGCTGTGGGAAACTTTTCCATCACTCTGATATTTACCAGTAACACAAATTTCAGCACTACCAATCCTAGAAATTGAACTCACAACTGCCAGGGAATCATGCTTAGGGGATATTTTATATCAGTTAATACACCCCAGTCTTAATCACCTTTGTGTTACCTGTCCATTTCTTCCACTGAACCAGAGGATATGACTTTTCACCACTACCAAACCTAGAGATTGAACTCACAAC
This sequence comes from Acanthosepion pharaonis, assembly GCA_903632075.3. NCBI lineage: Eukaryota > Metazoa > Mollusca > Cephalopoda > Sepiida > Sepiidae > Acanthosepion > Acanthosepion pharaonis. The sequence goes on along the minus strand of CAHIKZ030000336.1, from coordinate 4,001,123 downwards.
AGCCAGGGAAACATGCTAAGGCAATATTTCATATTGATTAATACTAACCTATCTTATTCACCGATGTATTTCTCTGGTTCAGTAGAAGAAATAGATACATATGTGACTTTTTAGCACTACCAGACCTAGAGATTGAACTCACACTAGACTTGGAATAATGCTTAGGGGATATTTCATATCATTTAATACACCCCAGTCTTAATGACCTTTGTGTTACCTGTTCATTTCTTCCACTGAACCAGAAGATGTGACTTTTCAGCACTACCAGACCTAGAGATTGAACTAGCAACTGCTAGGGTTAGAATGTTGGAACTAAAAAGTATAGTTCATATAAAGTTCTGTTATGTACAGTGGATAGTGACAAAAGTAATAAACAAAAAAAAAAAAACAATGTATATACAAGATGAAGTCTACAGGAATGTCTCTTTGTTGGCAAGGGAAGTGGCCTGGATGTTGTTTGTGTATTGGCCTGGAATTGAGGCTTGTGTTGAGTCATTTGACCCAGAGAATACTGGTGAACTCTGTGCATTGCTTTGAATGATGCTGAACAGGTCCTTTTAAGCAGACATGGTAGATACATGTCACAGTGTTTTTCTCATGCTTTTGCTTTAATGGCAATGTACATAATTTGCTCCAACATTTAAATTTTAATTTAAATTTGGTAGAAGGATTTGTTTTGCAAGATGGAAACAATGTTTGGAGGCCCTCTTCTCTAAGCAACGTTTTTTATTTTTAATTTTGCTTTTGTAGCATTCACATCCAAGTTTTGGTGTGGAGTGAATGAAAAAAGAGGTATAATTTGAAGTAGAGTATAACAATCCTTTCTTTACATTATTCATAAGAACAGTCTGCCAATGTTATAAAAAACATTGTCCACCTGATGCTGTTAGAGAGAGAAATAATTATCTTTCTTGCATTATTGATATAAAAATTGCAGGAAAAAATATACAGTAAGATTTATATAAGAAGGAATACATGAAAACCAGTTTGATCTTTAAGCTGTTTTATTCCCTGATGTAAGCATTATCAAAAAACTTTTTTTCAAAGATTCATTGCTACCCTGCTACTTAAAAATGTTTCAGTTTATTTGGAAAATAAAGTTTAAAAATGTTAATAAAATTTAAAAATATATTTATGAACATGTCAAAGAGATTTGTACATAGGAAACATTACAATGTAAATAAATTGATTTGACATTGGAAAATAAAATGAATAAAAGTAAGTTAGGGTGGGGAAAAATAAAAGCTTTACATCCAAAGAAATTAGTGAATAATTTAAAATATTGCTACAAAGGGTGACACAGTTGCTGATTATTGGTGTGTCCTTGTTTTGATGATATCATTTATTGTTAATTGTTGTGGTAAACCCTCTTACGGTAGAATGAACTCTTCCTCCTCTCATAAATACAAACTTCAAGAGTCAGGTGGAGTGGAGTCGTAGATGCAGTGCTAATCTACTTTATTACTAACACTATTGTTTTCTATAGATCTTCAGTATACTTGTTTCACCTCCTACAGTAGAATGAACTCTTCCTCCTCTCATAAATACAAACTGCAAGAGTCGGGTAGAGTGGAGTGGAGTAGTAGATGCAGTGCTAATCTACTTATTACTAACACTATTGTTTTGTATATATCTTCAATATACCTTTTTCAACCTACCTTTGTCTTCTGTGTCTTTCTTTCTGGCCTCTGAACAGGTCACAACACTAATACAGTTTAGAAGAAGAAAAGGAAGGTGATATTTTAGATGGGAGAGAAGAATAAAGTGAATAATCCTTCATATGCTCAAAACAAAGATTAAAACAACAGTCTAATAATAATGTTGACAGTTAAGTGAAAGAGAAAAGGTGTTCTTAAAAGGGTTAAAGAAGATTTGTGAAGTGTATAGTGAATGTTCAGGAAAACAAATATTTATGCATGTGTGAGTGTGTGCATAAGTTATGCATTTGTTATATATATATATATTAATGCATTTTCATTAAATAATATACATAAGTTTTGTCTATTTATTTTAAGTAAGTTCCTTTCATATTCTCTGATAAGCTTAATCACATTATCATTGAAAGACAAAAGGAAAACACCATTCTTGGAAATAAAGCTAAATACTGAGGTTACATCATATAAAAGGCTGAATTAGATAGCTAACATTATAGTGTAATGATTAAATATACAAATCCATGTCCCTATCAGTCAAGCCAATTAGGTGACCGTCCAAGCTTACTTAAGCCTGGGCGTTGCCTTAAATTCATCTTGAAAGATGCACACATATTTTTCAGGATATTTTTAAGAAAAAAAAGTGTCTTGTAAACCGGAAAATATAGTAATTGTATAATGAATTTATTGCCACCCTGTATATATAAGAGGTATTTCCGCAGTGAAAATACTTTTAAACATGATTGACTGAATGATATCAACTAGGTGTGTATCAAATTTTTTATAAAATTTTTACATTAGTTGTTTTATGTTATTCGTAAATTTTCCAAAGTTCATATCTATTTTATATTATTTTTCCAGGTATATTTGAATGTTACTACATTTGCTTTCAAGGATTGTGTTTTGTTATATATTTACACAACTTACTGTTCAGTTATGGCATTCTCAAATATATAGATCACTATATAAAATATTCAAAGAATATAGAGTACTAAATAGAATATACAAAGAATATAGATCGCTATACAGAATATACAAAGAATATGGATTGCTATACAGAAGAGATAAAGAATATAGATCACTATATAGAATATACAAAGAATATAGATCACTATATAGAATATACAAAGAATATAGATCCCTATATAGAATATACAAAGAATATAGATCACTATATAGAATAGATAAAGAATATAGATCCCTATACAGAATAGATAAAGAATATAGATCAACATATAACAAATAAGCAAAATAATATAAATATTAGAGAGATTTTAGTAGATAATACCAAAATTTTATACAGGACATAGTGCAAAGAAAGAATCAAAATTCTGGAAACTATTGTAATAAATATGACAAAGCCAACATTAAATATGGAATCTTTCTCTATAGAGGACTGTATATTGAAGACAATACACATAAAAATTCCAGTTTGACCATTTAAATGACATCACCTTGAGTGACTTGAAATGGGTTCCATGAAACAACTAATTTGGAAATTTGAAACATTTAATAAAAGATTTTATAGACAGAGCTTGTCAATATCATTCAACCAAACATGTTTGAAAAAAAAATATATGTATGTATGCATGTGTATATATGGATAGAAGCAAGTCACTTAGGATGCTCCTTTTTCTGCAAAAAAATAAAGCCAATATATCCAAAGAAAACAGTGAAGAATTTAAAATATATTTGCTGCTGATTGTTACTGGCCTTGTTTTGACAGTCAATCATTTTGCTACTAATACCCTTTAGAAGAAAGGTTGGCTGGTTGTTCAGGTAAATATTTTATCTCACCCATGTCGATCTCTCTGTATGGCATAAGTGTCCAAATGAGAAGGCTTTCTTTGACATAGTGTGAGCAAGTGAATGTGTCATGTATACTTCTGTGTGTTCTTTATGCAAGTACCCTTGTGTGGCTTTTGGTTCATTCTTATTTACACCAGATATAGGCTCCAAATGAAAGCCAAAATTAAAAGTTTTTGGTTGTGTTGCCATTGGTTGAGAAGAGTGACATGGTGTACATGCTATAACATCTGCATGAAGGTGATGCCAAGTTTGCTTTTAGATTTCATGAAATTATAATTGCCGAGGGAATATGCATTTTTATTCATTACCATGTACTTTTGAAGTTCCAACAATATAATTTTTCATACCTATTATATTGGTGTTAATGTAAGTTTAAATTTCATTAAAATTTTGTTAAGATGTTTAACCTATATCTGTTTTAATGTTTTTTCCTTTATCTAAGCTAGAAAAGGTGATATAAACTCACTTTCTTACATTATTCCAATATTTCATATCGATCTTTTATCAATAAGATTTACAAAATTTTTGTGTAAGCAAATTCTTTCACAAAGAGAAAGTGTGATGTTAACTGTAAATGTTTTTTTTCATAATGTCATATTATAATTAATTTCATAAAATATTTATAGCCATTTTCAAGTTTTTTTTGTCTTTTTAAAAAAATTGTTTATTATTAACATATATATCATTGTCAAAATTATTTTGCAAAAAGCTGTTCCTGATATATAATAATGCCTGTATACTTATAAGTTTTTATTTTATTTTCTATTCTAGAAAAAGACCTGAGTCCTGTCTATATTAGTTTGCCAATTTTGATCATTACAGCATTGTTATCATTGGCTGCAGTTATCTTCATGTGGAGAAAACAGTTATTGTAAGTTTCATGCTGACAGGAAGATTTTTTTAAAATTTCAGACAAAAGTTGAAAATAAAACATAGTCAATTTTTTAACCAATTTTTATGAGGTCATCATTTTTAATTTTGCCCTGACTAAAAATCATCAAACTATATTTAATGTTATTGTATAAATAATAAAAATATCAGTGTATTTGAACAAATTTTTATTAGGTTATCATTTTTAATCTAACCATGACTAAAAATCATTTGCCTATATTTAATATTATTTTATTGTATAAATAATAAAACCTGGCAAATTACTGGACTAATTTTTATTAGGTCATCATTTTTAATCTTGTCTTGAGTAAAATGATTTAATTATATTTAATGTTATTTGCATATTTGAACTAATTTTTATTTGACAATCTTAGATTTTATTCACAAAATCCAAATATTTTCTCATCTCTCTTCTGGTCTGGGATGACTTTCTGGATATCTCACTCTGCTAACCAATCTTTTTCACCCACTATTTGTTTAAACTTTTGATCTGAGGAAGTCTTAGGTAAAATTGGTTGAAATGTCCTTCATGTCTTTGTTATTCATTTTTATTAATTTTAAATGCTTTTAATTATTTTATTAGTTCAATAAAAATGAAAATGTTAAAAAAAATTATAGCAAAAAAATTGGGGATAATAAATATTACTTTAAAATGGCAATATTGAAATACAACATGAACAAAAAAGACCGCTAAATTGGTTTATCGGTCTTTATCCAAGCTAGTATAGAGTCCAATGTCTAAAAATGAAAACCCAAGACTGAATGTTATATGAGAGAAAATGTCAAAACTTACAGGCTTTAATAAAGTTTTAAGCCTACCAACCACTTCTTAGCAATGATGAGGTCTTGGAGAGGATGCAAACAAGGAGGAGGCTTATATTTAACATCAGGAAGCGGCAGCTGAAGTTTCTGGGACATGTAATGAGAAAGGAGAGCCTGGAGAATCTGATACTCACAGGGCAAATAGAGGGAAAGAGAGACACAGGAAAACAATGCATAACGTACCTAGTGGGCTTGAGGAAGTGGATGATAAAACGTGGTCTAGGGGAGGTAGCAGAGGGACAAAACTTATTGAGAGCTAGAAGGGATAGGGAGAAGTGGAGAACCATGATCTCCTATGTTCTGAAAGAACACAGCACATAAAAAGAAAAAGAACTACTCCTTCTGCCTGCAGAGAAGTGGTAGATGTAAACATATTACACTTTCAACTGAAATTTGCTTTGCTTAGTGCTGGGAATAAGTCTTGACTCTGTACATTGCTGGTTTTATCAAATATTTACTTGTTGACAAACCTCCTGTATTCACGCACCATGCAAATTGTTCACCTTTCCCTTGGAATTAGAATTTTTTTTTGCAATCTAGCCTTGGTTAAAAATGATTTGCTGAGTAAGAGAAGACATTTTTAATTGTAAAAGTGGCCATAAGATTTAATTCATAAGAATTGTCTTGTAAAAGAAAGCAGGGCTGGTGTGTACTATCCCTGAACACTGGATGAGGCAATTCAAATAAGTAATAATACAATTTTAATTTATATAGCTTCATGAGAAAGGATTTAAAATTGGCTTCACTATTCCTCTTGTGGTGAATCATAGAATGTATAGTAATCTTCAAAAAAGATAACGCTTTTATGAATCACAAGTGACCCTTGTAACTTAATCTTATTTACTAAAATAGTGGGTCTTTTAGGAAATTTAGTGGGATCAGATCGGGAGAATTTAAGTTCTTGATATAGAGTGGCTATCACTAATCTGGCAGTCAGTATATAATGTTCAATTATTAATCTGGCACATTTTTATGAGTGCTATTTCAGATTTCAGAGGTAGCTGCAAAGACTTGCCACTAATGTATAGTGCTGGTAGCTTCTGAACAAGGCTAGTGTGTATTACACTTGAACCCACCAGCTGTGGGGGGGTGCTGATTAGGGACCCCGGGCAGTGCTTTATGACCCTTGCTGTTTTATCAACATTTACTTTTTTTCTACCTACATTTATATATGTTACAAATTAAACTAAGCAAAATTGACTATTAAAGGATAAAAAGGAATTGCATATTCGTTCTTTCTAACTTGGACACCTTGAAAAGGTTTACGACTCGACTCACTTTCGCAAAATGTGATGTGGGAAAGTCTGATTGGGAGGCCCAGGTAGAGATTTGTGACAGTCGCGATCTTATCAACACTGGGTTTTTTTCCCTCCCTACATTTATATATGTTACAAATTAAACTAAGCAAAATTGACTATTAAAGGATAAAAAGTATTTTGTGGATTTTGAAGTCATTCTGGGGTCAGAGTTTTCTTCATCAAAATCTGGCTATTTGTTTTGCTCGTGATAATTCTTGAAAAAAAAAAAAACAAACTATTCATTGTTTTCTATTCATAATGTTGAATGTGTTAAAATTATGCAACTTTTTATCAAGAAAAATCTCAAGTTGATGTTAAAAAATGCCACAAGACATTAATTTATTTAAGATAGAATGATCTATTATATTATTTCTCTAAATTTCAGTTGAATTCATCACATTCAGTTATGTGCAACTATGTTTGGGAAAGGTATGAATACATCTCATCTCCCCACAGCTATGGGTTAAGATGTAAGATTGTATCTGAAAAAAATTGTTCATTCAATATTTCACTCATGAAAAAGGATTATTTTTACAATCCAAAATATGTTTTGGCTTTAAATAACTCACATAGCGTTGATAAACTGTAAAAAAACAATCAATTTCTGAGAGAGATTTAATTTCAACTAAAATTGTTTTTATATATGATATTTATTTTTTTTATTTCATTTTTTTCTTTTTTTTTTCTTGACAGCTGCTTCAGAAAACAAGATATTCCTATTTTTTCAGAAGTTTCTTTTGTCCGCAAGATTGGAGAAACAAACAAATCCTTTGTTATGAACCTTGAGCCTAAGTCCCGGTGAGTGAGATTTTGAACATTTATGTATTGGGCATTTTGAGAAAATGAGGTGTGGGGGTATCCTACAACTCTGTAGGGGGATATGGAGTAGGTATATTCTTGGTCCCACCAACAAGGTAATCCTTTTTAGATTATTATTATCTTAAAATAATCTTTTTCTTTTTTTGGTACAAGGAGCATCAATCTGGATGAATTCCATGAAAAAGTTGAAAAGATGAAAAAAGATTCGAACCTTTTATTCTGTGAAGAATTTCAAGTGAGTTCATTTTTAAATTTATTGATTTTATGTTTATTTTTCGGCCAATTCATTCCGACTTGTGTCCTCATCAGGATTTTTATTGTCAGAGTGTTTTTGGCTGTTGTACTCTCTCTTTGAAATTCCTGAAAGCTTATCAATTACAAGAGTCACCCAAAGAAGGCTGTAAGATACAATTGCTCAAATGTTGTTGTACAAATGTTGGATGCATTAAAAATAAAATACATTAATTCTTTACAAATTGGTTTGTTTATATTTTGGATATGAAACCATGCAGATATGGATTTTGAGAAAATCTGAACATATGAATGTGCTTTAAAGTTAAATTTTAATGTGAAGCTCTTTATAGCCAAGGGTTCAAATGTTGCAGGATCAGATGACACAGTGGTATACAAGCTTGAATCTTGCTGGTGGGCACATTTTCTTTGAGTTTTCTTGAGTGCACACAGTCCAGTAGATAAAACAAAAACTATTAAAAAAAACAAAAAAAAAACACAATATCTAGTCAAATATATAACATTTGAAGTTTATATATATATATATATATATATATATATATATATATATATATATATATATATATATATATATATATACACATACCTAAATAGCCATAACCTATCTACCTAATTTTAGCTATCGGATCATCAGGAACAATATTTTAATGATAAAGTGGCCACAAGAATGGATAAAAACTTAGCATAAAAAACACATTATATCTGTCAAGTAATCAGGCTTTTTTATGCCTACAACCATTAAGTATTTCAGATCTCTGATTGAGTAATTCATTAGGTTATTGTAGGCTATATATATATATATATATATATATATATATATATATATATATATATATATGGGGAAATTGTATGGCAAAGTGGAAAAATTTTACTTGTCACATGTTTCATCTTTTCAGGACTTCATAGGACTAAATTTGATATATATATATATATATATATATATATATATATATATATATATATATATAAATAAATAAATATAAAAATAAAAAGTTAAATGGTCAGAGTTGAATTAGACCAGGAAACAGTAGTATTAAAAAGTGCTCAACAAACATAAAATATAAAAATTTAACATGTAGAGCTTTTAAGTATAAAAAATTAGAAAATGAGCTGATTCCTCTACTTTTGGTCATGAATTGCCTGAAGATACTGAAAGGTTGGAACCAAGGTAGAAGAACTGGCTGATCTCCTGATTTTATATATGTATATATATATATATATATATATATATATGTGTGTACGCGATGGACTCTTCCATCGATTTTGACATATGAGGATCCGACAACTTTATTCAGTTTTTATCTTTGTGTTGTATGTGGTGGCACTTCAGTCCCACAAGTGAGCTGCGTACAAATCCACACATTGTGCAACAGTGGGGATCTCATGACATAGCCATGTGAATATTTGTTGACTCTTTTTACTGTGGTCTTTCATCCCTTAGCCAGTCAATACGACTAATTTAAAAAATTCTGATACTACTCTGGCACAAATAACTCCACTTATTTCTATCCAGGGCAACTTGCCCATAGTTAGTATGAGGCACATTGACAGCTGAGAGGTTACTCTTTAGCTTATCTTTATATCTGAGCCACAGCTGTCCAACAGTCCTTTGTTCACGGTCAAGCTCTCTATACATGAAGACCTTAGGTGTTCTATCATCACAATGTGACCAGCCCAGAACATACGCACACAACTGAAAATAATTTATCAGACTTAATATAACATCTGTTGCAACTATTTTGAAAACTAGTAGAGATTTAATAAATGCAAAACAAAATAATTAGAACTTTAAATGTGAAGCAGGTTCGTAAACTATGAAATATGGCCCAAGAATTGCAAAGCTGAGATACCCAAGAATTTAAATAGAAGTTTATGGAACCACAAAAGATCTTTTACAAAATAGTACATTAATGTATTAATCAGTCATTGTAATAAGTCTGAGAATAATTAAATAAGAAAAGTAATTTATTTTATGTTGCAGGCCATTGTATGTCTTGAGAGATAAATATGTGTGTCTCCTGAAATACCCACAACAAACACAGAAGACTCAGTGTATGAGTCCATATAAAAAAACGTAAAGAAAAAATAGTGACCAATATATATATATGTCCAAACAAATGATAATTTATTAACAATAAAGGGTTACATATACAATAGAATATTGTTGTGTTATAAAACAATGAATATTAATAGAAAAAACATTTAAGCTAGTGAATTGTTTGTGTATGTGTAGTTTGGTGCAGGAAAACGTCCTAGAAAAATTAAGTGGAAGGTGTGTGTGTGTGTGTGTGTATTGTTCATGCATGTTCCAAAAAGGGAATGTCTTATAGTCATGTTCTTCCATGAGAAGTTTACATGTGACATAAAAAGTAAAAAAGAGGCTGTGAATAATTATCATGGAGTATTTACAGTACCGGAAAGCATCCCCAAGTAGCAGTTTTGAAAATTAGGAGGAGGTAACCCGACAATTAAGGTGAAAAAGTAATCAGAGTTTACTAATTTTGGAATCTCCCTTGGTAAATTTATGTCCAGGAGCATGCAACACATCTCCTTTCTTAACAAAACTCCTGTTATTACACTGTGTGATACTTAAAAACAAAAGTAATAAAAGTAACAAGAGAAATCAGAATAAAATTGTTTGTTACACATCAAGATACACTGTGTACCAAAATATTAAAAGTTTAAATTGTATCTTCAGCATTTCTAGTTAAAAAAAGAAATTTCATTGTAGTTTGTTGTATTTTTTTTTTCTCTTTTAAAATCAGGGTCACCCCAAGCAAGGCAGTACTGTCATTAGCCACTAACACACAAGGAGTTGCAAGGTGTAGAAGGATTAAGAACAAAAACATTAGTAATGAGTAGAAAGAGAAAGGTTAATTCAGGAGGACAGTAGATAGCGATTGACATTGCATTTAAATTTTTGCAAATTAAAGTTGCCTGGAAAGCATGCAATCTTGCCACCAGTTTAGTATTGGGATCAAATTCATGCAGTCTAGGTACCATAGCAAAGATCTCATCCAAACAGTCACCATGAAGGTATTTATAAAGAAAGCACAGAGAGGCAACCTTACGGTGGTGGGCAATTAACTAAAGCTGATCCACCAGATCATGACCAATAATATTGCTGATTCTTCTTTGGATCTTATCAAGGAGGTTCAAGTAAATAGCAGAGGCACTGGACCATATATAGCAGCAATATTCTGAACATGGGTGAAAGGTAGACATATAGATAAGCAAGAGAGATTCAAGAGAGAAGAATTGTCTCATCCAACACAGTGAAACAACTTTCTTAGCAGATGACCTAGCAATGGAATCAATATAGTCTTTCCATTTCATGTCTGCTGAGAATGGTAGCCCAAGAAGGCACAACATGTCATGTTCCTGTAGAATGCCATCGGCAATGCTGATGGAAGGCAGCAAGGGTTTCTCAATAGGGAAAAGTTTAGTTTTGGAGGCGTTAAAATTGACAAGCCATCTTTCACCTCAGTTACCAATATTCTTGAGGTAGTTTTGTACATTAGCTGCCATTTTGACCTTGTTGGACCTAGCATTTATTTCACTCTCTTTATATGAAGATACGTCTCATTAAATAACTTAGACCAGTTTTTTATTACTTATTCTTTACAGGATCCACATTCCTTTTATTCTGAGTACATTCGACGTTAGCACAATGTCATCATCAAAGTCTATTTTTTTTCTAAGACTAATTTGCTGTGTTCATTCATTTTTCTAAGACAAAACTGTTGTGTTTATCTGAAAATTAATTTTTTTTTATTTGTGAAGTGTAAAACACTAAACTTATGTACTGTATGAATTTTAAATTTTATGATGTAAGCATAGTCATGCAACAATGTCAAGGGAGGTAACCTAGTTATTAAGATGTCTGTCTATTTAAAAAAAAAAACATTTAAAGCTATTAGTTAAAAGCTAATTATCTACTGTAAGCATTTAAAACATTTATATAATATTCATAATTAATTTTTATTAAGGGTTTGTTTCAATTGTTTAATATAGATATCTTCAAGAAGTTTTAGTTTATTTTTATTATTATGTAAAATGATGAGACCTAGCCACCAATCTAGTACAGCACTCAAGTTTGTGAAGTTGTGATGCCAAAGAGGAATTCATCAGAACAATTACCATGGAAATATTTATAGAAAAATCAAAAAAAACTGTGTTATGTTGGTGAGAAAGTGACTAAAGCCAAGTTGCCAGGTCAGGATTGATAACATTACAGATTCTTCTTTGGAAGCACCAAAACAGATGAAGCAGCAATAATGAATGCATGACTGAATGGTCCATGCATTGAATATTTTAATTTATATATAACTTATAATAAAGGACCAATATTTAATCTTTCATCTGTAATAGGTCTATTCAAGTGCTTGTTACTTTCTTTAAAAAATTCCAACTTCTGCTTTATTCCAATCTTCCTGCTTATTTACTTTTATGAAAAATTCTGAGAAAAAAAATTTAGTTCTTAAAAGATAATAATTTAGAATTTTGAAGCTGATTTGAAACAGGCTAAAATTTCATTCAAATTATAATTTATTCAATTCTTAAAGATTTTATGTTAATCTGAAAGTGGACACTGAGGTCCACACTAAGTGATGACAGTTCATTTCATGCTTGAACGCAAGCTTCACAGCCTGGAGATTGCTTTAAATCACTCTATGTTGACCTCAGTGTTGACATTATATGTAATTGGGATAAGTTGATCTATATGTACGTGAATTGGGGCACTTCTTCATAGTGTAATGGTTAGCAAGCTTGTTTCCTAGATCAATTATGCCCAAGTAATGAATTCGATCCTCACTGGGTACTACACACTTTCGGCTTTGTGCCACATATGAATTGCACTTAAAAAACCACTATAAGTGTGCAAATTATGCTAAAATTTGACAAATGGTAAATCAATTGGAAAGGTGTTTTTTTAGTAAAGGAAAGCAAGAAGAAAGGACTAAACATTACGTATGGGTATCCACTAAAAATAATGCTTGAAATAATAATATCATATATCTTTATCATATATATAAGTGTCCTTTTTATTTAGTGCTTTCTTGTTGCTTATATATATATGATAAAGATATATTTTTAAGGTATGCTATATTTAAGGATAAAAGTGCTCAATATCACGGATAGTGTGCATGCAATAGTTACATTATTCGGACTATTGTCCCCATCTTTGTTGCCATATTTATTACAACATTTCAGCTTTCCGGCCTTCTTCAGGTAGTTGTAATATCGAACTGAACCCTTTATTTCACTCACTGAGGTAGATTGTTCTAGTGCCATGCTTTAATGGATGTCAGTTGTCAGTTATCTCCACTTAATTCCCTTCTCTAAGTTCTCCACTACCTTAACCGGGTATTGAACTCACACTCTTTGGGTCATGTCACTGGATCTAACTAACACCTTTATCCCCTGTGCCATGTGTCCTCAAGAACACATGGCACAGTGGATAAAGGTGAATAATGTAAATAGTGTATATAATACCTCATCTCAGAAATATAGACAGTACAGTGTGTAAGCAAATATAAAATTGGACAGTGAGATTAATACCGAGTGGTGATAGTCTGTTTAATGCAATCTTCATGACCTGTAGTTTGCATGCAAGCATAAAACAGATTGACCCACTTGGTGTATATATATATATATATATATATATATATATATATATAACATTTGCAAGATGATCCAGGGTTTTATTTTTACATAAAGAAGTCATGGTAATATTGTATAATGATAACATGAGATTTAATCTTTCATATTCAACATAACCTTTTATTTCACTTTGGTACTTTGTCAATTAGTTTGGTTTTCATTTATTTAATGGATTATCACCACCTTCATTGACCATCTAATGCTGAAACGAAATTCTTTTGCAAATGCTTGATTGAAATTAACTATTTACAGCCTACAAACTTCGACTACTTCCAAACAGCTTTGCCCACCCAATTTCCCTCACAAGGTTTGGTTCAACCTATTGTGGTGTTTTCAGGCACTTCTCCATCATATGACACACTAGGATTGTCTCGCAAGTTTGATATTATTAAGAAATTAAAATCTTGACAAATTGACTATGGTGAGATTTGAAATTGGGTTTCCTGATCAAAAAGCTAACTCCCTTACCATTTGGCTACATGTCCACTCATCAATGACTGTTAGTCAGTGTACGTGTGTGTGTGTGTGGCCCGTCATAAGAAATGTGGACTCTACATTCTCAGCTGTGATGTCTGAGAGACTGACCATTATGCAACTACATGCAATACAGTTGTTTCCCACACTGGCAACATAGGTACAGCCCATCCGGTCATGTAAATCTGCACTTGGCCACTAGAAGGGCACCTCAGGTCTACTAGCTTTTCTGAATTACACTGAGCATGTAGTCTATTCTGCTATGATCTGAGGTTGAAATATTTATTCCATTTGTATTAATCAACTGAGCCATCTTATATTTAAATAAGCATTTTATCTTTTTTATTCTTTTTACTTTTCAGCTTTTACGAACTAGCAGCCCATCAAAAACTCATTTAGCAGCTGAATTGCAGGCCAACAGAACAAAGAACCGCTACACAAATATCCTTGCCTGTAAGTTTTGCACGGTTTTTAGAAAATACATTATATAATATTTTTTGTTATGACACACATCTTATTTTGTATCGCACCAATATGAAAATGGGTTTGACAAGATTCACCACAAATAATTGTTAAAATGGCTAATTAAGCTTGACTTATCTGGGAAGGATATTAGAATAATCCAGAATTTATACTGGCAGAAAACTGCCTACATGCAGATAGAAAATGAATACAGTAAATATATAAAAATAGTAAGACATATAAGACAAGTGTCTTCTCACAGGACTTATTAAACCAATACAGTGGTGATAGCAGACATAGAAGGGAAAATACGCATAGAAAAGATAGGGAAAGAAAGCAACAAGAAAGGACTAAACAAAAAGGACACTTATATTTCACACAAGGAAAAGACTGAAGAGAGGAAAACAATGTATAATCTACCTATCCTGTCCTGGGTATGATGATAAACTACATCTGGCAGCAAGGCCTCTGATCAGGAGGTTCTGAGTAGTGTGGGACCACCTCTTAATTGCTGGTGTTCCCAGGTCCACTCTGAGCTGGGGTGATAGCACCTGTAAAGGTTTGGGCTATGGGCAATGAATTTTTGAAGAAAAAATTATTACCAGCAATATATTCTTGGATAAAATTATTATCAGCAATACATCTTTGGAAAAAAACTTGTTGGCATTAAATAACCCAATGAGGTTGATATGCCATAAAACAAACCAAACCAAATCTAAACCTACTTATCAAGCTTGAGTAAATACATGGCGGAACAGGATTTAAGGGAGATAAACAATTTATCAAGAGCTAAAAAGGGTATTATTAGTAAGTGTTAGAGAATCAGACTAGAAATAGGACAATAACAGTGCCATGTTGTGGAGATAAGCACACCTCTCGAAAAGAGGACTTGCCCTCATGTGAGTACATGTAGACTGATGCTGAGAATTGTCAGAGGAAGGAGTAAACAATTAGAGAGTTAGACATCTCTAGCTTATCTGCTTACTACCTATTTCAGCAAGGCTAGGTTGACACCAAGTGACATACTAATCTTGATTGTATTATCTTCATTCAATACAATGAAGACTTAGAAGACAATGGTGATAAGAATTCAAATTCACACAAAATGTTTTGTTTCCTCTTGCTTAGCATAAATAGCTGGCAAAATTCGAAATTCATGGAAAAAATTTTGATGGAATTTGTGTATATTTATAGTGCTACACAGAAGTCAATAAACTTCAAAACTGTATGATATATGGTTATTAGGATAAAAACAACTTTTCCTTCCTCATTAAGGTCTACTTGTATGAACAAAATCCACTGGAAGAATTGAAGATATTTATTCAGCAACTATTACAGGAATGGATTGAATATCAAGAAAAGATTAAAGAAATCCTGGAAAAGTGAAGAACAGACAATGCATTTCATTTTTCCTGGGCTTAGTCACCAACTCAATTAATGAATTTCATTATGTCTCAGAAGAAAACCTTACATTCCTGTCATACTTGAGAAGGCCATTTTCAGAGAAGAACGTCAAGGACGGGCAGATGAAAATTGTGCCCTATTGAACATTAAAAATATCTGATTTTGCTGAATATTCCAGAAAAAGTGTCATTTCACGGAACAGTGTCGATATTATCGAAAATCTTTGGTGAAAAGAATTCTCTTGTTTTATACATGTTGGCAGTGTATGAACCTTACTATAGACAAAAATGAAGATTTTGTCACATATGTTGGTAAAGTCAACAATGAATGTGAGAAATTTAAACTGGATGAATTATCTCCCTTGAGTTTTAAATGTCTAATTTTTGTTAAATGTAAAGTGACAATGTGGAAATACGTTCTCGAATACTTACAAAACTTGAACAGGATGCAAAGTTAACAATACAAACTGTTACAGAAATATGCCAAAAAAAAAAAATATTTGTCAAGGCATGGTACAGAGAAAATCGAGCAAAATGGCACAACAGAAGTACAAATAGTTCAGATATCAGTGAAAAGAAAAGTCGAGATTAAATATTTAGGTCAGATTATTGACAAAAAAAAAAAAAAGACCAGATTCCAAATACGTACAATGAAAAATAGGTCTTCCCTGACAAATTTGGTAAGTCTACAATCATTTCTCAGATTAAAATTGTTATAATATTTATGCACCAGAGATGTACAAATGGCGAGCACCTCTGAATAATTTACTTAAAAAGGTTACGAAATAGAATTGGTTAGCAGTATATCAAAAAGCTTTTGAAGGAATTAAAAAATTACTTACTTCAGAGTTAAGACTGACACATTACGACCTGCACTGACAAATAATAGTAGCATTGGATGTGAGCAAATATGACATAGAAGCAGTAATAGGCCATAAATTTGAAGACAGTTCAGTGAAAGCAGTTACACATGCTTCAAGAAGTTTAACAAAAATAGAAAAATGCTACAGTCAAATTAAAAAGGAAGCACTTGTTATAATTTTGCTGTAAAGAAATTTCACAGGATGATAATAGGAAAATTCATACTGCAAACTGATGATCATCCATTATTAAGTATATTTGGTTCTAAGAAAGGGATTCCCATGCATACTGCAAACAGGCTATGGCATTGGTCTATGATTTTGTTGAAATATGATTTCAAGATGGAATTTCTATCATCAAAGAAATTGGGACATGTGGATGACTTATCCAGATTGATATCAAAATCTAAAGAAGATTTTGAAGATACTGTGATTGCTTCACTGGAATGCAAAAGTAAAATTAAAAGCCTGGTGTGTAACACTATTAAAGAATTGCTGGTCATGGCAGATGATATCAAAATTCATTCAATATGAATGCATTTAATCAAAATGGAGTGAAACTGGAATTAAACCTGCTAATAATAATACAGCATTTTCTATTTCTGATAGTTTTTTTTTGCTTATATGGATAGAGCTGCAGTCTGTTGTCACTATAAAAAAGTATTTTAAAACAATTCTACACAGGAAATCCAGGAATATTGAAGATGAAGTCCTTGAGGAGAAGTAATGTGTATTGGTCAGAACTGGACAAACATATCCAAAATACAGTTAGAAAATGTAATGGTTGTAATTCAGCAAAATCACCACATAAATTACCAGGCATGACTGAGGTATTGAAAAACCATAGACAAGACTACACATGGATTTTGCTGAACCACTAAATGCTTCATACTATTTAAATATGATCAACAGTTTCACAAAATGGTTCGGGATATTAAAGTGTAAAACTACCGCAATAACAATTCTTGTGAAAACTTTTTTCAAAGTTTGGAGTACCTGACAGTGAGGTATCTAATAATGAAACCCAGATTATTTTTAGTGATTTCAAAAGTTCTGCAAAAGCTTTGCAATTGAACATTTGACAACACCGATTAATCATCTAAGGTTGAATGGCCAAGCAGAACAATTTGTTGACACCTTCAAAAGAGCATTAAGAAAAGCTAAAGACTTAAAAGCTGAAGAAAGAGCATTACAAGAACTTTTGAGCATGTATCAAATGATGTCAAATGCAAACATCACTGCAAAAACGTCACTTGCAGAGCTCATGTTTGTTAGGGAGGCTTAGATCCATTTTTACCAAATTACTGCCAGAAAATAAGAACTTTTGCCAGTTTTAAGATCAGTGACAAAGTTTTCTTTAAAACTTTAAGGCCGGAAAAGAAAATTGGCAGGAAGGAAAAATTATTCAGCACCTTGGTAGTATGATGTACATTGTTGAAGGTGGAAAATTTTGTCATAAGAAATATATAAATCAATTGAGGTGTAGATATGCACAGAATAAGCAACCAGTACAATTTACTGATAGATATACTTTGATACTTTTGAAGTACCTATTCCTAAAACTGAAATGTTAGTCAGTGAAAACTTAATCTTACTGAAATATTGGAAGTGGACCCATGTCAGTATTGACTAAAGAAAGTGCATATCTAAAAAGTTGGGTTTTGTGGAGATGAACAAACCCCTCTAGAAATATATACATATAGACTGACTGTGAGAATCATCAAAGGAAGGAGTAAAAAAGTAACTTATCTGCTTATTATTTCAGTAAGACTATGTTGACATCAAATGACATACTCTTGATTGTGTTATCTTCATTCAATGCAATGAAAGCATAACATGCAGGTCCATTAAAGACAATGGAACAAGGAATATATTATTTATATTCAGAATGATATCAGAAAGAGCAACTCAGATATTTGGAAAGGATATTTGAATAATCCAGAACTGATACTGACCATAAACTACCTGCATAGGTATAGAAAGAGAAATCAGTAAATATACAAAAAAGAAAGGGTGTAAGACAAGGATGAGTCTTCACAACAGACTTCAACATTTACAGTAAAGCAATCCTGAAAGAATTATTAGATTTCTTTTTGTTTTTTGTTTAATCAATTCACCCCAGCAAGACAATGATGTCACTAAGATGCAAGTGGCTAGTGTGAGGGAAAGAGAATGAAAAAATGTTAGACAGAACCAGAAACTCAATCCTAAACAGGAAACAAGGGATAAACTACTGCTCCTGTTCAAACTACTGAGAGTGAGCATGAACGGGATGACAAAATTACAAGAATTCCTAGAGAAGTTAGTAAAGGAAAAGTAAGAAGAAAGGACTGAGTATAAATTGAAAAAGAAGACAGAATGTAAGCTGTTTGCAAAAAAGAAAAAGTAAGAAGAAAAATGTATGGTTGTCAGAGGAAGAGGACAAGTAAAGGAAAGGGGAAAAGGACTATCAATTGTAAGAAGACAAAATGTATGGTTGTCAGAGAGGAAGAGGTCAAGAAAGGAAAGGGAGAAGAAAGGACTAAACATCAATTGTAAGAAGACAAAATGTATGGTTGTCAAAAAGGAAGAGGCCAAGTAAAGGAAAGGGAGAAGAAAGGACTAAACATCAATTGTAAGAAGACAAAATGTATGGTTGTCAGCGAGAGGAAGAGGCCAAGTAAAGGAAAGAGAAGAAGGACTTAAACATCAATTGTAAGAAGACAGAATATATGGTTGTCAAGAGGAAGAGGAAAGGAAAGTGAGAAGAAAGGACTAAACATCAATTGTAAGAAGACAAAATGTATGGTTGTCAATAAGAGGAAGAGGCCAAGGAAAGGAAAGTGAGAAGGAAAACATCTAAACATCAATTGTAAAAGAAGACAGAATGTATGGTTGTCAGTCAAAGAGGAAGAGGCCAAGTAAAGGAAAGGAGAAGAAAGGACTAAACATCAATTGTAAGAAGACAGAATGTATGGTTGTCAGGTTGAGGAAGAGGCCAAGAAAGGAAAGGGAGAAGAAAGGACTAAACATCAATTGTAAGAAGACAGAATGTATGGTTGTCAAGTGAGAAGAAAGGTTGTCAGAAGAAAGGACTAAACATCAAACATTGAATGTATGGTTGTCAGCAAGGGAAGAGGCCAAGTAAAAGGAAAGGGAGAAGAAAGGACTAAACATCAATTGTAAGAAGACAGAATGTATGGTTGTCAAAGGAAGAGGCCAAGTAAAGGAAAGGGAGAAGAAAGGACTAAACATCAATTGTAAGAAGACAGAATGTATGGTTGTCAGCAAGGGAAGAGGCCAAGGGGGAGAAGAAAGGCCAAACATCAATTGTAAGAAGACAGAATGTATGGTTGTCCAGAAAGGAAGAAAAGAAAGAAAGGACTAAACATCAATTGTAAGAAGACAGAATGTATGGTTGTCAGTGAGAGAAAGAGGCCAAGTAAAGGAAAGGGAGAAGAAAGGACTAAACATCAATTGTAAGAAGACAGAATATATGGTTGTCATCAAGAGGAAGAGGCCAAGAAAGGAAAGAAAGGACTAAACATCAATTGTAAGAAGACAGAATGTATGGTTGTCAAGGAGGAGAAGGCCAAGTAAAGGAAAGGGAGAAGAAAGGACTAAACATCAATTGTAAAGAAGACAGAATGTATGGTTGTCAGCAAGGAAGAGGCCAAGAAGAAAGGACTAAACATCAATTGTAAGAAGACAGAATGTAAAGAGGAAAGGCCAAGTAAAGGAAAGAAGAAAAAGGACTAAACATCAATTGTAAGAAGACAGAATGTATGAGGAAGAGGCCAAGCAAGGGAGAAGAAAGGACTAAACATCAATTGTAAAGGAAAAGGGGAAAAAGAAAGGACTAAACATCAATTGTAAGAAGACAGAATGTATGGTTGTCAGCAAGAGGAAGAGGCCAAGTAAAGGAAAGGGAGAAGAAAGGACTAAACATCAATTGTAAGAAGACAGAATGTTGTCATGGTTGTCAGCAGAATGTAGGTCAGCAAAGGAAGACGCCAAGTAAAGGAAAGGGAGAAGAAAGGACTAAACATCAATTGTAAGAAGACAGAATGTATGGTTGTCAGCAAGAGGAAGAGGCCAAGTAAAGGAAAGGGAGAAGAAAGGACTAAACATCAATTGTAAAAGACAGAATGTATGGGTCAGAGAAGAAAGGAAAGGGAGAAGAAAGGACTAAACATCAATTGTAAGAAGACAGAATGTATGGTTGTCAGCAAGAGGAAGAGGCCAAGTAAAGGAAAGGGAGAAGAAAGGACTAAACATCAATTGTAAGAAGACAGAATGTATGGTTGTCAGCAAGAGGAAGAGGCCAAGTAAAGGAAAGGGAGAAGAAAGGACTAAACATCAATTGTAAGAAGACAAAATGTAATCAGCGAGGGAAGAGGCCAAGAAAGGAAAGGGAGAAGAAAGGACTAAGAGGACAAGTATAAGGAAAAGGTGAGAAGAAAAGGACATCAATTGTAAGAAGACAAAATGTATGGTTGTCAGCAAGAGGAAGAGGCCAAGTAAAGGAAAAGAGAGAAGAAAGGACAGGGGAAACATCAATTGTAAGAAGACAAAATATATGGTTGTCAGCAGAGGAAGAGGCCAAGTAAAGGAAAGAGAAGAAAGGACTAAACATCAATTGTAAGAAGACAAAATGTATGGTTGTCAAAGGAAGAGGGGAAAAGAAGAAAGGACTAAACATCAATTGTAAAGAAGACAGAATCAAAGAGGAAGAGGCCAAGTAAAGGAAAGGAGAAGAAAGGACTAAACATCAATTGTAAGAAGACAGAATGTATGGTTGTCAGCAAGAGGAAGAGGCCAAGTAAAGGAAAGGAGAAGAAAGGACTAAACATCAATTGTAAAGACAGAATGAATGGTTGTCAAAGGGAAGGAGAAAAGGAAAGGAGAAGAAAGAACTAAACATCAATTGTAAGAAGACAGAATGTATGGTTGTCAGCAAGAGGAAGAGGCCAAGTAAAGGAAAGGGAGAAGAAAGGACTAAACATCAATTGTAAGAAGACAGAATGTATGGTTGTCAGCAAGAGGAAGAGGCCAAGTAAAGGAAAGGGAGAAGAAAGGACTAAACATCAATTGTAAAGACAGAATGTAGAAAAGTGTAAAGGAGAAGAAAGGACTTGTTGTAAGAAGACAGAATGTATGGTTGTCAGCAAGAGAAGAGTAAAGGAGAGAAGAAAGGACTAAACATCAATTGTAAGAAGAAGAGGCCAAGAGAAAGGAAAGGGAGAAGAAAGGACTAAACATCAATTGTAAGAAGACAGAATATATGGTTGTCAATAAGGAAGAGGCCAAGTAAAAGGAAAGTGAGAAGAAAGGACTAAAACATCAATTGTAAGAAGACAGAATGTATGGTTGTCAGCAAGAGGAAGAGGCCAAGTAAAGGAAAGGGAGAAGAAAGGACTAAACATCAATTGTAAGAAAAAAATGTATGGTTGTCAAAGGGAAGAGGCCAAGTAAAGGAAAGGAAAGGACTAAACATCAATTGTAAGAAGACAGAATGTATGGTTGTCAATTGTAAGAGGAAGAGGCCAAGGGAGAAGAAAGGACTAAACATCAATTGTAAGAAGACAGAATGTATGGTTGTCAGCAAGGGAAAAGGGAAAGGGAGAAGAAAGGACTAAACATCAATTGTAAGAAGACAGAATGTATGGTTGTCAGCAAGAGGAAGAAAGGAAAGGGAGAAGAAAGGACCAAATTGTAAAAGACAGAAAGGGAGAAGAAAGGGAAAGGAGAAGAAAGGACTAAACATCAATTGTAAGAAGACAGAATGTATGGTTGTCAGAGGAAGCAAGAGGAGAAGAAAGGACCTAAACATCAATTGTAAGAAGACAAAGGAAAGGGAGAAGAAAGGACTAAACATCAAGTAAAGAATGTATGGTTGTCAGGGAAGAAAAGGGAGAAGAAAGGACTAAACATCAAGAAGACAGAATGTATGGTTGTCAGCAAGAGGAAGAGGCCAAGTAAAAAGAAAAGGGAGAAGAAAGGACTAAACATCAATTGTAAGAAGACAGAATGTATGGTTGTCAGCAAGAGGAAGAGGCCAAGTAAAGGAAAGGGAGAAGAAAGGACTAAACATCAATTGTAAGAAGAAGAAGAATTGTCAGCAAGAGGAAGAGGCCAAGAAAGGGAGGGACTAAAACAAATTGTAAGAAGACAGAAAGGTTGTCAAAGAAAGAGGCCAAGTAAAGGAAACATCAAAGGACTAAACATCAATTGAAGAAGACAGAATGTATGGTTGTCAGCAAGAGGAAGAGGCCAAGTAAAGGAAAGGGAGAAGAAAGGACTAAACATCAATTGTAAGAAGACAGAATGTATGGTTGTCAGCAAGAGGAAGAGGCCAAGTAAAGGAAAGGGAGAAGAAAGGACTAAACATCAATTGGAAAGGAGAATGTATGGTTGTCAGCAAGAGGAAGAGGCCAAACAAAGGGAGAAAAAGGACTAAACATCAAGACAGAATGTAATGGTTGTCAGCAAGAGGAAGACGCCAAGTAAAGGAAAGGGAGAAGAAAGGACTAAACATCAATTGTAAGAAGACAGAATGTATAGTTGTCAGCAAGAAGACAGAAAGGAAGAAAGGACTAAACATCAATTGTAAGAAGACAGAATGTATGGTTGTCAGCAAGAAAGAGGCCAAGTAAAGGAAAGGGAGAAGAAAGGACTAAACATCAATTGTAAGAAGACAGAATGTATGGTTGTCAGGCGAGAAAAGAGGCCAAGAAAGAAAGGAGAAAAAAGGACTAAACATCAATTGTAAGAAGACAGAATGTATGGTTGTCAGCAAGAGGAAGAGGCCAAGTAAAGGAAAAGGGAGAAGAAAGGACTAAACATCAATTGTAAGAAGACAGAATGTATGGTTGTCACAAGAGGAAGAGGCCAAGTAAAGGAAAGGGAGAAAGAAAGGACTAAACATCAATTGTAAAAAGAAGACAGAATGTATGGTTGTCAGCAAAGAAAGGAAGAAAGGACCAAATTGTAAGAAGACAGAAGGAGAAGAAAGGAGAAACATCAATTGTAAGAAACAGAATGTATAAAGCAAGAGGAAGAGGCCAAGTAAAAAGAGAAGAAAGGAGAAAGACAGAATGTATGGTTGTCAGCAAGGGAAGAGGCCAAGTAAAGGAAAGGAGAAGAAAGCACTAAACATCAATTGTAAGAAGACAGAATGTATGGTTGTCAGCAAGAGGAAGACGCCAAGTAAAGGAAAGGGAGAAGAAAGGACTAAACATCAATTGTAAGAAGACAGAATGTATGGTTGTCAGCAAGAGGAAGACGCCAAGTAAAGGAAAGGGAGAAGAAAGGACTAAACATCAATTGTAAGAAGACAGAATGTATAGTTGTCCAGGCAAGAGGAAGAGGCCAAAAGGAAAGGGAGAAGAAAGGACTAAACATCAATTGTGAAGACAGAATGTATGGTTGTCAGCGAGAGGAAGACGACAAGTAAAGGAAAGGGAGAAGAAAAGACTAAACATCAATTGTAAGAAGACAGAATGTAGTTGTCAGCAAGAGGAAGACGCCAAGTAAAAGGAAAGGGAGAAGAAAGGACTAAACATCAATTGTAAGAAGACAGAATGTATGGTTGTCAGCAAGAGGAAGACGGAAAGGAAAGGGAGAAGAAAGGACTAAACATCAATTGTAAAGAAGACAGAATGTATGGTTGTCAGCAAGAGGAAGAAAGGAAAGGAAGAAGAAAGGACTAAACATCAATTGTAAGAAGACAGAATGTATGGTTGTCAGCAAGGGAGGCCAAGTAAAAGAAAGGGAAGAAAAAGGACTAAACATCAATTGTAAGAAGACAGAATGTATGGTTGTCAAGGAAGAGGCCAAGTAAAGGAAAGGGAGAAGAAAGACTAAACATCAATTGTAAGAAGACAGAATGTATGGTTGTCAGCAAGAGGAAGAGAGGTAAAGGAAAGGAGAATAAAGGACTAAACATCAATTGTAAGAAGACAGAATGTATGGTTGTCAGCAAGGGAGAGAAGCCAAGTAAAGGAAAGGGAGAAGAAAGGACTAAACATCAATTGTAAGAAGACAGAATGTATAGTTGTCAAAGAGGAAGAGGCAAGAAAGGAAAGGGAGGGACTAAACATCAATTGTAAAAGACAGAATGTATGGTTGTCAAAAGAGGAAGAGAAAGAAAGAAAAGGGAGAAGAAAGGACTAAACATCAATTGTAAGAAGACAGAATGTATGGTTGTCAGCAAGAGGAAGAGGCCAAGTAAAGGAAAGAGAGAAGAAAGGACTAAACATCAATTGTAAGAAGACAGAATGTATGGTTGTCAGCAAGAAGAAGAGGCCAAGTAAAAAGGAAAGGAGAAGAAAAAGCACTAAACATCAATTGTAAGAAGACAGAATGCATGTTGTCAAAGAGGAAGAGGCCAAGAAAGGAAAGGAGAAGAAAGGACTAAACATCAATTGTAAGAAGACAGAATGTATAGTTATCAGCAAGAGGAAGAGGCCAAAAAGGAAAGGGAGAAGAAAGGACTAAACATCAATTGTAAGAAGACAGAATGTATGGTTGTCAGCAAGAGGAAGAGGCCAAGTAAAGGAAAGTGAGAAGAAAGGACTAAACATCAATTGTAAGAAGACAGAATGTATGGTTGTCAGCAAGAGGAAGAGGCCAAGAAAGGAAAGAAACATCAATTGTAAGAAGGACTAAAAAAAAAGAGAAGAAAGGACTAACCATCAATTTTAAGTAGACAGAATGTATGGCTGTTTGCATGAAGAAGAGGCCAAGGAAAGGGCTAAATATTAATTTAAACATTAATTGTAAGATGACAGAATGTATGGTTTTCAGCAAGAGAAACAGCTCAATATGCAAATCCAAATTAAACAATTGCAAAATTTTAAATATGTAGGAAGTGTTTTAACACTGGATAGAAATTGCAACACAGAAATGCAAAGGATCATGGGGGAAATGAAAAATGTCTTCCAAAAAGTAAGAAAAACATTAAGAAACAAGAAAACTTCATTAGTAACAATGAAAATATTACTGAACTCTTATGTAATATCTGTCTTTCTTTATGGCAGTGAATGCTTAACAATCTCATCACAGATGAAGAAGAGACTTGAGGCAACAGAAATGTTGTTCTACAGAAGGATGCTTGGAATATCATGCACGAAGCACTTAAGCAATTAAGAAGTCTTAAGATTGATAGAAAAAAAAAGATGCTTGAATGAGAAAGATAGTTGAAATTTCTAGGGTACATAAAGAAGAAAGAAAAAAATTTAAAAATTTGACACACACACACACAGGTTATATAGAAGGGAAGAGGTGGAAACAGTAGGTAACCTCCCTAATAAAGACGGGGATGAATAGGAAAAAAAAACAAAACATTGCTAAAAGATAAAAAGGAGAGAAAGTTGTATAGAGCTATGATTACCCCCATCCTGAAAGGGCACAGAAGAATCTTTAAGTTGGATTTTTTAAAAATCTACAAATGAATGATCTGGTAAAAATTTCTTTAATTTATTATGAACTGAAAGAATATTTTGGTCCTTGTTTAAAAATCATTTTCTTTTTCAAAACTCACATGATTAAAAAATAATTGACATTAACTTGGATTTAAATTTATTCATCCATAAAAAAATTAATCCTTTAAAAATTAAATTTTTTTTTAATCCAGTTGTTTCCATCAAATGTCAAAAGAGATAAATCCAACCAGACATTCAATTATCTTTCTCTCTCTCTCTCTTACATATATTTTTTAATTTATTCCTTAAACGTTATTTTTAATGGATACCCATATTTGAATAGATGATCTGGTATTTATTTATTTCCATCTTATTATGAAAAATTATCTGAAAAACATGCAATCCTTGGGAGAGCATATTTTCCAAATAAGATTTCTCAAATAATCATACCAGCACATGGAAATAAATAAATATGCTATTAATCATTATTATATATATATATATATATATATATATATATATATATACACACACACAAGATGTAAAAGCAAAATTGTTCAATTGTTAGATTAACCTCTGTATCTTAGAAATGATTAAAGATATCTCACTGGAATTCTCAGAGTTTGTTTTACACTATTGGACTCTACTCTGAGCAATAAGAATGTATAATTACTCTCAAAGCTTAACAGAAGTACGGGATGAAATCAATCATAAACAAAAAGGACATGTTTATCATTAATTAATCATAGCTAAGGATCAGAATCTCATGGAGTATTGAAATTAAGCTCATATATATATATATATATATATATATATAAATAGACAGTACTGTTTTGCTGTATCACAGCTCCTCAGTGCAACTCGACAACTGAATGCCTCAAGCCCAGATCGAAACCCAACCAATTTGGTGTCAGTCAAAGCTTCTAACACTGAGCCATCTTCAATTGACAGAATGAGTTTGCTAAATCTAGTGTATTGTTTTTACAAACATAAACAAATGCCAAGCAGCCATAGTGCTTCATTCATTTTACTGAAGAGCTTTGCATTATGCAGGTGACCGTTGTTTTAGAATTAGCTTATCATTCAACAGTGCTCAATTGAAAATATATTTTCAAGAGCTAAATTATGTCAGTACACATGCACATATATATATGTACGTGTGTGTGTGTGTGTGTATACATAATCAAGAATTAAAAATTACATTATGTATTGTATAAAGTGTTTCCCAATTGATTTTGGATGTAATTAATTGCCATGTCAAAATAATTGATTCATATGAACAATTTTCATCTCTAAGTTATATCACAATGCAAGGATATATTTTTTAAATCATATCACCCCATGCAAGGCATTAAAGCCACTAAGGCATGTCTTGGGTGTTTTAACCTGGCAGAGAACATCCATTTATAGGTTAACATACATCTAGCCAATTCAACTGTGAATTGATGAGACCTTGATTATTAAAAGAATTATGCTTTTTTTTTCCTTTTTGTTTTAGTTGACCATTCCCGTGTAAAATTGCTTCCGCTGGATGATGAAGAAGGATCAGACTACATAAATGCCAATTATATGCCTGTAAGTAAATATATATCTACTAAGAAACTAGGCGTATGACTGTTAACTCCTCCTTAACTTCCTAATTGTCACTAGGGCATACTCTCCCTACATTATAAATACTGGGAAATTTATTGCCTCATTCTCTTTTGACTTTGCATTTTAGCGGATACATTTAAAAATGTGATCCCCTCACAGAGATCTGCACTTTGCCCACTTGTTGGAAAAACACCATGAAACATGCATGCATATAGGTACCATTCACAAAATACAAATTCACCAAAATACACACAAACACAAACACAAATGAATGTCATTTGTCACTTGTAAATTTGTTGTTTAATACATATATTTGTTAACATTATATATATATATATATATAATATATATATATATATATATAGGTTTTGTTTTCTTTACATTCCGGTTGGAAAAGTCCACCATTTCTTGTTGTTTCTAGCAGGAATAAACAGCACGTAATTCAACAACAACTTTGGTCCTCTACATGACTGAGTGAACAAGACCTCACCTTCCAAACATGAAACCTGGGTTCAAATAAGATTTATCAGGAAGGTGATTTCTTGATGCTATCAGTCTGGGTGGAAAGCATAAGACAACTTTGGAAAGTTGCCTGAAAATCCAAGCCTTGGGAATGAAATTGGGTAGATGGAACTATTTGGAAGCCATTGATGGTTGTGTTAGCACAATATCACAAGTCATTGTGACTGAGAGTTTGAGGGTACTGGCATTGTTCAAACTGGAGATCATGCCAGATTACGTGCTGTCACTCAGAAAATTTAACTAAGGTTCGTTTGGTATAGTTGCAGTATAAACCACAGGTGGGCTCTGTGGGTGTGGAAGAAACAAATATGTTTGAGCAGGTCTTTGACTACACTATTTACATTATTTGGGCTATTGTCCTCATCTTTGTTGCCATATTTATTACAACGTTTTGGCCGTTGTATGCCCCGGCCTTATTCAGGTGATTTTAATGTTGAACTGAATTCTTTATTTTGCTCGCTGGGGTAGACTGTTCTAGTTCCACGTGCCATGTCTAATGGATGTCAGTTATCAGTTATCTCCTGTTAATTTTCCTCTCCAAGTTCTCCACCACCATAACCAGGTATTGAACTCCTACTAACTGCCTTAACCAGGTATTGAACTAACGCCTTTATCGACTGTGCCATGTGTCCTTGAGGATGCATGGCATGGTGGATAAAGGCATTAGTTAGATCCAGTGACAGGACCCAGAGAGTGTGAGTACATAATACCTCATCTCAGAAATATAGACAGATACAGAGATTGACTAATTACCCTAGCTTATTGGTGTGCTCAGTAAACAAGAGTAGATAGCCCTCTACTAAGAACCAATAAGTGTGTATGTGTGTGTGCATATATATGTATATATATATATATAAATAATGAAATGGATTATATCTGACAATTATTTAATATATTTTCTTTTTATACATTATTTTAATAGATACACCTTGTTTAAGTAAGTGTTCTGTTTTTTAAATAAACAGTATTAATTACATTTACCTGCCTGAATGTTTGAGAAATTTCAAACAAAATGTTTCTACAACAGGAATCGAACCTGTAACCCTAATTATAACTATCATTTGATCTGATGTGCTGTTAACTTTGTGGCTGAGTGGTTAACAGCCAGAGTAAATTGCTGAAAGGGAATTAACACAAACTGTGATATCCAAAAAAGACATGGTATACGGAATTAGAACAATCTCCCCCTGTAGACTAAATAAAGGGTTTGAATCAAAATTTCAGCATATATCACCTGAAGAAGGCCGGAGCATACAATAACTGAGACCTTGTGAATATAGCAATAAAGATGAAGTCAACAGTCTGAATGATGCAAATAGAAATATAAACAGAAATATAAACAGATGCATAGGAAAAGAAGTAAATAAAAACATGTGAATTTCATAAAAAAATAGAAAAAAAGAAAACAAAGAATTTTTTATAGCAATAAAAATGATAACAACAGTTAACATAAGGAAAATGAAAGAAAAGCAAAGAAGAAATTTCATTGGTTATTAAATCAACCATTAGAAAAGTGTACTTGTTTATGTCAAATGATATAATCTCAAAGAATTGTTTCTCCTTGACTATAACAATGTGTAGACAATCCTGTAAGCACCTCTATATTAACCTTCACTGAGAGCTTTTAAATAAAATCACGATTTTCCCAAACAGATCAGAAAATTAAATTTACCTCCTTGACATATCCTTCTTTCTTCTTATTTCATTAAATTTGTTCAAGATTTCAAATTTAGACTTCCTCTACAGATGCAGTGTGGTTGGCTGATTGTTTCAGATTATATCTGTCTGTTGTTGGAGTTGTTAGTTAATCTCCAATGCAGATGCCTGTCTAGGCACATTTGTGTTTGTTTAACACCCACAGAACCAACCTGGAGTTTATACTACAACTATTCTTAGCAGACCTTAGTTACAGTTTCTTTGAGAGACTGTATAATCTGGCCTGATCACCAGTGTGAGCAAGGCCAGCACAACCCTCACCCATGATGACTTGTGACTTTGTGCTACCACAACCATCGATGCCTTCCAAACAGCTTTATCAACTAAATTTCACTCACAAGACTTGGATCAGCTTGTTGTATGGTTTTCAGACACTTGCCAATAGTGTCAGATGCTGGGATTATTTCTCAAGGTTGGTATTAACAAGAAGTTAACCTCTTTACAAAGGAACCATAGTGAGATTCAAACAAGAGTCTCATGATTGGAATGTAAATGCCCTAAACATGTGTCTATGGAGATTAATGACTTAGAAAAAATATAGTAATTATTTAATCAAAATTTAGTGATTCATATGAATTTAGTTTCTATCTAACATTAACAAATTCTGATGGTTTACAATAGCCCATCATTATAAGAGGATAATCTGAATTGATTTAATGTGTGTATCTTTAAAAATCTATTTTCTATTTTAGGGTTACCATTCGAAGCGAGAATACATAGCTGCTCAGGGTCCTCTGCCAGGAACCAAAGATGATTTCTGGAGGATGGTATGGGAACAAAATGTATCTGTGGTTGTCATGGTAACACAGGCTGTGGAACGTGGAAGAGTGAGTAGAATATTACACACACATTATATATATATATATATATGAAATAATAAAAATGAAAGAATATTAATATACAACCCAGTGTGTCTGAAAATTTAATTTTTAATATTTTTTATTGTTCAAAACATACATATATATATATATATATATATATATATATATATTAAAAAGAAGAGAAGAGAGTTGCCGCAAACGTTTTTGGTTGTAATGTGGATTTATTTAGAAAAAATATGCTTTGTTTTATGACACGTGTTTCTGGTCTCACGACGTTAAACATTGAACATGAGGAAAAATTAATTATTTTAATAATATGTGGAAATCTCTTCTTTTTAATATACATACTTTTCTCTCGTTGGAACCACTACATTATATTTCTTTTATATATATATAGTTTGACTGTGTGTGTGTATATGTATATATATATATATATATATATATATATATATAGTTTGACTGCGTGTATATATATATATATATATATATATATATATATATATATGATAAAATATATCATTTAAATATATATATATATATGATAAATATTTATAAGTCAAAGGTGCTGAGTATCAGGGAAAGAGATTATGTAAATATAAAAGTGGACACTGAAGTTAATACTGGATGTTGACTTCAATGTCCACTATATATACAGTTAATGATGAAATTATTTCTACACCCATCAATTTTGAATATTTTTATCCATTCCTCAGAATCCGTATTATGCCAGGTTTTTTTTATAATAGGCACAAAGAAAGGAATATAAAACCTGATTTTCAGAAGAATACATTAAATATAACAAATACATTTCAGAAGAATACATTAAATACAACAAATGCAGAGAATTATGTAAAATAGGAAAAGACAAAATTATTCATACAGTAGAAAATATGGCTTTAAATGGATTTGTGTAAATATAAGTAATTTACATTTATTGGTGAAGCCTTCTAGACTATTCAGTAGAATATTTGTGATAATTCCAGCAAAGAACATCATGTGGCAGATAGTGTCACCATTGTTATTCTTACATTAACAACATGACAGGGAGGACAAAAGAGCTTAGCATTGATGAGAGACAGAGAATTATTAACTTGGGAAATAGTTACAGCACTATTTCAAACTGGTTAGCTATCCCTAAATCTACAGTTCAGTCTGTTGTAAAGATGTTTAAACAGTTTGGCACAACAGAGAATTTACCTGGGCAAGGAAGAAAACTGAAATCATTATCAAGAACTACATGAAAACTGTGTTGTGTGGTTAATAAAAACCCAAAACTTGTTTTGAAAGACATCACCAAATTTTGGATAGGAGGGTATCAGTGTAAGTATTCACACAATACAATGTTGTTTAAATAGAAATGGGCTGTATGGAAACTGGCCATAACAAACCCCTCTTCACAGAAGGGAAAAAGAAAATTCTGGATGAAAATCTACAACTATCAGCACAAAATCTTTATCTAAGTTGGCAATTTACTTTCCAGCAAGATAATGGTCCCAAACATATGCCTAAATCAGTCACTGTGTGGCTTCAGAAAAAGAAGATGACAGCTCTGCCATGGCCTTGAATGAGTCTTTTAAATCCTATTGAAAATCTATGGCAAGAATTAAAAGTTTGAATAACTCATCAGTACCAAAAGAACTTCAGGAATTAGAAGATCTAACAATTAAAGAATGGAAGAAAATCTCAGAAAGGACTTGTTCAAATCTCATTAAAAATTTTAGAAAATAATTGTTCAATTTTTTCTATTTTTCATACTGTATGAATAATTTTGTCATTTCCTATTTTGCATAATTTGCCTGTCAAATTTGTTGTATTTAACCTCTTGTTCTGAAAATTGAGTTTTATATTCCTTGGCATCATATAGGCATTAGTTTCTGAGAAATGGATAAAAATATTCAAAATTGATGGATGTAGAAATAATTTTGTCATTGGCTCCGTGCGCATATATATATATTCAGAGTAGTTTAGAGCCTCTAGCACTTTATCAAAAAGTGGTAGAAGATGAATAGTTCAATAATTTAAAGTATCAAAACTTCAGAAAGGTATTTCCAATATGAAATGGTAAGCAAACAGCAGTAAAGCATTTGTTAGAGAGTCTACAGAGAACAGGAGCAAGTTCATGAACATATTTCTTTAGAACAATTGCAAGAATACCATCAAGTCAAGCATGCCTTGTGGGAATCAAGTTTAGACATGATAGTGGAAACCATGTCTGACATTATATGTATATCATATTGTAAGGACTTGGTTCTCCTGATAAGCCAAGAGTGGAATTAGAAGAGAACTTATGAGCAAAGCATTCTGCTTTATAAGCAAAATAGATGACAACACTTCAAACTGATTGAAGAGAGGAAAGATTGAAATTTATCCTTGTTTAATTATTACAGAGCTGTAGATAATCACAAGAACCAAACTTGTGAGAGGCTATGTGCTGTTTCACTATCATTGAACAGTGTCTTAACTTCCCTGCAGACATACAATTATTATGAGTGGACACAAAGAGGTACCTGTTATGATCCAAGCTATCAATTTTGTATAGTTGGAGGAAGTGATTCCTGTGGGCTATAGTATCTGAACAGACAGGAGTGAACCAATGAAAATTTCTGAGATGGTACAAAAGCATCAATGTCAGCTTTCACAAAGAAGAAATCTCTGGCACAATTTTCAATAGGAAGATTAAAGATTTTACTTCAAGGGGAATTGTGAAGAAAACCATGGAATGGATTCCAATCAGTGCATTCATAACAAAATGATATCTTGTGAATATGGGGTTCTTGCCTGATAGATGAGTGAAAAGAAATATCAACAGATACTACAGTATGATCTGATTTGCTAAGAGGACAGAGTTGTAAAACTCGACAAGTGTCCAGAGAAGAGGTAAGGAATATTATTAGGGAGAGGAGTAGGGAAATCTGTT
The DNA here is from genome assembly GCA_903632075.3 of Acanthosepion pharaonis. Classification (NCBI taxonomy): domain Eukaryota; kingdom Metazoa; phylum Mollusca; class Cephalopoda; order Sepiida; family Sepiidae; genus Acanthosepion; species Acanthosepion pharaonis. The sequence goes on along the minus strand of CAHIKZ030000336.1, from coordinate 3,967,744 downwards.
TAACTGAGAGACTGAGCAACTGGAAAATTCAAAGTCTGGATACCACCAAGATCAGTGGTATTAGAATGATGAAGCCATTTGATATTGATATTTCCAAATACAAAAATATTGCAGATGAATGCAGAGAGAGAGAGGTTTCTATACTGTCAAATATTTTATCAAACAAGCAACAGTCCTGAGAAGAAGGGGAACAATAAAGTGACAGTCACAGTGTTTAATAGTGAAAGTCTAAAGCACATACATTATACTCTGCTTCAAACTAGATCTCTTTCTGATTCATTCTATATTAAAACCTGTCCACCAGATGTGAATGTTAAGGAAGCAAAACTAAGAATAAAAAAGTTGCTCTTTGTACAGGGGCTACAAGCATTACGTCTGACTCACAAAAGACATCCGCATCAGAAAAAGAACAAAAACAATATAAAAGGAAACAATCAGGAATGTTACTGATAAAGTAAAACACATGACAAAAAAAAACAATGCTGAGTCATGATCCACCCCCTCTGCTATTAAGAAGGTCACTCACAACACTGTCAGACAATTAGTACATGAGTGGGTAAGCTGTTAATCTCAATAGCAATGACCTCGGTCAACCAACCCAACACATGCATCAACTCTAGGCCCTACAGACTGCTCCCATTCTCCATTTCACACCCTTGCCTATAAAAAGAATTTTATCTTAGCAATTCTTGTCTTCTTTTATTTTTGTTTCACCAGCAGTAATTATTGTTTTGTTTATTCTCTCGTACCAACATAGACGGTTTGTAACAAATACAAGAATAATCCAGCAACTCAAGAGACAATTCCTTTGTCATGGATATTTTCCCAAATATCGACATTGAAGCCATGCAGATGCACCATGGAATCAGTTTTTGTTGATTCATTCATTTCCTACAGTTTAACCCTTTGCAGGTTATTTAAAGCCAGAAAATAATATGTTGTCAAAATTTTGGTGGGGATAATAATGATTTAGTAATAAAAGTTCTACTAAGTAACACATAGCTGGAGGAAGAAGAGGTGGATTCATACTTTTCCAAGGGTATTTGTGTGTAAGTGAATATAACAAACCCAAATGGAATTGGAACTTGTCTATCCAATTAACAAGTCCCAGCCATTATCCATTACACCACACACATATCCAAGCTTGTAGGATCTGGTGTTCCCAAGTAGTCATCCATCTAGGTCCTGAACAGACTTGACATTGCTTAACTACAGTGATTGTATGTGAACTGGTGTTTCAATCTGATATGGTCATGAAGCTTGGAATCATTTTAATAAAGAGAAAGGTAGCCTAGAAAAGAGAATTCAAGTGTGTGTGAAATCAATATGTATTCACTTACACACATATGTATATTGTATAGGTGGCAACACTTTTCAATGTTTATGCAAAAAATAGTTATGATAGATAACTGACTTAGTTTGATTTGGTTTATTTTGTTTTATGGCATAGTGGCCTCAATGGGTTATTTAATACCAAAAAGATATTTAGGATATATTCGTATGAATAGAATATGTATTCTTTGTAAGAAATCAGGTCAGGTTTCGTTGACAAATTTTTGTAAAGGAGGTTTTTTGTTGATAATCTATCGTTGGTAATATTTTTTTTTCAAAAATGTATTGATGGTAATTTTACTATAAAAATCTGTTTTTATACTTTCATAGTATTTTGATCTCAACTTAACTCAGTGTTTTAAAATGATCTAATGACATACAAGAAATAGGATCATTTTCTTAAAGTAAAGCAATCTCACTCATTGACAAAAAAATTGACAATTAACAGGGAGTTTATTTTCCTTTCAGATTAAATGTGAAATCTACTGGCCAACAGGGACGGATCCTGTTTATTTTGGTGACCTTGTGATTCAGTTACGATCTGAATCAAACCTTTCTGATTACATTCTGAGGATCCTGGATGTACAACTGGTGAGCCAATCAATTACCAATTTTTGATTCCAATGAAGTTAAATACAAATATTTGCTCAAATAAATTCATTACCCATCATCATTAGTTTTAGTAAAAGATCAATTCAAAATTCAAAAGTGAATCTGGTCTTGCAATGAAATATAAATTCCTGGCAAAAATCACTCCACTTGGATGTTATTCATATTTCTTTTAATTTCACAGCAAAATCAACAAATTAAAGAAATGATAATGTTACTGAATGCAGAGATTGGGATAAAAAAAAATAACAGTGCCTACCATAATGGTCAAAATTTTGAGAACATGAACAAAATAGGAGCGGTTTGAATCTGAAGGGCATGGAATCTGAAAATTATTTTTGTTTTAATCGGAATCACCGCAAGCAAGGCAGTAACAATGCAACTAAAACTCAAGTGGGTCAAAGGGAGTGGAAGAATTAGCAACAGAAACATTAAATGAAGAGCAGAAAAAGAAAAGAGTAATCAGGTGGACAGTAGATAGCGATTGTCATTGCATTTAAATTTCTGCAGATTAAAGTTGGCTAGAAAGCATAGAGCCGGAAGGTAGTTACACAAGTGAAAAGTGTGAGTGAATAAATTATTAGCATAGAACTTACGGTTACATCTGGAGCAGTTCATCTGTAAATTGATGAGCTCTCGACACCAGTGTAGTATTGCACTTAAATTCATTCATTACCATAGTGGAGAACTCATTTGAACAATTTGAATGAGAGTAGAAAAGATATAGAAAAGTGACTTTATGGCAGTGGGAAAGTGAATGGTGCTTAGCCACCAGATCAGGACCATTAATTTTGCAGATTCTTTGGTTGTTATCAAGTAGCTCAAGGTAAATAGCAGGGACACTGGACCATTTTTGGCAACAATATTCTAAACCTGGGCTAATGGTAGACTTATAGATATGTAAAATTCTGGAGAGAAAAATTCTTTGGCCTGACATAGTGAACAGACTTTCTTAGCAGCTGACTTTGTAATGGCTTCAATATAGTCTTTCTACTTCATATCAGCAGAGAATGTGAGCCCGAGAAGGTGCAACGTGTCACTTCCTTGGAGGATACACCTGCCATGTTGATAGAAGTCAGCAACGGGTCTCTCAGATGATTGATGGAATGAAGTTTAATTTTGGAAACATTAAAATTAACAAGTCATCTTTAATCCTCTGAGATTGTCGTTGAGTTTCAATATACAGGTTGAGAATCCATTATTGGAAATTCTTTTGGCGAGAAGAACTTTTTCAGATTTTTTAAGATTTTGGAATACAGGCTATTTAATTTCTATATAGCATCTATAAAATGGGGCAGCATGGGAATGGAACCCAAGCATAAACACAATATACCTTTACATTTCATAACACAGCTTATACATATGCCCCAAAGGTAGTTTTATATAAATAATATATACCCTGAAAGTAGTTTTATATAAAATTTAATAAATTTTGTGTCCATACAGATACAGGTAATGAGACTAGTCAGATAATTCTCACACGGATTTTTAAATGGTAAAATTAAGATTTCATGTAAAAATAATATTTTGTACTTTCTGTATGTGTACAAAAAAAAAAAACATGATCATTACTTACAAAAAATATATATATAAATGTAGGATTTTTAAAATATTTTGAGTTATCTTTACTGGGCACAAAAGACTGGGTAAGTGACAATTGCTGTGACAATTGCTAACAAAAAACTGGCGCCAATGTAAGTTATGAAGAGAGAATTGAGAAGAAAGTTATGAGGAGAACTCCCACCGAGGGCAGATGATGTTACTTACAACAACTGTACATGAATTAGAAACCTTCCCAGTACTTTCTGAAATTTTCCATTTGTGGCAATTCATTTCAGATTTTGGAATTCTGCATAAGGATACTCAATCTGTATTAACCAAATAAACATCATATGAACAGAATAAAGCCATCATGCCACTGTAATAATTTTTTATACCAACATTTTCAGCAAGATGTGTATTTTCTAAATTTCTTTTTATCATTATACAAAGCCCACCCTGAGAGAAACATTTGAAAAGTTTTCTAATGTTTACATTAAAAATAAAAATTAATTCAGCAAATTAATTTTTTCACTTCTTTAATTAATTCAGAGAAATCTAATTAAACAGATTATTCTGATTTATTTAGATAGTTTTTTTTTTTTTCTTGGTCCATTCAGCTAATTTATAATAATATGAAATATCAGATGACAACAATGCTTATTATGAACTCTGTAGTGTTTCTATCTTATAGCTGAATTTTGACAGATATAAATTCTTTTTATACAAACACAAATTTAAAAATGAAACTTTATCAACAGATATACTGCTTATATATGACAACTTTTAAAATTTATATTAAAAATAAATAAATAAAAATAAACAATACAGAAGCATTTATTAAAGAAAAAAACATGGTTATGCAAACTAAATATTACCACTAATGTTGTAAATGTATTTCTGTTTCTATTCTATGTATATGTTGCAGATTTGAATCAACCCACAAAGAAAAAGGTGTTTAAATATAAAAATATTTTATATTTTGTTTGTGTTTTTTACAACTAAATTTTTCTTAGCATATATGAGTGCTAAAGTTCTTACAGTCCTTGTTTGTAGTTGTTTGTTAAGATGAAAAGAAATGTGATTTCTTCACGTGTATATGCATGAGAAAGAAGAGGCAAGAGAGAAAGTGAGGAGGAAAGTGTAAGTGTCATGTAGCTTGGTGAGGAAGATGGATGAATAAGTAAGGAAATTTCTTTTAAGCTCAGTGTGTTATAAACTGTTGCAGTATGTATATCCTTACTGCCTTGTCTGCTCCAGAAACTTTGCTTCAAAGGGATCATGAAGCATATTTTTTGATTGCTGGTGAGAATGTGATCCATTGGTTGAAAAATGCTAAATATTTATTTTCAAAGCATTAATTTATTAATCAGAAAGAAGCATGACTGGAATCTGAACTTGGTTCTTTGATTCCTCAATATGAACCATTAACCATTACTCCACCTGTATGTACAAATATGAAAAAAAGTAAAAAGTGCTCTAGTGTATGTATATGCAGTTATACATATGTAATAATGTATATGTGTACATATGTAGATATATATGTACATACAAAAACTAATAAAAGTCCCGGATTTGAAATCCTACAATGCCAAACAGCTCTGATACATATAAAACAGAGACTATCTTCAAGTATAAAACCAGGAAGTGATAAGCAAGAGTAATTAATGTGATTTATAGAAATCAACTTATCAGAGGTTCCAAGATGTTTTCCTAACACACAATTCTGTCTTTCTTTTATTTAAACTGATAATGCCAAAGAGAACAATTTTTCTTCAGTGAAATGCATCTTTAATAAAATTTTCTGACTTTGTTCGAGATACTATGTTATATCCTATATATATATATATATATATATATTGTTACGAACTTGTAGTATATAGATGAACCATGGGTTTTAAAAAAACGGAAAACGTGGGATCTTTTCTCGGTCTTCAACCAGGAATGGAAGCGACACAAGGGAATCAATGAAGAACAGACACAAGACGATGGATTTCAAATTAAAACATTTATTTATAAATATATATAAAGAAATAAAGAAAGAAAAAAAAAGGAACATTCATTTAACAAAGGGGAAGGAGATCATTAAAGAACAGAAGGCGCGAGCAAATACATACATATATAAAAACAGATTAAACCAAGAGAATCAACTTATCTTTTAGTCGAGTTGATATTTTCACACAAAGTTCTGATTCGCTGAAGCGCGAGTTCTGATGCTAAAACAATATTTTGGCTGGCCGGCAATTTTCCTGCATTTCTTTTCTTTCACAATCGTTCGATGGTCTACAGTATCTCGTACAGGCGTTTCGTTGGGTTGATTCAGTTTCATAGCAGTCCTTTCACCCCTAGTCGACAAACTTTGCTGTCTTCTTCATCTCAGTGGGCAGTCTGACGATTTTGCCCAGTGACGTTCAACTGCCGCTGGTCAGAGGGAAACTAAAAATCCTTTTTTTGATTTTTGCTGTCCCCAAAGACAGTCACATGGGTTCCCTTCGTCCTTGACCGGGTATACAGGAGGATGGGGCGCAAATCACGCAGTGTTTGTGTGATGGCCAAAAGTTCAATACACGCTTAGTATGTTCTGATCACGTGAATCGCAGCAGAAGATCCTGATGGTGCCTGGAATTCACTTATGGTCAGCCGCCTGATAGCTGCGAAATTTTGGAACCAGGTCATTCTCGTGTCGGGTCACTTCAAAGTTCACGAGCCCTTGGCTTGTGGGTGGAAGAGTAGATAAACAGGGAAAGAATTTGTGAAGAGAAGGGGAGTGCATGGCTGATCATGGAACATATTCACTCACAAGTCGAAAGCATTGGATTAAATTTCTATATTTATTTATTTATTTTTCTTTAAACTATATCTAACTAATTTTCGATTAGAATTTGAGGTTTTACTTTGGGGTGCTTTTTAGCCTTACACCTATATGGTTAATGAAATCGTGGCTATGTGACAATATATATATATATATATATATATATATATATATATATATATACACAAAATCCCAAATCACCTCATATGAGGAATAGGCTTACTTCAACTGACAACATTTTTCAGTCTTATTCAACCCCAATATAGCCTGAGTTTGTGTTGGAATCTGACACAAATTCAGTCTATACTGGGGTTGAATAAGACTGACGAATTTCATTGGTTGAACTAAGCCTATCCCCCATATGAGGTGATTTTGGATTTTATTCTGTATTAATTATTTGCTTCTTAATAATAAATACATTGAGCTCTTTTTTGTGGATCAGTTTTAATATTTTATATTATTAGGATCCACTTGGATTAAATACCAATGTATTTATTACCTTTACTATATAAAAATAAAAGGTGGTTGGCTAACATTTTTTTGTTTGGATAAAAACTGTGCAGTTATGAAAAATCTCAGAAGATTTATGGCAAAAGAAATGTTGCTTAAAGAGGAACAAATATAAGGAGGTTGGCCAACATTTATTACCTGTTAATAATGCAGGCTGCTTTGTTCTACTGATGTAAGTTAGGGACATATGGATGAATTTGTAAAAGAAAATGTGGAAAATACTCAGATCTGACAGTAGAGATTCAGGACCTTTCATTTCCAGGTTCTTTGTCTGCTGAGAGAGAGACAGAGAGAGCAGTAATAATTATTATCTAACCTGTTGAATTATTTTCTCTCCATTTCTTCAAGATGCTACTACTACTACTACTACCGCCCCCACATTCCCACTGAAATAAAGCAAATAAGAAAGGAACCTGAAGTAAAATGTCTTTCATTCAGTCTGTGAATTGCCAATAGATCATTAGAATTCAAAATTGAATACAATGCAGCAATAATTATGAGAAAAAAAAAAGTCTTATTTACTAGCTAAAGATTCTGGCTTCAGGAAACAAATTAAATGCAATTTTTTAACTAATGGGATAGTTTTGTCCAGAAAAACAGTCAAAAATATGACATCACTCAATGTTGAAGAAAAAATTATAGAATCATCTACAACTTCTAACATTATTTTTAATGGCTACCCATGTCTGAAATAGATGATCTGTTTTTTTTCCTTAATTTTTAAACAGTGTGTATTATGTGCATTGCCCTTTGGCCTGCACACTTGACAAAAACTTAAAGAAAATGTGATGTTGAAAAATGATTTTATCATCACCAAAACTTTTTTCTGTTAATGGAATGAGAAAAGTGTTTCGCGTTGGAAATATATTCTGTATGTATATGTGAAATTAAAAGTTTTGCAGTAGTGAGGAGTATAAAAAGGGTATTTTTAGAGTACCATAACTTGTGTGCTGTTAGAGTACCATAACTCATGCTAATAGAAAAAGAACAAGAAATAACACATAACCCTGGAGATGAAATGCTGTTGAAGGGCAAATAAGGATTTATTTAGTTGTAAAGAAAAATTACATTATTGCATAGAAGGAGTAGAGATTTTCACCATATAGTAGCCTTGACTGCTGCTGTTAACACTCAATTTTTGGTAACTGTTTGTCTCTCTGTGGTCATTGGTGTCAGGCTTCAGTGGGTCAAAATCTTTGGCAAGTGCCTGAGCAAAATGAGCAAGAAACAGGTTAATAACTTAACTAGCTCAGATGAGCCTTCTACCATGGAGTTGAATTGATGGTGGTTTATATAGTGTTGGAATGGGTTGAAAGTAAACTGTTGGCTGAAGCTGTATGGATGCTTTCTGATTGGTCAGAAAATAGGTTTTGATTTTTTAAATTTTTCTTTATGTCATGGGAATGGGTGTGTGGAACTGGCTTAAAATTAAGTCAGTTAGTTTGGCTGTTGTGGTGAGCACTTTAGTTCTCGTTGGAGATCTAACAGTCTATGACAAGAGAAATGTTTTTAAAAGTTTTTTTTAATTTAAAGTAATACTTGGTCACCTTTTTTGTATGGGTTCTAATAATTTGTTAATTTTTTTTTGTTTGTTACATTTGGAAATTTCAGGGGGATCAAAAGAGAGAAGTAAAGCACTTCCATTTTCTGAAATGGCCAGATTTTGGTTGTCCTGCCAACACATCACTGTTGATCAATTTTATCCAGACTGTTCGTTCATACATGCCTTACACAGCAACAGGACCAACCATCATTCATTGCAGGTAGGTGTTTATTGAATTTCATTTCAAGTAACAATTATCATTATCATATATAAAATTATCATTATCATATATAAAATGAAATACAGGAAAATTAACTGAATGTTGAAATGTTTTATTTATGTGTGAAATTTTGCTACTTTATATGAGCATTTTCAAAATGTCAATGGAAAATCTAAAGAGAAGTTATTAGCATAACAACACTGCTATATAAAACACTGTTGGCAGTTTACCATGCTAAAGACATCTCCTCAAAGCTTTCAGTTGAATTTTGAAAATGTCCCCATAAAATAATGAAATATCAGCTCTAAATAAAAAAATTGGTTTTCATATATTTAATTTTAAAATAAAATATTTTGGTGGATATTACACACACACACACACACATATATAATATAATTTAGTGTATTAGGGCAACAGATCATTATTCAAACATATAGCATTAAATATAACAGCCAATGAATATCTATTATGTTTGATCATGAGCCGTTCTAAGCTTCATATAGTTGATTTAGTTTTGGGAGAAAATGAAGACAAAAACTGTCCAACATTTGAATATTTTTTATTATGCTCTTCCTTGATCTAAGCTTTCAACTCACATGAGCCATCTTCAGAATGGTTATATGGACAGTTAAACAAAGATATCCATTATCAAAAATTATATTCTGTTATGTTGACAAATATATATATATATATATATATATATATATATATATATATATATATATATATATATATATATATACATACATATGAAGAAATATAAAAAGAAATAAGGTGTGCTATATTTATGTGATGAAGTGCTCAATATCAGAGATAGAGCATATGTAAATATAAAAGTGAACATTGAAGTCAACACTCAGAGGTGACAGGCTGTTTCATGCTAGATGCAATCGTCAGGTATATATATATATATATATATATATATATATATATATTATGTATGATAAAGTGGAAAAAAGTTTTCTTGTGACACATTTCATCATTTAAGATCATTTAAGACTTGGTATCGAACATACACAGGAATAAGAGATGCTAAGTTTCCAGATTCCTTGTTTATGCACATGTATAATCCACACATAACACAGGAATAAGAGATGCTCATAAGAGATTTTTTCCACTTTGTCTTATTATTGTTTTTGCAATATGTTTTAAATCCCATAGACATAACATTTTATAAAATTCTTGTTCTCTAGCCAATTTGTTTAGTCATCAAGGAAGGCTCAGATTTTTCCCAAAACTCCACGAAATCGCATCATAAGACAAACTTTTTGTCCATTGTTGTGATGATTTGTCTGTGAATGTGCTGTTATAATTATTTTATTTCAAATATGTTTTTTTGAATAATATAGACTATATTATATATATTTCTATTTTTTATAAAAATTTTTACTTAAATGTTCTTTTAGTAGATACAATTTGTTGATTTACTTGTTAAGATGAAATTCATCAAGGAAGGCTCAGCAGTTTTTCCCCAAGGCTTACCCAAAATTAGTACTTTCAATCAACTCCAAGATAATCAGTCAAGGGGGAAATTTCTGACAATAAATAAATGGACAAAAAAACAAGTATTTACTAAAAATATTTAAAGTGATTGTTGTGATGATGATGAAAATTTTCCTTGTTTATTTTTGGATAAAAACTTTGTGGCAGAGTTCTACTTAAAAAGGGTCCCTTATATATATATATATAAATATATATATTTGTTCAGTGCATCAGTTTGGAGATCATTTTAAAGATGAGAAGAGGGGGCAAAAAAGATAGGTAGTAATCCTCGTTGGGCTGTCACCCACAGGAGGCAGCTCATTCAACACAAGTTGGCAATGGTCTAAGGACCACCAGTGGAAGATGACACACATTAAACACACAACTGAAATGTGATATTTGTTGTATATATATATATATATATATGCCTGAGAGGATAATTCCAGTATGTGGCACCAATTACCTGAGCACCATAATTACCACACACACACACACATTTATATATATATATATGCCTGGTTGATTCAGTATGTGGCCTTACCTGAGCACCATGAGTGGAATTGGGTAGACAAAACTGTTTTTAAGCTATTGATTATTGTGCTAGCATGAAATCACAAGTCACCATGACCAAGGCTGTGAGAATACTGGCCTTGTTCAACTACTGATCATACCAGATTGTGCACTCTCTCCCAGAAACTGTAACTAAGGTCTGCTGAGCATTGTTGCAATAAGCCACTGGTTGGCTCTGTTGAAGAAACAGCCATATGCGTGAGTAGGATTTTGCAACAGGGATTATCTAGCAACAGAAATATGCCTGACTAGGATTTTGCAACAGGGATTATCTAGCAACCCTGGTAGATATACAGTCATGGATACAGACAGCAGCCATACTGAGATTTTATATATATATATCATGCAGATATTTACATACAAATGTGCAAAATTTAGGTTTTATGACCAAATTTTTAGGCCCAAATCACGGGGATAGACTTATATATGAGTAATGGTTTCTTTAGGTTAAAATCCAAGCATGATGGCAAAGGTTAGAATATTCAGATATGCCCCATATACATGCATGTTGACCTATAACAGCAATCTCAAAGTTTAAAGGATAAGGACCAAATCATATTTTAGATAAGAAATCTAGTGGTAGGATGATTTAGGTTTAAGTTATTGGATTACTGACGTTTCTAACCATAATGGGTCATTCAATGTCCAATATTTATTTTCATTTTTTCCTTCTTTAAATACAAACCTAAATATATAAGTATTATGTAAATAACTTTAGTGTTACCTTTTCTACATTAGTTACTACCAGGAATATTTCTCAGTGGATCTTCTATTATCACAATGTGGAATATTTAACCCTTCAAGTCCTGTGTTTTTGAACAATTTTAACCCTTCTGCCTGAGCTCCTGAGTCAAAATTTGCAAATAAGTGGTATGTAATGTTTCATGGTAGATATAAAAATATTTAAAACTGTTCAACCGGTGGCTGGACATTACATCATTTTTGTCTACCACCGGTAAAGCTGGGCTGAAAGAGTTAAAAGTGAAGTAAAAAAACAAATGAAAAGAAAAAGAAACTAATTTGAATCTAGACTATATACTCTAAACATGTCTTAAAAAATTTCAAATTTTAATTTTAATTTCAGTGATCACACTTCTTTATGTATGTAGTTGCATCAATGTAAACATCACTTTCTTCTTTATGCACCATGTCCCCTCAGTAAATAAGCAATCATGGCTCTCTACAACTTCCTGTATTTTGTAGCTCTTAATAAACATTGGTTTTCTGATATTTCTCCTAACTCTTATTCCACCATCCATTTAATCAAGCTCACCAAGTATGTTATATGTTGCTTTCTGCTATCCCTCTTGCTCTCTGTCTCATGAGTATCATATTTTCCAAGCCCTCCTTTCTCATTATATGCCCCAGAAACCTCAACTGTCTCTTCCTGATCTTAAGTATTAGTTTCCATTTTCTCCAAAACTCAGTAATACTTGGATAGAGTGGTTTGATTTCTCAGGTCACTATTAGGGGATGGAATGTCGGTGGCTGTCTGGTGTTTTTTCTTCATTTACAGAAGATTTTGATTGGAAGAGTTGAACATCTCAGTGTTCGCAAAGTGAATTTATAATCAAAATGGATAATTAGAGTCTCTGTCTTCTTATCATCATCAAGATACATACTCGACTCTCCCATCGAATTCAATGTATGAGGGTCAAGCAGATCAGTTCCTAGGAACTGACAGCCCTACACAAGCACATGAGATTTGATTATAGTGGTGCAAGTTTTGTGTAGAACCATCCACACTTTTTGAAGGGCTGAATATACGAGACCTGGTGTACTACATGCCACAAGGTCCCCAAAGGACCCTCTGTAGGTTTTGAATTCAGAGTTGTCCTTCTACACCAGTTGCTATCCAAGGCTATAGAACCCAGTCTGTCCTGCTATTTACCCATAGCTGGAGGAGGAAGAAGACTCCATCATGCCTCTCTCTCTCTATATATATATATATATATATATCTTATTTATTCAAAAATTATAACAAATATGTTATAAAATCACTACAAAAATAGCCATTTTGTTTCAACACTTCTGATAGTGATAGTGTTGATAAGATACTAGAAGTGTTGAAACAAAATAGCTATTTTTGTAGTGATTTTATAACATAATTTTCAAGTAAATAATTATATTTGTTCTACTCTGTATTGAGCAACCTTTTAAGAATAGTATTTGTTGGTTATTGGAATTTATTCCGTATACACCAATACTATACTTGGGTATATATGTATATACATATATGCACATTTCATTGAAATGGCATGAAAGAAGGATTGCTGCCTAAATACACAAATATATATATATATATATATATATATATATATATATATATATATATATATATATATATATCCCTAAATAATATAAAATATAACTGAACAGCTGAAGAAGAAATGATCTACTTATTGCACATTCAACCAAATATTGAAGATATTGTGAAAAACCACCAGGCACAGTTTTCACCCTATATAAGCTGCACAAATAGGTGAATAGAAACATTGAAATAAAGTAAATAAAGTAATTTCACATATGTGTGTTTTTTTTAAAATCGATGGATTTATTTTATAGCATTTAAATGCATACCCTTTAAAAATGTTGCTAAGTGTACCATGATATTTTTATTTGCTCATAGGTGTGCTGTTGCTTAAAAAGGTTGAGAAACACTGTATTAGAACAATAGTTGAGAATAAAAAAATATGTGCAATGTGAGCAAATGGGTCACCACACCTGACCATCTTACAATTGTGGTTCATGGTAGCATTCAATTCAGAATAGTACAATAGCTTGCCACTTCCTTTTGCATCAAGGATATTGATGTTATCCTGCCATCCTCTGAGGGCTGGATTTGTTTTTGAAGTTACTTTCTTCTAGTCTTTGTCTGAAGAGGCAAGACATACAAGTCAGCAGGTGGTTAGAATTCAGTTTCCTTCTGCTAGACTGGTTGTCAGCAAAGGGTATAGAACCTAGTGTGTCCTGTTATTTTACCTATAGCAGGGGGGAAAAGGATTTATACCATTTCCAAGATTATTAGTATGTAAGTGAATGTAATAAAATCAACTGGAATTTGAACTAGACTCTCTGATTCCTCAATCAAGGCTGTTAACCATGCCTTTATTAATGTCATATGCAAACAAATAATATAACGCTTAATTACCATTAAGCCTATGATCCGTGTGTTTTTTTTTATTCCAATGCAGTTATCTTTTTTCTGGGAGAAGTGTGTTCCTTCTGGTTACCAGGCCAATATATGGAACCACAAACCTGCCACTACAGACCACATCCAGAGCTGACCTAGTTTCTGAGTTGGCTCTGCAACCAACTTTGTTTGGTTCAAGATTCAATATTGTAAAATCTTTTTTGACCTACACATAGAACTTAGTTTGCCTAGGGTGTTTAATAACTAAGATGACCTCCTGAATTCTGCCTTTCAAGAACAACAGCTGCAACAACAACAACAACATGGAAAGTGAGTCTGAGAAGATAAATATTTTCAAGCATGTGTCAGTCTGGATGATGCCAATGAGTCATAGTTTGAAGATTCCAGACTTAAAACATGAAAGGATAAATATATGAAATAATTTTTGAAAGACTTGTTGATTGCATTATTTTCTGATATTTTAATTTCAAAGTGCTGGAGTTGGTCGAACTGGGACTTTCATTGCTATTGACTGGCTGTTGCAACATATTCGGGAACACTCAGAAGTTGACATATTTGGACTGATCTTGGAGATGAGAGGTTATCGTGTCAATATGGTCCAAACTGAGGTAAGTGATCATCAAATATCCAAGCAACATTTGTGATATTTTCTCTTCATATTTTTTTTCCTGGCATCTAACCAAAGATAAATTTTAACAATAGTGCTTTGTGTTCAACAGACAATTGTTTTTCATGATAATATTTTATTAATAATGATTTTCTTGATAAAATAATACAATGATTTCTACATTGACTGCACTGCTGGATAAGACACTATATTTTTGTTTCTTATGCAAATAATGACTCAAAAAATATATTCTAGGTTAGAGGTGCCCAAACATTTTAGACTATCAACCACTTTATAGAATCCTAGACCCTCTATCCATAAATAAAATGTCAGAGTAGAAATTCCTTTGTGTTGTAGAGTAGTTTTCACAGTGGAGGCTTGTATTTCAATAAGTCGTCCTAAATTAGGTTCGACGTACAAAACGTTAGGAACTTGAAATAAGAGTTAATGACGCAGCAATCTAGTTGTGATGGTTGGTACTTCAATGTTCGATATTGACTGACTCGCTCAACACCACTGAGCCCAACTGGCTACTGCTACTACTACTACTACTAGTAGTAGTAGTACTTATGTGTGGGAGAGTCTATTAATAATAGAATAGGTACGTCAGATATGACACTTTGCCAGTTTCCTTTGTTTTAATTTCTTGATAAAATTCAGCTTAATTTTATAGATTCTTTTTTCAATTTCTATTCCACTATTCAATATGAAAATGTTTTTAAACATATTAAACATTTTTGGAATTTAATTTTTTGTGTGAATAATAATAATAATAACAATAATAAAAAAAAACATAATAATAATACTGTGATGAAAGACCACAAAAACAGAATGTGCTTTTTATTTAGTTTCTACAAATTGTAATGTATCATTGAAGATGTTAAAAAAAAAAAAAAAAAAAAATCAAATTCAAAGATCTCAAAGTGGAAATCTGAAAAATAAAGCACATGAGGACATCAATAATTCCAGTTGTATTTGGAGCCTTTGCTTTAACTGAAAAAGGTTAGATTCTTTGAAGGGATTCCTGGTAGTCCATGCCTTAAAGAAATACAAAAAAATTGTTCTCACAAATACACCTCATACATTATGAAGTACATTATCTTTGTAAAATGTGTATGATTTTTTTTTTACAAAAATGACCTTAGGTCTCTGGATGAGATCCAGAAATCAAAGGAAGTAATAATAATAATAATTGGAGGGTAGAAATTCTTTTGCACTTTTCCTTCATTTTAGTTTCTTGATAAGATCCATTTTAATTTTAAATTTTCTTATGCCTTTTTCAATTTCTATTTCAATATTCAACATTATCATTTTATGTAGTATTATAGTTAATGAATTTTCTAAGTAACAGTAAATTTGTTTTTGGAGACTGGTATTTCTTAGGCATGAATAGAATCCTATTTTTAATAGAGATGGCCAGGGAGAGAGAGAGAGAGAGAAACTAAAACACATCCTCAGGCACATACACCTCACTCCCAACACAATGTGGAAGACTCTCCTCTTAAAAAGCAGATGTCATTTCTTTAGTTGCCAACAAATGCTACCAAAACAATCTGTCTAGCTCAGACAGTGAAAATAGCAAATTTGAATTCTTGAGAATGTCCAGTGAGTTAGGGTATTATTCTATATGCCACACCCATTGTGGTGAACCATCCTTACTCCCTTCCTATTCCATTGATGAGAGGTAAGTTCCACTTGAGCAGCCTTGTCAAACTGACTCCCAAGAAGATGCTTCCATGATTACTACAATCTTAACTTGTTCAAGTCTAGGGTTAACTGTTATCTTTCTTCACTTATCCAAATAAGCTCTGCTTCTAACACTGTTACACTCTACTTTGAGTGGCTCCCGAACATTGTACAGAGTGAACATTATTGTAAAGAAACAAAAACTTAGATGAAAGTGTTTTTTGCAAATAATAATATGTGAGGAAATCATATAATAATAATAATAATAATAATAATAGTTCCATACAACCAAACTTGAAGTTCCTGTATTCTGCTTGAAAACATTGACCAAATGCTTACTTTAAAATTAGCAACCCAAAACTTTTTCTACGATTGTCTTCTTAATGCTTTGTGGAATCCTTGATTTCACATTAACCACCAGGAATGTACAAAATATATCAAAAATATAATTTTCTTTTTTTTAATTTAAGGCTAGAAATTCTTTTTCCATTTTCTTTCACTATTGTTTCTCAATAAAATTCATTTTAACTTTATGTTTTGCTATTCCTTTTTTAATATCTATTTTTCTTCCTATATTAGCTGCGTTTGTGTAAATAATTCAAATAACAATGAGAAAAACTTCATTCACAACATTTTTCTTTGATAAGCGGCAGCAAGGGCATTATATTTGGCTGGGAATTGGCAAGTTTGAGTTGTAAGTCACCACTATTTAATTATCAACCCTCATTTGACTTTTAGACATTTTTCGACCTCATTTTGACCCCAAAGCATTTATCAATTCTTTAGATATTCCCATTGCCATCCAAAAATCGATATCAACCAATTTGGGGACCCTGGTATATATAAACAGTCAATATTTAGTGTTGATCTATCTATCGATCTGTGCTAAAAACATTAGTTCTAGTGAGGACAAATTAATCAAATTCTAAACAGAAGTTTAAAGGGGGTTTGAATTAAATAAACAATCTTCTGGCGGTGGAATCAAAGCTCAGTGATAAGAGCATCGGGCAAAAGACTTTATAAATTCTCGGTTTAACAATAAATATTAAATTGTTTTGTTAAGTCGTCTTCATGAAAATTGCACTTTTCATTGTTTCACTTGCTATCCAGACAAGCTCTTTAAAATAGGGAGTTAAAGAAAAACAAAAAAAAACATTCACATTCGGCAATTGTACTTTATGATATAGTCTTATCTTCTGCTTGCTTCCTCTCTTTTATGTACAGTGTCCATCCAGAACTTGGGTGACCATGGTATTCCATAATTCCCTGTCCATTTTACACTTTAGTGAATTTTTTTTTTTTTTGCTATGTCTCCAAATCATTGTTCTGCAAACCATTTACAGAATCTCCTCCTCCTCCTCCTTTTATGTATTATTCCTTCAGAATAATAATGAGAAAAACTTCATAACTTCTATTGCACTTATTTCTTGTAAAATTCTTCTGGCTTCTTGCTTCCCAGTCAAATTTGATGTTCAAAAATTTAAATGCGTTGTAAATCACCGACTTCTGTCTTCTTGATTCTTGTTCTTTCTCATAAATATTGTTTGTTCTTTTCTTATATTCTAACACTCAATAACCCATTATGGCTTAGTGGCTTTATTGCCTTGCTTGGGATAAAATGATAAAAAAAAAGAAGAAAAAAAGGTAATGAATACATTAAAATAAATTAATCTCCCTTTTTATTGAATTGGTTGATATCTGTTAATAAGGAAGACATCTTTAATGAGCAGTAGTGAGGGCATTGATATTTGGGTGGAAATTAGAAACTTTTTAAAATTAATGTGGATACATTACAATTGACCTTTGACTTGAAAATATTAAGATTAAGTTCAGGGAAGCACTTACCCAGGAGTTTCATGGGCAAAAGCTGTCTGAATGGGACTTTCTTCTGACATTTAGAACAAGTAGAAAGGAGGATATTTCAGCTCTGTGAAGGTACCACAGTGCATCGTAGATGTAAAGGTCTGAAGTGGTGGAACTAAAGAAGTGAACTCTTCTAAACATTTACCATGTATGAACATATATTTCTTATTGCTATAAATTCTGTTTTATTTTGTTTTTAACAGTGACATTAATAATGACCAGCATAGGTTGAAAAATCCTACTAAAGAAAGATTGTGCCTTTTCCATCAGGAAAAAAATGCTTCTAGTATTCTAGTGAGAAAAGGGGAATGCAGATTTAATTCCAGTAGTAGACACACACTCTTTCTTTAGAAGAGCTTCTTGATCTAGGCCAGTTGTTATTAATTTCAATGTTTAAGAAAATAAAGAAAAAACAGGAAAAACACTCAAATATGAGTATCCATTAAAATAACATTTATGGTAATAAATAATGTCAGATAAAAAAATCCATTAAAATATGTGTGTGTGTGTGTGTGCGCATGTGTAAGAGAGAGTGAGAGAGAGAAATTGAGAGAGAGAGAAATTGAGAGAGAGGGAGTGAGAGAGAGAAATTGAGAGAGAGAGAAATTGAGAGAGAGAGAAATTGAGAGAGAGGGCGAGAGAGAAATTGAGAGAGAGGGAGGGAGGCAGTAAGAGAGAGGGATGAGAGAGAGAAATTGAGGGGGAGGGAGTGAGAGAGGGAGAGAGATAGGGAGGGAGAGAGATAGGGAGGGAGAGAGATAGGGACTCTAGATTTTAAAACTTCAATTCTTTTGGTATTTTTCAGCTCTTTACCATTTTTGCTCTTTATAAATCTTAATTAACTATTGAA
This sequence comes from Acanthosepion pharaonis, assembly GCA_903632075.3. NCBI lineage: Eukaryota > Metazoa > Mollusca > Cephalopoda > Sepiida > Sepiidae > Acanthosepion > Acanthosepion pharaonis. The sequence continues at coordinate 3,948,967 of CAHIKZ030000336.1, read as the reverse complement.
TAATTCTTCTGGATTAGCATCCTCATCTTGGTTGTTTTTATCACAATATTTACTCTAGTCTTGCATCTAGCTCTCCTCACTTAAATTGAATTGTGATAAAAACAGTAAAAAGATAATCACAACATTAATAAAAAAAATGCAACAGGGCAAGAAAGTATTGTATCTTGTGTTTTCGAGATAACAGAGGAAAATAAATAAGGAAGACAAACTCAGAGGTAAATAATGAAATAGTAGGTTTAATATACAAAGGTACACTTAGCAAATCACCTAATGCTAACTCTGCTTATTTATATAAATGGATGATTGCATTTGTTTATGTCCTATGTGGCAGAAAGTTTGTCTCAAAAATTCATATAGAAGTCTTATTTGAGTTTCTTATTGATGTTTGTAAAAGTTAGAAATGAATAAAAAAAAATATAAAAATGTTGATCACAGGATCATGTAGATGCAATGTAGTTTAGTATCACAAGTACATATAGAATTTATATTTCTTTACACTTGATAAGTATTTCTTTCATTGTTATCTTTAAATGTCTTGCAATTCTATCTTCCACAGCCTTCCATCCTCCAACAGCCTTTTGACTTCCAGCAGCCTTGCAACAACCATCCACCTTCAGCTGCCTAATAACAGCTTTCCACTTCCAACAGTCTTCTAACAGCATTCCAATTTCACCTCCAGCAGCCTTCCACCAGCTTTCTATTATGACCTCCAACAGCATTCCACATCTCCAATAGTCTTCCAACACCATTCCAATTCCGCCTCCAACTGCATTTTACTTTCACCATCAATATCCTTCCAGTTACAGTCTTTCACCTCCAGCAGCCTTCCACCAGTTTTCCATTATGACCTCCAACAGCATTCCACCTCCAATAGTCTTAAAACAGCATTCCAATTCCACCTCCAATAGCATTTCAATTACAGTCTTTCACCTCCAGCAGCCTTCCAATAGCTTTCCACTAGCACATTCAACAGCCTTCCAACTTCCACAGTCTTCTACCCACAACAGTTTTCTACTCCCACTTCTGGCAGACTTCAGCTTCCTTCCATTTCCACCTCCAACAGCCTTTCACCCATACCTCCATCAGTCTTGCACATTAAGTGACATCCAAATTTATTTGCAGGATCAATATATTTTCATTCATCAATGCATCGATGACCACATGAGACAAATATCTGCTGAGGAAGGTGAGTTGTATTCATGTTAAAATTCTCATTCCAGAGCACCATTGATTGATTGATTGATCAGATTAAATTAATTATCATATTTGAAAGGATTTAAGGAAAAATGGCAAAAATCAGGCAATTCTTATTTTATTGGAATATTCAGAAAATGCAATAATCACTTCTTTGTAAGAAATTGTATAATGGACTCACTTTTGTTTAGATCTTTGCATATATTGTAAGCAACAATTCCAATTGAAACAATCATTTTATACAGTTATTTCCAGTTTTTAAAAGAAAAGTTTCAGGGAAATTTTGCACAAATGTAATAGAATACATAATGAAAGATAAATGCCTTTTGTATACCATCGATTACAGTAAAGAAATCATTTTGTATTGGTGGATAGAGTGAAGGAACTAATATTCTTCATCTTTTTACCACAAGCAAAGCAATAACATCAAATAAAAATAACATAACATAGCATAAATACATAAATACACACACCATAGTTGGGATCAATATCGAGTCAATGTGAATGCCATGGTCTTTCCCTTATCTGTATAATATATCCTTCATGAGGGCTACATGCAGTTTTGGATTCAGAATTATCCATTTCCTAGACTGGTTACCAACCATGGCTACAGTGCCTAGACTACCCTATTATTAAGTCATGGTTGGAGGTTTTGAATTCAGTGTTGATCTTCTAGACCAGTTGCCACCCAAGGCTTAGAGAGAGAGAGAGAGAGAGAGAGAGAGAGAGAGAGATGGATTCATACCTTTCTCAAGGTTATTAACATGTTAATGAATGTAATGAACATTATTGTAATTTGAACTTAACTCTGATTTCTCAATCTAAGTTGCTTACCATAACTCCAAGATGCAAGAGGTTAATGAGAGTGAAGAAAACTGAGGAAATGTTATTGAGTAGAAAAGACAATAGAAGAACAGGTTTCCAAGAAACAGAAGATGACAATTGACATTGCAATTAAATTTTTGAAGTTCATAGTTGACAGCAAAGCAAGAAATTGGAAGTGTTTCAGAAGTGAGAAGTGCAATAGAGGAACTCATGTTTATATCTAGAATTAAAATGGTGAGGCCTAGCTGCCGTACTATGCTTAAAGTCATGAAGTCAAGGTACCAAAGAGAAAAGCTCATCAGAACAATTGCCATGAAAATATTTATAGCAATGGGACAGAGCAGCAGTGTGAAAAAGATTGAAGCCTAGATGGCAAGTTATGACCAATAACATTGCAGATTTGGGATTGTGTCAAGAAAGCATGACAACAAACTAACTTTTCTAGCAGCCAAATTAGCAAGTGATTTGATTTAATTGCTCCAATTCATATGAATGGAAAAATGGAGACAGAAAAGGTACAACAAGTTGCTCTCCTGGAAGTTAGCATCAGTCATGCTGATGGAAAGCAAATAAAGGTTCTCCAAGAGGATTAAAAGAGTGCAATTTACTTTTGGAAGTATTAAAATTAAGAAGCCATTTCTTGCCCCAGCAAACAACAGATAACTCATTCTTATTCAACAATACTCAAAATGGTAATTGCCAAATATATTATACACTGATAATTATTATATATTAACAGAATTGTTAGAAATATATTTAAAGACTCACATGTGAAAACCTTATAATCTTCTAGACTCCCGGAATATAACACACTGCATCTTCTTGGCCTCACATTTTAATCTAACTTGAAGTGGAGTAAATTAATAGCTGAATCTATTACAAGGAAAGTTGAGTCACTGTGTTGTGCCAGAAAAGCTTTCTCTGTCAGAGTCTATCTTGCACATTTACAAATCTACCATTCGTCCATGCATTGGATACTGTTGACATATCTGGTCTGGTGCTACTGCTATTCATGTTAAGTTTCTTGACAAAATCCAAAGAAGGATCTGTCATGGAATTGATTCTGACTTGGCATCTCGACTTCAGTCACTTTCTCACTGACATGTCATGGCTTCTGTCTTTTCTACAATTATTTCTATGGCAACATGGGTGTTTTCCTTGGTGCCCTGATTACATGGATTTAAGCATGCTACTAGATTGGCATCTAGGTCTCAACCTTTTACTGATTAAATGGTTAAATGCAACTACACTTCTACTCCAGCAGTCTTTTTTCTCACACTTCTCGCCTGTGGAACTCCATTCCATTAATTTGCTTCCCTGATAAATATAATTTACAAAAATTTAAATACAACATCAATCACCATCTTCTTGAATCCCATTCATCTTCTTGTCCTTTCCTCAATCCTCCCTATACTCAGTTTTTTCTCTCATTTTCATTCCCAGTAACCTCTTGCATACTAGTGGCATTTCTGCCTTGCTTGGGGTGAAATGATTAAAAAAGAAAAAAAAATAGTAAGGACTTAACAAAATATAATGCCATTTTTGATGGCATGGGTAGTCTAGTATAAATGTATGATTCTACTGGACATAAAGTGGGGGATTAGTTTTCTATTATTATTATTATTATTATTTATCTTCCTAAAATTATTATATAATTTATATCATGCAATTCAGTTATATATGTGAAAACCTATAATAAGGACTTAATGTTTATTAATGACATGGGGATACTATGATTAATACAACAATTGACTGGACATAAAATGGGGGATCCGTTTTCTGTTGTAATAAGTAATAAAACGATTCCTCGGAATTAGTAAATGTTAACATAAAAAACTGGCAAAAATATATTTGAACACTCACACGTGAAAATTTAACAGAATATGACATCATTTTGAATGTCATATGTAACAAGAGCAACTCTAGATAAGTAGGTATCAAATAAAAAAGTACTGCTATCAGAGGAGTTTAAAATATACTGAGTACATCCCCAATAGAAGTAATAATGCCTTTCTCATCATTTGTTTCATTGATCAACATTAAATCCTTGGTTTTGTTATTTTACTGAGACTACGTCTGTGTGTCTAAATGTTTATCTTAACTAAAGTTTTAATCCTGGCTACATCCATCTGTGGAAAAATACTTTTTAGGTTTTTGGATGTGTGACACACACATATACACACACCCACATACATACATATATATATATATATGTGTGTGTGTGTGTGTGTGTGTGTTAACAAAAGGTAATGCAAGTTTTTATTTTAAGATATGTAAGCATATACTGAAAACATAAGTCAATAGAAATCAAGGTAAATTTAGTAAAATGACGTCCACAGCTGTGGCAGTTTTAAATATCCAGACAAAAAGTATTCAAATTATTTTAATAATGACTAATGACTATGGAAGAGAGAAAAAGAGAACTTATGGGTCAAATACCAATTGATGTGGTATGTAATGGGTTTTCTTTTCTGTTACCTTCACTTAAATAATAAATCGATTATCTTTGAATTATAATGTCAGAAAGAATAAATCCACGTTTATCTTCTTATTTCAGATATCTACATGAATGAAACTCAGATGTAAAATTTATTGGAGCTGCTGCAGGTGTTTTTATTTCAATTTCAATGATTACTCTCATTTAAATAGTGAAATTTATTGACACAGAGACCTCTGTATAAAGACAATCCAGTGGACTGTTACCATACAGTTCAGATATTGTTATATATTTAATTCTCAGGCATTCATTATGCATATAAAAATTATGTCAACCTATAGTTGGTCATTGTATAGACAATATATATATATATATATATATATATATATATATATATATATAACACACACTCACAAACCTCTCTCTCTCTCTCTATATATATATATATATATATATATACACACACACTCACAAACCTATATATATATATACACACACACACACACACACAAACATATATATATATACACACACAAACATATACACACACATGCAAAGATATATATATATATATATATATATATATATATATATATATATATATATATATATATATACACACACACACACACACATACACTCATATGTATGTATATATATATATATGTATGTGTGTGTTTGTGTGTGTGTGTATGGATATACTTTCCAAGATATACATGTGAAAGGTATGATATGAAAATATATATACCAAACTAATAATTGTTAACTGAATGACAAAATGGAGCGAACATTTACGAACAAATAAATTTGATAAATCACAGCAAATAATAATACTCACCAAAGTGTTATATGGATAAGAAAAGCCAACACCACTGATGGAACCAATGGACAACTTGCCAAAAAACCTAAATACTCTTAAACAAGATAAAATTTTTAACAAGGACAGAAATAAGAAAAAGACCTAAAGGTAAACACCTAACTACTCATTAAAGTTCTCAATGACTTGATTCCCTAAACAGAGTAAAAATGCTTGTTGATGTTATGCAAATATGGCCCTAGTCATAACACGAGTTTCACACAACTTGAATGAATGAATAAATGCAATACATACATACATACATACATACATACATTTTTTGCCCTCATCAGTAGTACAAGTGACTTTCATACACAACACACTTTTCAGGTGCTGATTGATTGCTGATGTTTTTCAATCAGCACCTAAAGATTGCATTGTGCATGAAACTCAGAGTTGTTCTACTCTGCTGATGAAAAAAAGGGCATCCATAAAGTCACTTTACAATTTAAAAATATTATTACAAAAGCAAATTAACAGACATATGGAAATTGTTACAAAATGAGAAGTAAATATTGAGGTTTTTTTAATTAATTTAATATACCTCTATATGGGCACCATTAGTTGCAAGAAGCATATCAAGATGGTATTTGATTTCTTGCCATGTTCTCTGTAGCATATCCTCATCAATCGAGGCAATGGCATCAGTGCTCTTTTACTTTAGATCAATCATGTCAAATATCTTTAACATATTCCTATAAAAAGAAGTTCAGGGGAGTGATATCTGATGAATGAGGTGGTTAGGGAATTGGACCATACCTTCCAATCCACCGGTCTGGAAATGTTTGATTTAGGAACCCACGAACCTGTCTGTCCACTCTTCAGCTAAGTGACAAACTTTTACTTATATTAATTATATAAGTAAATTACTCACAAAGTGGAAGAATATGGACATTGAGGGAACAAAAATACTCAATGCTCCATTTTTTTTTTTTTAAGCATTTCATTCCAAGCAAGGCAATAAAGCCGCTAAGACACAAGGGCGTTAATGAGTATGAAAGAATAAAAAGAGAAAGATAATCAAGGAGAAAGAACAATAAAAGAAGAGGAATCAAGAAGACTTCTGAACACTATTTATGTTACCCAGTCATCACCTTTCAACCTTGATAGTGTTCAGAAGCCTTCTTGATTCCTCTTCTTTTATTGTTCTTTCTTCTTCAATAGAAACAAATCACAAATGAAATGGAAAAAAATATTGCTGATTTTTCCATTTCTTTTGTGATTTGTTTGTAGATTGAGAACTGCTGTGTTTTTAGAGCTCTCATGAAATAAAAATTATTGCCTATGGGATTTTAATTGTTTGAGATACTTTCATTAATAATAGTTTTGCTCTGTCTTTTGGCATAGAGTTCTCCATGTTTCTATATCTTCCTGGAAATTTCATAATGGATTACCATATTGTATTATTACTATGATAAAAAAATAGTTTTATGCTATATTGATAGGTTAAAGTGATCAATATCATGGATGGAGTGTATGTAAATATAAAAGGGAACAATGAGGTCAACACTCATTGACAGTCTGTTTCATGCTTAAATAATGAAACAAGTAAATAATAAACAAATTAACAAACAACAAACACACAAGTAAGCAGAAGTAAATGTAGTACTAATAATAGACAATAAATAATAAAGTAATAAATAAGGAGTAAAAAAGTTAACAACTTGACATAAAATAGCTACAAATAATTGCATTCAGATTCACAATTATTTCTACACCATAGCTTCTAGAAAAATTTGAAACAAACGCCAACCCAAAAATCATTAGGATAATACAAAAGACCTTTTACACTTGATGCACCATTGACCAGCATATATAAATAGTAAAGTCAAAACAGAACACACATGGCCTGAAGAATGTGTTTAATCATGAAACAGACTGTTGCTGCTGAGTGTTGACCTTATATATATATATATATATATATATATATATATATATATATATATGTATGTATGTGTGTGTATTGACAGAGAGAGAATACCTAAAGAGCCAGAAGCTATCTACCTACGTTTCAAAGTCAGAATTATCCTGATGATCTAGTATGTGAAACCTGGTTAGATAGGTTCTGGCTCTTTAGGAATTCTAATTTTGCATCTGCTTAGTGTATTGAGCACTTTTACGTATCAGCTTAGGTAACTCTGTCAGGGTTTTTTTCTTTTGGCTAAACATTGCAGTGCTGGTTGATTATTTGCAAGTGATATGGATATTTTTAGTTTTCTTTTTTAATGGAATTTTTTTCCCCTAGATAACAGTTTGCATAATATTTTTTTTAATTTTCAAATTGCATTATCTCTGGTTATTTATTTATTTTTTTTTCACTGCTAGTGTTAGTATATATATATATATATATATATATATATATATATATATATATATATATATATATATATTTAGATCTGAAATAAAAGTGTAGATGAAGAGACAAAATGGAAAGGCTTAAAGATGTGTTTCGCTCAATGTGATGTATGTTGGGTTTCGCTTCTTCAGGTTTAAAATAAAAGACAAAAATGTTTCTACGGTGAATTTACTGGGGTTTTAAGCACAAGAGTGCAATAAATTATCTTATCAGATCCAATGATTAGAGACCAAAAAGTGTTATCTTGAACTGATACTCAACAAGCATTGAAACACATTTACAACTCAATAACCTGTATTTAAACTAAATAATTTTTGCTAAAAAGATTATGAAATATTTCAAGTTTCTCAATAGTAGATTTACTAAAACTTCCACCAAAATCTTATGAAGACACATTGCTCAAATTTTTCAGTCATTGTAAAGGTTTCAGAGCTGTTGCAACAAAATACTATAAACTTTGCACCAATGAATAGTCTTCCCAGAGGCTTCATACTAAGTAGCAAGGTACTCATGTCTGTATATTTCCATTAAATAGAAAAAAAAATCATAGCATGTAGAAATCAAGAACATTGTAATTATAAATTAATCAGCAGAATCACTATTGTTCTGACAAACTTCATCAGTGAGAATCAGTGATATGATTTCTTTTGGGAGCTTTCTGGTAAAACTCACACATGTGCCCCATGTTGCTTAAAAGGAATGAGCAATGTTGCCTTTATATCATACATACAACTAGTTGATAGAAATTGATTTTTTGGAAAATACTTCTGAAATAAATTTACATGACTACAAATCCCAACACTTGAAGATTACTTTTCAATGGTAAGTAAACCAAAGACTAAAAGGTATTTTTGACATAACTACTGAATTAGAATATCTTAAAGCCATCATTCACAATCTTTAATTATATTTTGTTACAGATGTTATTTCCTTATAAATAATAAAAAAAAATATTTTTATTTTTACCAAAATTGTAATTTCACATAAATAAAAATTTTAACTCTATACTGTAGTTTGAATGCAGATCCTTGTTCACAAAAATTAGCAATTATGTAGAAAGTTTTTTTCATTGGAGTTTTTTTATATTAGTTTAAAATTTTAAAATAATTATTTACCAGCAATATACTTGCATGCTAATTAAAAGATGTTCTATTGTAGGCATCATTTCTGGCCTTTTATATTTAGTGAGTTTAACTTTTTCCATTTGACATTTTATTTTTCAACATGATCATACCTTGTTTAGTTCTCATTCATTCAGGAATGGAAATTTATTTCACTGAAGAGGTTTCAAATAATGCAATCAGTTTATGAAGGCTTTGAAACTTTCTTATTTACACTTCAGAGAAAACTTTAATAAGGAGAAAGGACAATAAAAGAACAGATTTCAGGAAAAAAACAGAAGATAGAGATGGATATTAAATTTAAACTCTTGAAGAAACAAGGAACTGGAAGCGAGTTCCATGGGTAAGATGAAGAAGAAAAGAAATTATTAGAATAGAACTTATGGTTAAAACTAGCCATTTCAACAGCAAAATGAAGGGACCTAATTGCCAATCTAGTACATCACTTAAATTCATGTGGCCAAAGCACATTAGAAAAGCTGCCATAGAAATATTTATAGAAAAGGTACAGGGAAGCTATGTTACTGTGATGGGAAAATGACTGAAACTGTGATGCCAGGTCAGGATCGATAACATTACAGACCCTACTTTAGATTTTGGTGGGAATCTTGAGATATATAGCAGGAGAACCCAACCCAGGTAAGGTAAAAATATTCAATGCATAGATTTAATATGACAAACACTACTTATTTTTAATATTATGTACTTGAAATATTATCACACAATATTTGTAAATTGGATACAGGGTTTCCATAAAGTCCATATATCTAAAACCAGATCATTTTTTTTAATCAATGCAAACTAACATTATTAACTACAATTTTGCGAAGTGAAAATTTCACTGAAATTATGGTGGAAATTTTTCAAGTTTTTATCTGAAATCAGAAGCAAAATGGTTACAGTATACGGGGGATCAGTTTAACCCATATTCTCTGGTGCCAGTCTAAATTGTAATCTTTTCCATATATCTTAATTATTTTTTTTTTTTTTTTATTAAAGTTCACCTAATGGAAGCCTCAAGAACCTCACAAGAGAAAAGGTGATGAATGTGTGATATGAATGTAAGAATTGGTAGGAAATGATTATCAATATAATGTGTATAGCAATCTTTCGTCATTATGTGCAGAAAAATTTCAACAGTCTGATGCTTAGTTTTATGGCTGATGCTAATCTTCAGGAAAGTAACACATTGTGAATTCTCAGGCAAAGGTTCTCAGCTGACATGTAAAGACTATATTGAATCCATTGCTAGGTCAGCTGCTAAGAAAATTGGTTCATTGTATTGTGCTAAATAATTTTTCCCTCCAGAATCCATCATATATACCTATAAGCCTACTGTAGAACTAACTTACCTGCCAACATGGCTGCCTTCTTCTGTTTCCTTGTAGTGATTTTCCAAGCATAGTTTAGATGTGGCACAAGGCCGAAAGTATGGGGCACCCAGTGAGGATCGAACTCACTACTCAGTTGTAATTGACAAGCTTGCTAACCATTACACCACCTCGAGGTGCCCTCTGTTTCCTTGTAGAGCAAGCCAGCTGATTTTACCTCATTTTATAGGAGAGTGCCTAATACACCAGTTAGGTTGGTCCATTTTGCTAGAATGGACCTGCCCAATACATTTGCATGAGTGATCTTTATTCCCCCATATATTTCACAATGAAATGACTCAAGTCAGTTATTAGCTTCGGCTACACTTGTACACTTCGGCCTACTTGTGTGTCAGACCACTGGCAAGCTAACCAATATTCTACACCTACCACTAGAATATTAAGTGCTGTGCTCATGCTATTTACCTTGAGCTCCTTGATAAAATCCAAAGACAAATCAGTAATATTATCGGCCCTGATCTGGCAGTTTAACCTTCAGTCACATTTCCACCACTGTAAATTTGCCTCCTTGTGTTTTTTTCTATAAATACTATTCATGGTAATTGCTCAGATCTTTGCTATGGTGCCTAGAATCTTTGAATTTAAGCACAGTACTAGACTGGCATCTAGATCTCATCAATTTATAGTTGAGTTGGCTAGATAGCCATAAGTTTTATTCTAACAGTTTCTTTTCTCACACTTCTTGCTTGTGGAACTCCCTTGCCAACTTTAATGTGCAAAAATTTAAATGCAATGTCAATTACTATCTACTGTCCTCATGATTACTCTTTTCTCTTTCCATTCATTTGTAATGTTTCTGTTCCTAATTCTTGCACACCCAGTAACCCCTTGTGTCCTAGTGACTTTACTGCCTCATTTGGGGTGAAATTGATTAAAAGAAAAAAAGAAAAAAAGTGTCCTTTTTGTTTCTGTTTTCTCTAAAACTGTTCTTGCATGGTGTTCTCAGCATCCTTCTGTAGATTCCTATTTCTGTTGCCTCAAGCCTTTTTTTTCATCTGTTATGAGATTGTCCAGCATTTACTGCCATATTGGAGTGTACAAAAATGAATTCCTAAAAACATTTTCTCCATGTTTTTATGAGTGAACCAATCTATTTAATCCTGCTTTAGCCACATGGGGTGTTCTGTTATCATATAATTTTTAAAGTGCTTATAATTTCTTGTTTACAACTTCTTTCTTTTACTTCCTCTCACCACTACTCTCCTAACTCATGATATTGATTATAATTACAGACGTAAAAAAAGAAAAAAAAGAAGAAAAATAGGAAAAAACTTTATATTAAATGTTTTATTTATTTCACCCTAAGCAAGGGTTTACTTAGTGTTAGAGAATAAGAGTCAAATAAACTATTAAAGAGAGAAGGCTGTAAAAGAACAAGAATTAAGACAGAAGATAAAGATTGGCATTGCATTTAAATTTTTGAAGATAAAATTTGACATAGAAGGAAGAAGCTGGTTGAGAGTTCCACAATCAAGAAGTGCAAGAGAAGAAACTGTTAGCATAGAACTTACAGTTACATATAGTCATTTCAACTGTAAAATAATGAGACCTTGCCACAAATCTAGTAGTGTGCTTAAATTCATAAAGTCCGGGTACCATAAAGGAAAGTAATATTTATTTTGAGTAATATAAAAATGTAGCATAAGGTCAAAATGAGAATGGAGGAGGGCAGAAGGCTGGTCTTCAATCTATCTTAAACCTAGCTGGCCACAATTACTGACCCAAGCATACCACAGTATTCCTTATACCAAATCAACACATCCTTACTACAGCTACCATAATACCTCAAAGTCTTTATGAAGTCCTAAATAGGTTCCATATATACAAATTTTCTAGGTTGGGAAATAAAAATAACAAAATTTGAAAATGAAACCCCAATAAATATTTACAAAGATGACAATACCATAGAAAAAAGTTCATCAGGACAACTACCATGAAAGTATTTATAGAAAAGGCACAGTGGAGAATGTTACAGTTGTGGCAAAGTGCCTGAAGCCCAGATGCCAGATCAGGACCAATAACATTGCAGATTCTTTGGATTTCACCAAGAATCTCTAAATATATAGCAGGCCAGAGATGGCAATAATATTCAAAGCAAGGAAGAACAGTAGTTTTATAAATATGTAAGATAGATTCTGGTGAGAAAATTATCGACTACGAAACAGTGAACCAACTTTCGTAGCTGCAGACTTAAAAATTGATTCAATATAATCTTTCTGCTTCATGTCTGTGGAAATAGGTTTATAGGTGAAGACAATTTTGTGCAGTTTCCTGTACAAATAAATAAATAAATAAAATAAAGGAATGCTTGTCAAGAAGGAAGGGTACCAAGAAAATTAATTTATTAGTAAAAATAATTCTTTTTGTAAATGTAAATTACTTGAAGAAACTATTTGAATCTAACCTCTTTACAGGTCAAATATTTTTAAGCTACCTGCTTAAATAATTTTTGTCTGAATTTCTGGAATGAAGCATTATCATTATTTACACCATTTATATTTGGACTATTGTCCTCATTTTTGTTGTTGTTATCAAAACACTTCGGTTGTTGTGCTCTTCAGCCTTTTTCACATATATATTGATCTTGGTAACCTATAGGGAATTCTGAACTGAACCCTTTATTTAAACTATGAGGGTAGACTATACTCATTTTACTGTCCATGTCAAGGGATATTATCTAGCTCTTATTTAGTATTGCTCAGTTATTGCTTGCTCATTTCTACTGAGTGAAAGCATACACTACCCAACCCAGGGATTGAACTCGCAACCTCTATGCCACCAAATTCACAAACCAACTTTTATATCCATGAGGCCATTGCTAACTGTTTAAATTTTACTTTATAGCAAAAAAGGTGAAAAAAAGAAGACATTAATATATTTAATAAAATACTTTGTATCTGAAAATTCACTTGACTTATTCCTGATCAAATTGCAAAGCTAAACAAATGTGTAAGAGAAAGAAATGAAATGTGGAAAAATATATTTGACACGATTCATTTTGTTCCAACCTGGCTTATGTCCATGTCACATTGAAACACTTGTTCTTGTATGATTACCAGAATTAAGCAATGTTACCTGGTCAGTACCTGGATGACCAACTGCCTGGAAATACCAGGTGTTGTAATCTGATATGTGGATGGTGTAGTGGATAATGGCCTAGAATTGGAAATTAGAGAGCCGAGTTCCAATTCCAGTCAGGTTTGTATACAAATAACCTTGGGAAAATCCATCTATTCTTCCCCAACTATAGGTTAATTAGTAAGACTTGTATAGCTAAATCATTATAATCTCCAAAAATTTCTTACTATCTAAAAATATTTTCTGGCTTTAAATAATCTGTAAAGGGTTGATAAGCTATAAAAGAAAACCCAATCATTCCCACCTTCAATGACATTACAAAACAAAGCTGTTCAGACAGAGCTGTATTCATTAAATTAAAAAAAAATTATTAGGAACTTTCACTGACATACTAAATGTGTTTAGGGTTGCCAACCATCCTTCATTAACTGATAATGGTTTTCAAAGCATGACTTAGATGTGACACAAGACTGAAAGCATGGGTCATCCATTGAGGAGTGAACTAAATTTTCGGTCATAATTGACCTGGTGAGACAATCTTGCTATTACATCACATCAAAGTGACCAATGTGATTTTCTCAGCATAGCTTAGATGTAGCACAAGGCTGAAAGTATGCTGAGGCGAATAAAGAAAACAGCAACCAGCGAGTAAATTCAAGCTCTCCCAGCTGGTATTTCAACCTTGAGTCATTCCTTCTTGAGTTCTGTCTCAAAATCACACTAACAGACTGTTCTTGCCGCCAAATGTGAACGTCACTAGAAGAACTGCCCCACTGGGAAAAAAGTAGTTGCTTTTATATTTGTCCATATACCCATAATCCCTTGCGTCTTCATGTGATCCCATAATTCATTGCGTCCATGTCCCATAATGCATTGCATCTTTATTGCATAAAAATGCAATGCAAGTCCCCCCTCATTCTTTTACGTTATCTGGCCGAGGACAGATTACGGCAGAGCGGTAAGTGCTTTTTTTCTCCCTCATTTTAACTGCAGTAGCTTTACATGCTAAGCAAATACAGGCTCTTTTTTGGCGGGGACAAGGCAAGTCGCGACCAGTTGTGCTCATCCCAGGTTCTGTCTCATGTCCGCCACATATGCATTCCACATTAACTGATATGTAGGGCATGTTTTTGACTTCATTTTTGGAATCAATGATTCTTTTTAAAAATTATACTTAAATTTTACTTTTTTTCTGTATTTCTGTGCCAATTCCTTTTGTTGTTTTTACAATATTTTATTCCAAAAAATACTTATATTGCTGATCTTGAATGGGTACATACCAATATGAAAAGACATTTAAAAGCTGCATTCAAGATATTTACACTATTGAAAAAATGTTATACTGTGTCTTTTTACATATTTTTTTAAAGATAAAACAAAGTTCTGTACAATTTAAATAAATGTTATTTTGTATTGGTCATATAAAATTCTGAAATGATAATTGTTTTTCTACATATGAATTCCTATTGCTTAAAAATACCAAATTGTTTTAATTCACCTTGAAATTCATGGACCTCTGATTGAGAACCTGTTCACAGGTTCCACCATCTCCCATTTAGGAAATTCTAGTCTCCATATCCAACATTTTCATTTACAGATATAGTAAACCTAAATCATGTGATGTTTACTTAGATCAGAATTCTTAATCTGGTTGGTTTCCTAAACAGACATTGACAGACATTCTTCCAAAAATCTATCACTCGGCTGACTTCCATACATGATGAGATTCACTGATGTGATAACCTGTGAGTACATTTTCTAAAATTGGCATCCATATTATTATAATTGTTATACTGTAAAAATTTAATACAAAAACTTTCACGAGTTTGAGAAATTCAAATTTTTTCTTTATTAGCGTGTCCAGGGAGTAATTACATATTTTGCTGCTAAGAATTAGGAGTAAACCAGCCAAGGCAGAAACAAGAGTAAATGGTATAGCACAATGACCAGAATTACATTATTGCCACTTCAAATGACAGGGTCTCATTTACAATGGATTTCAGAGTTTAAATCAGATAAAAGATGAAAACTTTAAAAAAAAAAAAAAAAGCAACATTCTGATCTCTACTTTGATCTAGCTCTAACAGCTCAGTGGAGGTGAAGAACTGGCTGGTTATATTCAATGCCTCAAAAATCAAACTAGTTAAATTCCATCATCACCAAATGGACTCCCAACTATTGCCAGTTTTGATGAATGGATGTCTCCTTCGGGATGCTCATTGACTTGAGAGACTATCGAGCCTTAAACTCACACCTAACCTGAAGTAGAACATGTACATACAATCCATTGCAAAAGGTGTAGAAAAAAAATGATTGGCTCCCTGTACCATTCCAGTAAATATTTGTCACAGCATGCTATCCTCTAACTTTACAAGATCCAGATCAGGCCTAAAATGGAGTACTGTTGTCATATCTGGACAGGAGCTACCCAGTGCTCACCTACCTGTTTTGATAGAATTCAAAATCATCTCCAAGTCCTTGTGGGTGACAAATTATTTTCCACCCTCCAACCTCTTTCTCACAGGGCAGGTATGGCAAGCCTCTCACTGCTCTGTCACTACTTCCATAGAAAGTGCTCGGATGAACTACATTCATTGATTCTGCCAGTTCTAACCTTCACAATCTAACCTTCAAGACCTGACATGCCATATATATTGTAGCAAACCATGCTCATTCCCTCATTTCAATGGTGAGGAGTAAGTTTCACTCAAACAGCTTCTTCCTGCAAACCACTTCTCTGTGGAAACAACTCCCAAGAGAATGTTTCCCCTGATCACTATTAACCATTCTCTTCCTCTCCTATCTGCATAAACTGCCTCTTAATGTAGCCCTTTACCTCAAGTGGCTCTGGGCCTTAGACAGGGTTAATCTTATTATAAGAAAAAAATTTAGCATCACATCTTGTATGAATTTAAAATGATAGCACTGCTAGAAATGCGTTTAATAACATCCAGTAGATATGGATTCAGTGAAGCCTCATCTATGTCAGTTGTGGTTAAACAGTCAATAAATTTGGTGACATAGTAATTCTAAGTTTGCTGCCTTTAGCACCTATAGATTTCCATTTATTTTGATCACTGATACATCACATTAATTCAAGCTCATTAAGTACGTTATGCATTCTTTTCCTCTGTAAGTTTTTTAAATGCCATGATATTTATTGGGACTGATAATGGAGTGGTTTCCCATAGCCTTCTCCACAGTAATTTAAGACACCGCCTTTAGTTAGCTGGCCATTAACTTGTCAAGAGTTTTTCCTCTACTCTTTGATAGGTCATATTTTTCATTCTACAGGGTTGTAACAAACCATCTCACTCACAAAAACTTGGAGCGGGGTAGCTGGTTTAGTTGCCAACAAGTGAGTGAATGGATGGCAGAACAGAGTTTAGGAGAAATAGAAAAAAAATACAAAATTTATTAAAAGCTACAAAGGACAGGAAATTGTGGAGAGCCATGACTGTCTATGTTTTGAGGGGATATGGCACAAAAAAATCACAAAGAACTATTAGAACAAATAGGTAAGCATGATATATTTGGGAAGGATATTAGATTAATCCAGAACTTATGCATGGAACAAGCTGCCTGCATATGGATAGAAAAAGAATTTAGTAAATTTGCCAAAATAGAAAGGGTTACAAGAAAAGGATGTTTTGTGCCCCTTTTCAACTTTTTCTATGAAGCAATCCTGAAAGAATTCAAAGTCCTATCAGGATTGATTATTGGTAGTCAGAGTTTCAACAGTATTAGATATGCAGATGACGGTGTTGATATAGCAGATATAGAAAGGAAACCAAAGGAACTCCTATAGAAAGTAGTTAAGGAAAAGGAGAAGAAAGGACTAACCATCAAATGCAGAAGACAGAATGTATTATCATTAGTAAAAGAAATAGCCCAACATGTGGATTACAAATTAGAGATACCAAAATCATAGAAGTACAAAAATTTAAATATCTAGAAACTAACAGAGGATGGAAAATGGAATACTGAATTTGCAATGTGCATTGGGATACCGAAAGATGCCTTTCAAAATCTAAGTAATAAGAAAATTAGGAAAATTAAATTTTATTAGAAACAAAGAAAAGAGTACTGAACTCTTATGTAATATCAGTCCTCCTATATGGTAGGTAATATTGAACAATCTCATCACAGATGAAGAAAAGACACAAGATGACAGAAATGTTGTTCTGTAGAAAGTTGCAGAGAATACTATGACTTCACATGTGAACAATGACAAATTTTTATAGAAAATGAAAACAAAAAAGGATACTTATAAATAGCATCAGAAATTTGAAATTTCTAGAGGAAAAAGGGCTTAGAAAATTTGACACTCACAGAACATAGTTAAAGCAAAAGAAACAGAGGAAAGCAGGACAAAACCTACATAATGAACTATGTTGGCTGAACAGATATTAGGAGAAATAACCAAAAAAAAAAAATTTATTAAGAGGTACAAAAAACAGAAAATTGTGGAGAGCCATGATTGCTTATGTTCTGAAGGGACATGGCAGATTGAAGAATCTGTAGCATGGATGAATAAATGTTAGTCTCCTTTTTTTGGAGGTGTTGTTTTTATGATTTGCATTTGATTTGAAGATGGAAAGAGGGCTTGGAAAATTTGATACTCACAGGACATATTGAAGAGGGCCAGAGAAAAAAAAGGCACAACCTATTTAGCAAGCTTGAGTGAATAGATGGCAAAGCAGGGTTTGGGAGAGATGGCAAAAAGCTAAAAGTTATTAAGAGTAACAAATTACAGGAGATTGTGGAGAAGGGTGATCTCCAATGTCCTGAAGAGACAGCACATATAAATGACAGAACATCCAGAAACAAAAAAGTCTTTCAAACTTTTTTGGTGAAAAAAAAAAAAAAAACAAACCCCAAAACTGATTTATTTAAATGTAAAATTGAAAATTTGCCTTCCCAGGGGGCTTCAGTTATTGAAAATGAAGTTGACTGCATTTTTAATAATATTGAAATCAATTTAACTTATATTTATTTTAGTTTTTATCACTTTTCTGGTAAAACATAATTATTTTCCAAACGCTCTAATATATAAATTTATATGACTTGTGGTTTGTTTTTTTTTTTGCTTCATAATAAATTATGTGAGCTTTTTTCTTATTCAAATCATCCCAACAGCCATAGTGATATTATTTCTTAAACTCAACAAATTAAACCTGATTAAACAAATCAGGACTTTACAATCAAATCACCAGTTCCTGTATGATCACAGAAGTTAAGTAACATTGAGCCTGGTCAGTTCCTAAATGAGTGGAATGCTAGGTGCTATAAGATGTGCAGATGGTGCAATAGATAATGGTTTGAGATTGTTAATTGGAGAGTAGATTTCCAATTTTGGTTGGTTTCGATATATTAACTTCTGCTAATACCATCGGGAAAGAGATGACTATTTCTTCATCTAGCTATGTTTTAATTAGTAAGACTTATCACTAAAACATTATTATCTAAAAAAAACAAAATAAAATAAATTCTTACACTCTTAAATTATTTTCTGGCTTTAAAGAATTTGCAAAAAGTTGATAAGCCATAGAAAACGAATCATTCAATCAACAGAAATGAGTGCTTCAGAATTGCTTAAAATGCATATACTGTTCAACATAGGTTGTACTTTTATGTACACCAGTACACCAGTCTAATATTGCAATAATTAACACACATTACACTTGTTATAAATACACCATAATATTAAGGTACACCAGTTGATATCATCATAAATATAACCAGTAGAATTTTTTTTCAAAGTAGTTTACTCAGGGTAGAGAGCCTGTGAATATGGACTTAAAAGGAGGAGGAGGAGGTAAGAAATGCAGATTATGAGGCTATGTAGGATAGATAATGTTTGACCCTAGACTTGAAGAAATTAGCATTATAGTGATCAGAGAAGCATCCTCTCAGGAGTCTGTTCCATAAAGTAGTTGATTTTGGGAAGAAGCTGCCCGAATGGATCTTCTTATCAATGGAATATGAAAAGAATAAAGATCATTCGACTCTGTATAGTGTGCCTTAACTGGTGGAATTAAGGAATTTAGGTTGTTAGATTATTTTCTATAGAAATGCTGTATACAATTCTCAGACTATAATTACAACTTGGCACTATAAATAAATCCTAATTACAAAGTCTACAAGTACAAAACACCATATATACAAGACAGTTTGGAATTTTTCAAACCAGTGCACCGTAATACAAAGATGAAGGAAATGTTCCCTAAGATTCATTGAATAGCAATAAACATGCAAAATGATGTAATTGTGTGGGAGATTTGCATTAAAACTTAAGAAAATTAGGTAAACTTTGACCTTCATGCCCGCAAAAAAACAGAGTGTCAAAAGGGTGTTTTTACCCTTGGCATTAATATTATTTTAACTTAGTTCACATTTCAGCAATGTTTATTGTTTTAAAAAGCAATGATTTGAACTGGAATAAAGCTGAAACATATGAAAATGAGTTTATATATTTTCTTTGTTCTTGAGAATTTATTACAAAAATAATAAATACTTTATTAGAAATTTTTGGAATGATTGGCAAAAAATCTGTTAATTGTTGATTGATCTAAACATTATAACATGGTAACAATTCATCTTCACTTCTCATCCATATTAAGAAAGAAGTGTTTGCAAAGCTTGATTATATATATATATATATATATATATCATTTCACCCCAAGCAAAGCGGGAGAGCCACTAGCTCGCAAGGGGTTACAGAGAGTGAGAGCAAGGGTAAAAACGGGTGTTTGAGGAAAGGATATAGAAAAAACACGGGGATCAGGACCAAGGCATGAGATATCAATTGACATTACATTTGAAGATTATAGTCATCAGAGAAGCAAGTAAGAGAAAGAGAGTTCTAGAGACGGGAAGTGCAAGATGAGCTATTAGAGTAGAAGAGACGGCTACATTTAATCGTTTCTACAGTGGAAGGGTGGGCCTGAAATGCAAACTTAGTAACATGCTTAAAATCATGCAGTTTGGGAACCAGCGAAAGTAGCTCCTCGGAGAAGTTGTCATAAAAATACTTATAGAAAAGACAGAGGGAAGCAACTATATATATATATATATATATATATATATATATATATATATATATATATATATATATGAGGGAGGATAATTAAAATAACGCACAACTGATTCTGGTAGAAAACCGCATTCATACAGAGAGAAAATGGATTCAATAAAATATACAAAATTAGAAAGGGGTGTGAGATAAAGATGAGTTTTCTCTCAAAATTAATTGAATCTTAAGAGTGAGAAGATTCTGTGAGAATTAGACGTCCCACGAGTATTCATTATTACTGGCCAGAATCTTAACGTTAGATATTCAGATTACAAGGAGTTGAAGGCAGACCTAGAATGGTAGCTACAAGATATCAGACAGAAGATGGTAAAGGAAAGTGAGATGAAAGGACTAAGCATCAATTGTAAGAAGGCAGAATGTATGGTTGTCAGCAAGAGGAAGAGGCCAAGTAAAGGAAAGCGAGAAGAAAGGACAAAACATCAATTGTAAGAAGATACAATATATGGTTGTCAGCAAGAGGAAGAGGCCAAGTAAAGTAAAGCGAGAAGAAAGGACATGAATGGGATGCCAATATATGGTTATCAGAAAAATAGAAGAATCCAGCATGTGAATTTCTTATTGAAAATGACCGGAACGTGCGGGATCTAAATCCGGAGGCGAATTGGGTTAGCGAAAGATGCCTTCCATAATCTAAGTAAGGTATTAAGAAACAGGACAATTTCGTTAGATCCCCCCGCCCCCACAAAAATAACATAAAAAGCAAAACCAACGAGTATTTAACTTTTACATAATATCAGTCTTCCTATGATGGCAGTGAACGCTGAACAATCGATTCAAAGATGAATAGACTTGAGGCAACAGAAATATGGTTCTAGAGAAGAGATGCTCACAATACCATGGATCGAACATGTGAGCAATGATAAAATTTTAGAAAAATGGATATAAAATGGACACTTAAACTTAATATCAGAAAGAGATAATTGAAATTTCTAGGGCATATAATGAGGAAAGAGGGCTTAGAAATTTTGATGCTCACAGGGGCAGATTGAAGGCGCTAGTAACAAAGGAAATTAGCACATAGTCTTGTGTACATTAGGGCTGGTTGATTTTGGAACCGTAGTATTGCATACAATTTGAAAGTTAGGGTTTGACATGATAAATAATGATTAAAAATACTTTTTCAAAATCATTACTATTTTTTGAGGAAACGAGTTTAACCCTTTCAGCCTTGCGTTCCTGAACAATTTTAATCCTCCTGCCCGAGCTACTAAGTCAAAATTCACAAAATATTGCTATGTAATGTTTCGCAGTACATATAAAAATAGTTACAAGTGTTTACCCACCGTTCAACCAGTAGCTGGGCATTACGCCATTTTTCTCTACCACCAGTAAATCGGTGGTCAGGGCTCGAAGGGTGAAAGATTACGTTTATGTTAAAAAATGTGGCATTAGAATTTCATTCAGGTGATCAGTAAAAGCCTTATAAAATTGTATATGGACAAAACGTATGACACAAGCACATTATTATTATTATTAAATCATTGTGCCATCAAATAAGATCTTCGTTTGTTTCAAAGAGATATTATGATTGCAGTAGTTTTAGCGCAACTTTCAATAAACAATGCATATTTAAAACATTTTGTCTTACAATATGTGCCCAGCAGTATTATGGTGTTATATATACTTCTATATATCTTTAATTTTTATTTATTATGATCTAATAAACCTATTCATTGAGAAGAATTTTTTGTAATATTTTCTCTTCAATGTATCTAATACAAAAGATATAACTATTTCGATTTATTCTTGAAATGGTAAAATCTTGAAGTTCGTTTGTTAGCAAAAATCTACAGAAATCAGGTATTTGGATTTCTGTACATTTCTCAGGCGATCTTTAAAACTAAATGCTCTAAAATTGTTAAAATCTATGAATCTAATTTTAATTTATGGTGGCTGTACTTATCACATCAAGCCTCAGCTTTTTACCTTTAGCACAATGTCAAAAAAGTGTAAAATCAACCTGCTTAGTGAACATGTTTTGGCATGACAGGAATTAGGAGAGATAGCGAAAAGACAAAATTTACTAAAAGCTACAAATGATATGAAATTGTGGAGAGCCATGATCACTCATGTCCTGAAGGGTTAAAACATATAGAAGAAGGTGAAGCTGTATTTGTTGATTCTTCAACAATAATTATTGATCCATATTAGTGGAAGACACGGTGAGAATCTAATTCATTGGAGTTAGTGAAGCTAGTTTTGCTAACTATTGCTCTAAGACAAGCGTACAACAACGCATTTGCTTATTTGTTAAGACACGAACTGAGAAAATTTTAAATCCGAAGTGCTAAAGTTTTTTAATGTTTAAATATAACACCAAGAACATTGCAGAAACAGCAGGGAAAAAGATTACTATTAATTTTTGTTCTATTTTTAGTGCCTTTTGGCTTCTCACTGCAAGAAATCAGCATGAAAAAAGCGAGAAAAAAACCTGTTAGGGAATTTACCGTGCTAATTCTCGAAGAACTTCGCCACAGGACAAATGTTATTTCAAGAGTTCGATTATACAACTATTTGGTATCCGAGTTGTTTCCCTTGAGTGTTGTTGATAATTAAAGAAAAAAAAATGAATGGAGAGTCGAAACTAATGTAGAGAGATTGATAGGAACAATCAAGAACAAAAAAAAAAAAAAAAAACGAATTATTAATAAAAGTATATGATAAAGATATTAGAATCGTTAACTGTCTGGGAAAGAACTCATTTAATTCTGAAAGACTCAAGACACCTTTTACAGTAGGTACCTCCACAGATTGGCTAAAATAATAAGCGTACGATGATGAAAAAAATGTCACAAACTTAATATGGTATGGATTATCTCTCCTTATACGTATTCTTTATTTAAATAAAGTCCAGTTGGACACACTTCATTCATTGCGTTCGTTTTCTCACTACACAAAGTTTTATTGTAAAAATCTTTGTTATTAAGAAAGACAAAAGGATTGTTATTATTAAATTATATTTTTTGGTCCTTTTTAGAACTTTCGAAATTTTA
The DNA here is from genome assembly GCA_903632075.3 of Acanthosepion pharaonis. Lineage (NCBI taxonomy): Eukaryota > Metazoa > Mollusca > Cephalopoda > Sepiida > Sepiidae > Acanthosepion > Acanthosepion pharaonis. Next base: position 3,925,620 of record CAHIKZ030000336.1, on the reverse strand, counting down.
ACTTAAAATCTTGTTTTCCTTGTGTCGGTTGGGGGAGGAGGACGGCAAAAATTAGTATAGGAAATGTTAGCGTCTTTTTTTGCAGTGAAAAACGCACTGATTTGGACATTCTTGCAAAAATCAAATAATCGTCGGATTTTAATGAAACTTTCAGGATTATTTTAGAAATAATGTAGCTGATTTAGAAAGAACCAGTCTAATCCTGAAAAATCAAGTTTTTAACAAGACGTATTTTACAGGTACATGCATATATTCACTGAAAGAGGATATAAAGATTCTTACCTTATTATATTACTGAAAACTTTTAATGTTCATAGATATGAATGTACTAAGAGGTCTAGACAACAAAGCACACATGGAGAGATAGGTATTTTAGCAATACCTTTATAACTGACACTTTTATGAATTGGGTTTTTTGACGATGTAAGAGGATTAATAATGCATCTCGTATAATACCAGAAAGTAGGTATGGAAGTCGGCATGACAAAGTTTAAAAGAACGTAGCAGTAAACGATAGACAGTAACAGTTATTTTGCTTATCTATACATCATGGCCGGATATATATATATATTTTTTTTTTATTTTATTTTTATTATTTCACTTCCGGCCCAGATGTAAACGCGTATAAACGTAGTTATTAACGACACTGTAAAAGGCTTTTATGTTCCGGTCTGACAAGAAAATAGCAACTCACAACTTCGGGGGAAAATGCTTCACTTAGAAAAAAAAAGAGAAAAGCCGGAATATTTGTCTAATGGAAATTCAATTAGTCCCATTTGAATGTTGCATAATAAATGTCCATCTAAGACATTAATTAGAGGAAAAATGAATACCGTTAGCACATGCGTACATTGAATTGTGGCTTTTAACAGTGGCTTTCGCAAACATTTTGATTCATAGAAAGAAATTTGTTGCTGCACCCCCTCATGTTGTGTAAAAGTAAACCAAGCAATTCTTTGCTGGAAGAGCCTCGAAAATTTTTCGTTTTTGTCGCATCCTGTCAAAAGAAGAGAACACAGGACGAATAAAACGTATTTAAATAATGATTTAATGAGTGTAGCGTAGATGTGGCACAAGGTCGTAATTCTGGAGCACCTCGTGAGGAAGAGCAAATAAAAAAAACTACTTTATTAAGTCTTAAGAAGGGGGGTCGTAAATAAGAAAGTATTGCTGAGAGTGTCGCAACCACCATTATGACTATTGGTGAATTATCTCCCATGCTTGAAAAAAACTAATTAAAATGTATACCTTTCTTGCTAATGTACTGTCGGGTTACCTCCTCCTAATGTTCGAAATCGCTACTAGGGGACGTTTTCAGGACTATAAATACTCTGAGATAAAATTTTATCATTCTCTTCTTACTTTTAAGTTTATACGACATGTAAATCTCTCGCAGAAGGACGTGCTCCCCTATTGGGAAACACAGGAACAATACGTACATACACACATTATTCAGTACAAATACTTTGGACCATTAGGTTTTCACATTCATTTGACACACACACACACACACACACACACACACACACACACACACACACACACACACCTTTGTTTTTGTCACTTGTAATCATTTGTTTTTAATACATTATCATTTATTTGTACATATATATTGGTTCTTGTCATTTCTTTAAATGTGGACTCATATCCTGAAACTGCCATGTTTATTGTGGGCATTTCATGAGACACATGTGTTTATTTCTCAATGCTTACACCGGCCCGCAACAAGAGCTATAAAAGATGAGAGACTGTGGGGAGCCATGATCACCTGAATGAACATGGCTGATCGAAAAAAGGAAGAGGAACTATTTGACAGATTCGGTAATAATTGTTATATAAAAAAAAGCTTACTAACCACGTTATATGGAAAGCTTCAAGACTTTGTGTTTTATCCTTACACAGGATCATGCCAATCTTTTCTGTATAGCTCCAATTTTAATATGTGTACTGCCGAAACGAGTACAACTAAATAACCATTTACTAAGCATAGCTTATATGTGACACAAGACCGAAAGAATAGAACACCTAATGACGACTGAACTCATTACTCAGTCGTAAGTGACCTAGCGGAACAAGTATGTGTCGGAGTTAACTCCTCCTTCAGTCCGTTAACCCTTTCACCAGGGGTCTCTCTTCCCTGGCTATAAATAGCCGCTGACCCTTCACCTCTATATCTTTTTCCTTCAGGCCTGTGCACTGACACCTTGAGGTAAATCGCTCTTTTTCCTTCAGGATTTCAGCTATCAACCTCGAAATGTAGGCGCTAACAAAGGATTAGCGTGGAAACACGCTAAGCACAATACACACGCACGTACGCACATACAGAATATTCACACACGCACGCACATACAGAATATTCACACACACTTCGTCCTTTGTACTGTTTCCATGTATTGTAACTTGTTATTAATATATATTTGTATATAGATATATTATCGGTCTTGTGTTTTGTTTGCTTTCTTTGCCTTCTTCTTTGGACTTAATCAAAGTCCAACCTTTTTATGTAGTTGGGCCCGGCGGGCAGGAGTATCTGAACCTTACATGCGTTTCTTCTACGTCTGATTTCTATCAACAACATAACAGCCACGGCCCCTCTACATATGTTAACATTTACACTACAACGATGTTCTCAACCCATTTTAATATTCATCGTTTTCAAAAACTTGCATAAATAAATTCTTTTTCTTTTTCGATGTACCATATCCATTCAGGAGGTTTGCGATCATGGCTCTCCACATTTTCTCTCCCTTATAGCTCTTAATAACATTTGTCTTTTTGCCATCTGTTCCAAACCCTGATCAGCCATCTATTTACTTATATTCGCGAGGACAGCCATACGTTGCTTTCATCTCTCTTACCTTCAATATGTCCTGTGAGTATCAAATTTTCCAAGCTCTCTTTCCTAATTGTGTGTGAGAAATTTCAACTATCTCTTCATGATGTTAAGTATGTGTCCTTTTTGTTGTTTCTAGAACTTCGTGTTTGCTAACATGTTCGGTTCATGGTAATCTCAGCATCTTTCTGTAGAACCATTTTTCTGTTATTTCAAGTCTCTTCATAGTGTCCAGCATTTACTGCCATATAGGTCGACTGATTTTACATAACAGTTCAGTATTCTTTTTTTTGTTCGTAACGATTTTTTTCCGTTCTTAATACTTTGCTTTTAGAAGGCATCTTTCGCTATACATGTGAAAAATTCGGATTTCAACTTTCCATCCTCTGTCAATACGTTCTCCAGATATCTAAAGTGTTGCACTTATTTTATATCAGTATCTCCAATTTGTATTCATAATCTTCTTCTTCTATGTACCGTGTCCCTTCAGGATGTTGGCGATCATGACTCTCCACAACGTCTTGACATTGTAGCTTTTAATAAATTGTCTTTATATCTCTCTTAAACCAAATTCATATTCCCCTATTTATTTTGATATTTATATTTGTTTTTACCCGTTTTAAATGCAAAACAGTAAAACCGAAATTACACAATTGATGAATTTACACATTGATTAATTTATATGATACAAGGCCCAAGTGCCACTCAAAGTAGATGGTTACTGAATGAGGTGTTATAAGTGTAAGTAAGTTTACATTATAAGGATAAGTAGGGTAGATAGCTATTGACTATTGTAGAGCTTAAAATTGTAGCAAAGGAATTCATGCAGAGGTCTGTTTTATAATGTAGAGATCCTCGGAAATACGCTGAGTGGAACTTCCTTTTTTACCAGTGGAATATGAAGGGGATGAGGATGTTTCGATCTTGTGTATGTGGCATGACAGGTCTGAATTGATAGAACTAAATAATGTCGCTGGGGTGAACATTTGCTGTGAAAATGGCGATAGAATAGCCAAAAGCTTACAAAGTTTCGTCTGTAGGAAATGGGTTGTTGGGTGGAAAATGGTTTCTCACCTATAAGGCTGCATAAACGCTTTTGAACTCTGTCAAGATTAGAAATTAACTGGGGAAAATTTAGGGTCCTCTCGGTGATGATGAAACGTTACGACAGGGTGCCCAGTAAAAAAAGCGGAAAATTTATTTTTATTTATATTATTTTGTTTTATCTTTCAGAAATAATTGACCTTGAATAACCTTGAATAATTTTCTAGAATATTCATGACCTTGAATAATCATTCGACTCTCGCGTAATTACTTAACTCTGATTGGTTCTTTTGATTGATTATCTGCTGCTTGATCTTGTGACTTGTCATTTAAAGGTTACTTGTAAACGACTTTCGTCATGCCCTTTTTGTTTGGTTGCACAACTCATTGATTTTGAGCGTCAAGTTATCGTACTAAGTGTTGACTTCAATGTTCACTTATATATATATATATATATATATATATATATATATATATTTTTTTTTTTTTTTTCGGTGAAGTGAAGAATCGATTTAACGCTTTCAGTGAAGCCAGTTTCTGGGGAAAAAAATTCGCTCTTACGATTGCTTTCTGTTTAGGCAGCCTGGCCTATTTTATCTATTAACGATTCTGTAAGAGTTATTAAAGCTAGAAGTCAAAAAGGCATTTACATTCGTCAATATAAAAATAAACAGAAACGGATTCTATGACATTCAAGAAAGAAGAGTAAAATATTTGTAATGAAAGTTTTGAAATATTTGGATATATATAAGCAAATGAAAATAAAAGAAAATATTGCTTAAAAGAGGACGTGCGATAGAAAAATAAGAAAGAATTAAAGAGAGAGAGAGAGAGAGAGAGAGAGAGGGGGGTTGTGTGCGTGTTTTTAAAGAAAGAAAGTTTCAGTCTGAATTTCTGGGAGGAGGCGTTAACATTATTTACACTATTTATATTGGTACTATTGTCCTCATCATTTTGTCATCACAACGTTTCGGCTGTTGTGAACTCCGGCCTTCCTCGGGTGTACATCGATCTGGGTAACCTACAGGGAATTATGAAAACCCCTAATTTAATCTACGCGGTTAGACTGTCCCCGTTCCACTGTTCTTGGGATATCATCTAGTACTTATTATTTTTTTTTTTTTATTTCTCACCAGTTTCCACTGAGTGTAAGTACACAATGTCCGACCCAGGGACTGAACTCAGAAACACTATGTCACAAAATTAACAAACCAACCCTTTTAGCCAGGTATGACAATTTACTCTAGTGAACTAGAAACTTCAAACCAAAACTGGTTACTTATTAAGATGCAACTGCTGCTGCCTGGTATGTTCCGAATTATGTTTTGATTGCTGCTACTGCGATTGAAGATTTGCTATCATTTGTCTTTCTTTGAGGAAACCATAGACAAAATGGTGGAAAGTGTAAAATGAAGACGATTAAATAAAGGGTTCAGTTCTAATTTCCCTTTACGGTTACTCAGATTGATATACACCTGATGAAGGCCAGAGGGCAAAACAGCAGAAACTTTGTGATAAGAACAATAAAGGTGAGCAGAAAAATCCAATATAAATAATGTAAAGTAAGAAAGAAATAACGCGTAGGAAACGAAAAAATATGGTGAAAATAGAAAAAATGAAAATGAAGGAAGTGATCAGAAAGAAAGAAAGGACGTGAAGAAATATCAGACAAAATTGTGAAACGAGAAAAAATGAAGACGAAAAAAGTGATAAGAAAGAAAAAAAAGAAAGAACGGGCGTGGAGAAACAAATAGATAAAGTGGTGAAACAAGAAAAAATAAAGACGAAGGAAGTGATGAGAAAAAGGAAAGCAAGCAAGAAAGAAAGAAAGTACGTGAAGAAATAATAGACAAAATTGTGAAACGAGAAAAAATGAAGACGAAAGAAGTGATAAGAAAGAAAAAAGGGAAAGACGTGGAGACATAATGGAAAAAATGGTGAAGCGAGAAAATGAAGACGAAGAAGAACGAAAGAAAGAAGCAATAGATGAAATGGTGAAATGTGAAAAAATGTAGTCCAAGGAAGGGATAAGAAAGAAAGAAAGAAAGAAAGAAAGTAAGAAAGAAAGAAAGAAAGAAAGAAAGAAAGAATGTAGAGAAATAACAGACAAGATGGTTAAACGAAAAGAATGAAGACGAAGGGAATGATGAGGAAGAAAAAAAGAATCGAAGAAAAGATTTAAAAACAATAGCGTGAAATGATAAGAAAGAAAGAAAGAAAGAATGAAAAAAGAAAGAAAGAACGTGAAGAAAAAATAGACAAAATGGTGAAACGAGGAAAAAATGAAGACGAAGGATTTGATAAGAAAGAAAGAAAGAAAGAAAGAAAGAAAAAAAGAAAGAAAGGACGTGGAGAAATAATAGACAAAATGGTGAAATGAGAAAAACGTAGAGGAAGGGAGAGAATGGAAACAAAGAATGAAAAAAATGAGAGAAAGTGAAAAAAACAATCGATAAAATGGTGAAATGTGAAAAAAATGTAGAAACGAGAAAAAATGAATACAAAGTAAGTGAAATGAAAGAAAGTAAGGAAGGTCGTGGAGAAATAATAGACAAAATGATAAAACGATAAAAAAAAAGACGAAGGAAGTAACTAGAAAGAATAAAACAATGAAAGAAAGGTGAAGAAATAATAGACAAAATGGTGAAACGAGAAAAATGAAAACAAAGGCAATAATAAGAAAGAAAAAAGAAAAAAAGGACGTGGAGAAACAAAAGAAATAATGGTGAAACGAGAAAAACGTAGAGAAAGGAAGTGATAAGATAGAAAGAAAGAAAGAAAGAAAGAAATGACGTGAAGAAACAATAGAGAAAATGGTGAAACAAGAAAAAATGAGGACGAAGGAATGAATAGAAAAAAAGAATGAAACAATGAAAGAAAGATGAAGAAACTATATGGAAGTGATAAGAAAGAAAGAAAGAAGGAAAGGACATGAAGAAAAATAGGCAAAATAGTGAAACGAGAAAGGACGTGAAAAAACTATAGAGTTAATGGTGAAACGAGGAAAAATGAAGACGAAGAAAGTGATAAGTAAAAAAGAAAGAAAGAATGAAAAGACATGTAGAAATGATAGACAAAATGGTAAAACGATAAAAATTGATGACGAGAGGAGTGAATAGAAAGAAAGAATAAAAGAATGAAAGAAAGAAATTGAAGAAAACATAGATAAAATGGTGAAATGCGAAAAAATGAAGACGAAGGAATCGATGGGAAAGAAAGAAAAGAGGTAAAGAAATAATAGACAAAATCGTGAAACTAGAAAAAAATGAAGACGAATTAAGTGATAAGAACAAAAGAAAGAAAGGACGTCGACGAAATAATAAACCAAATAGCGAAAGAAGAAAAATAAAGACGGAGGAAGGGAGAAAGAAAGGAAGGAAGAAAGAAAGAAAAGAAAGAAAGAAAAGAAAAGAAAACAAGAAAGAAAGAAAGAAAGAAAAAAAGAAAAAAAAAAAACAATAGGCAAAATGGTGAACCGAAAAAATGATTACGAAGTGAGTGACTAGAAAGAAAGTATGAAAGAATTAAAGAAAGTATGTGAAGAAACAATAGACAGAATGGCGATAAGAAAAAAAAGAAGAAGAAGAAGGAAGTGATAAAAAAGAAAGAATGAACGTGAAGAAATAATAAACAAAATTGTGCAAACGTAAAAATAAGGACGAAGAAAATGATTAGAAAGAAAGAACTTTGTATTGTGGGATGATTACTTTTATGGTCAGTGTGATAAACAGAGAGAGAGAGAGAGAGAGAGAGAGAGAGAGAGAGAGAGAGGGGAGGGGATAGATAGAATATCAAGAATGGGCGTATACGCGAGCTCATCTGGGCGGAGTTCAAAGATAATAAAGAAAAAAAAATAATTTAATTTGTATAAAAGCGTACCTTTGATTGACTGCCGACCGCAGAGACCAATAATCAATGATCCTGTTTTCCCCAAGTCTAGACACTATTTATTAAGAAAAAAAATTCTCCAAGATGATCACTCCTTTCAAAGCTTCCCAGAACAATCTTTCATTGAAAGCACAGGTATAAAAAGACGCGTCCACTCGAAAATTAACACAAGCGCCATAACATTGAAGCTACCACCACGAAAACCCAAAGTAGACAAAGTACTGCTTTATAAACTCGCGCACATCTTGTATTATTTTTTAAGGAACTTATTTTATAATATATAATTTATTACTTTTGTAATATTATGTATCTTAATTACTTCCAACAATATTTTTTAATCATACAACACCATTAAGACGCTAGAAGTTTCTAGACTTTGGAGAAGAGAAAGGACAATAAAATAACAGGTTTCAAGAAGACAGAAGATGGTTGCATTTAAATGTTTGAAGATCGTATATGGCAGGGAAGCAAGAAACCGAAAGATAATTCCACAAGCAGAGGAAATATGAGCAAAAAAACCATTAGAATAGACCTTACGATTGCATCAAGCTATTTCGATAGCAAAACGAGGAGACCTAGTTGCCAATCTATGAGTACGCTTAAATTCATGCGGTCGAAGTACCGAGGAGGAGAGGTGATAAGAACAATTGTCATAAAAAATATCTATAGAAAAGACAGAGGGAAGCCACAACAGTGGCGGGAATTTGACTGAATCGAGCTGCCCGGTCAGGACCGATAACATTGCATAACCTTTGGATTTTGTCTAGATTCTCGAGAAATATAGCAGGAGCATCAGGCCAGATATGGTAGCAATATTCAATGAACGGATAAATGGTAGATTTATAAATGTATGAGATGGATTCTGGGGAGAAAAAACTGAAACGACACAGTGAACCAACTTATCTGGCAGTAGACATTTAATAACATCACTCGACATGATGTCCATGTAAAACGTGAGATCAAGAATATGCAATGAGTTGCTCTTCTGGAAATTAGCATTGGCCATGCTGATGGAAGGTAAAAGTTTTCTATTATGATTAAAAGATAGCTGTTTCGTTTTGGGAAGCGTTAAAATTTACAATCCATTTCTTGGCCCAGTTAAAACTGATTGGGGACCATTTTCGAGAGCATTTGCTAGTTTTTTCTTTGACGTGTCTATTGGGATTACTATTAAGACAGTAGTAAATAGTTGTGTCATCAGCATAAATATCTAATTGAGAACTGATGCCATCGAGAAGGTCGTAGATGAAGACGAGAAACAACGTAGTTTCAAGGATAGAGTCATAGAGGACCACCGTATTAATGTCAAATGACGTAGAAGCGTGGCCGTTCAAGATGATTTTCATTACCATGGTGCATACATTTGAGTTTAAGACGCAAAAGAAGGACATCTTTTAGTTATCAATTTTGATAATCTTACTACTCTTTGTCTTTTGAGTATTCTCTTTTCTCTCGCTCTTTCTCTCTTAATGCGATCATAGTACTCCACAGCTTCCTGTTTTTTGGTCTCATTACTTCTTTATAAATTGATAACCCTTCTTTGTAATTGTTTCTCCATCCATTTGCTCATAGTTGTCAAATAGGTTCTCACTATCTCTTCGGTGCACCATATTCATTCAGGATGTAGGTGATCATGGCTCGCCACAGCTTCCCGTCTTTTGTTGCTCTCAGCATTACATTGTGTGTTAGATTCTTCAAGTTTTCTTTCCTCGTTATATGCCTCGAACATTTCAGCTGTCTCTTTCTGATTATAAGTAACAATTGTTTTTATCATTCCTATTCAAATTTTATTAACCTCTATAAAAGACAGGAATTTGTGGACAGCCATGATCGTCAGTGTCCCGAAAGGACACGGCACATAGAAGAGGATTATACTGAAGTTTATTTGTTTCTTGCATAATCTCTTAATGCAATTCTCAGCATTCTTCGACAGAACTCGATCTCTGTATTCTCAAGTCTCTCTACCTCTTTTCTCTCTTCATCTGTGACGATGTTGTTCCGCATTCATTGCCATATAGGACATTAATCATTACGTTATGTGATTACCTCACAGGGGACTTCTGCAAGCGGTCGCTAGGTGGCACTGAATAAAGCAGTATATAAAGAAAGGAGTGTATGGTCATTCTCTTTTTCTTCCCAGTATGCTATAGAGTGTTTCGTTTCCCTCCGTGGGACTTCTTTGTCACTAGCGAACCACGTGTCGCGTGGGACACAACAGGGAATATAAATGCTCTAAACTGATAATTGTAGCAAAACAACACGTCTCTCATAATCTTCGATAAGACTTTACACACACAATAGGTATGAATAAAGATATTTTTATATATGCACGTCTCTTAATATATTTATATTTTACCTATTTAGTTTGTTAAGGCAATAAGATGTTATATGTTCGTAACATACATTTTTTTAATGCTGTGAGATGAGTCGTCAGTGTTGTTTTTCCTGGTTTCGTTAATTTCCGGGTTTTTCAACATCGGACTCTTTCCGCCAAGGTAACCCCGCTTGTGCGGATTAAGTACTCTTTTTTTATCTACGTATTTTATCTACGTATTTTTCGGGCATACTTGCTTCTCGGCCTTTTGACTCCGAGTGGTTCATAGGTAGGGGCCTCCCCCCTACCCATTATGCAGTACTGCTTCTTCGGGAATGGCCTAGGTTTATTGTCCGGCGCCTGAGAGTGCCCCAAAAGGGGAATTGTCGAGGTGGTTTGGGCAATTTTTCCACTTTAAACTAACCTTGTGTCACATTCTTTAGCGACATGGGCACGCTGAAAAATACCTTCGAACATGCTTGCTTCTCGACCTTTTGGCGCAGGGAGGTTCAAATGATATTAAGACCAAGCCCTAGATGACCTTTCCCCAGTCAGTACTTCACCGGGAGGGGTTTGGATTTATTGCCCGGTGCCTGTAGCATCCCCCAAAATGGTATGTTCCGAGGCGCCTGGGAAATTTTTTCACGGTTATGACTTTAGACAGACCTTGTGTCACATTCTATAGCGACGTGGGCGCACTGAAAAAAAATACCTAGTGCGTTATTTTTTTAAATGTTTTGACCGTTTTGCTATCAGCCAATGAAATTCTTCCACGCAAGTATATTGCACTCTGGCTTCGTTTCTTCTGGTTTCCTGAGAGGTTATTTGACTTCTTCAATGTGGTGAGTCGTTATTTGTCGACTTCTTTCTCCATCCCCTTTTCTTTCACTAATTTTATACCCTAGTTATTACTTTATATTTGAAGATAATATTTACCCTTTTCTTATTATTTTCGAAGGCCAGGTGAAGAATTTAAAAAAAAAAAGCAATTAAATTCAACAGGTAAAATATAAGTCTAATCTTGTTAGTCTTTATTCTAATTGAGAACTTAATTTATTCTAACGGTTAATTTTATTATTTAATTATATCAATGATTTATATGTTTTAAGAGGGATGAAAGAAACCCAGTTTCTAGTTTATTTGTTTATGCCTGTATTTATATATTATTTCTTGATAAATTACTTCTGCTTGGTATACTTTGGCTAAGTTCTTATTTAAATACAATGTTTATACGTAGATATTACTTTCTGGATCCAAGTTCCAATTTTTTGAAACGTTTGACTTTGTGATTTGTTTAGAGTTCTCGTAAACGTAGAGAGAACTGAATAACGGATTGTTTTATAGAGAATTTTAAAGAAAACATGCAAAAAAGAATATTGCATTTTTATTTGTTATTTTAACCATTAAATTGATTTTTAAAATAGTGGGGGTATTTTGTATGTTAAATAACAAAACTTTTAATTTTTCCGTCCAAATCAAAGAAAAATTATTGTACTTAGCTACGCACCCTAGTAAAAGCAACTGTTGTTTGTAGCCACTTACCTGTTTGCACTTCACCTCAAAATTTGATTTCGATCGGTCAATGTATTTTTTTTTTATAAATCATTTCAAGAAAAAGAGGATTGAGGAAAAGAATAATGAACGAGATTCAAGAAGATAGAAGTTGGTGATTGATGTTGCATTTAAATTTTTGAAGATTGTATTTATCAGGGAAGCAAATAAACGGAAGGAAGTTCCACATACGGGAAGTGCAAGAAAAGAAACTGTTAGAGTAGAAGTGACAGTTGCATTTAACTATTTAACTGTAAACAGGGTGGGACCATGATGCCAATCTAGTGGCACATTTAAAAGGGTGTGAAGGACGGACTAACAAAAATAACAGAATATAAAATTAAATTAAATTAATGAAATTATTAAACCGCGAAGTAGAGATTTAGTTAAAGTATTTTTGAAACAAATCAGCTTATTCAAATTTCATCGATTGGTTTGTGAAATTGAACGAAACGTCGAGTTTGTGACTCTCGACAGAATATGTTAGCGGTAAGTTCAACAATATCTGTCTATATCTCTAAGATGAGGTATTATGATTACTTACATAATTTACATTATTCGGACTATTATCCCCATCTTCATTGCCATATTCACAATGTTTCGGCCGTTGTACGTTCTAGCCTTCTTCAGATGATTGGAATTTCGAACCGAATCCATTATTTCGTTCACCAGGGTAGATTGTTCTAGTTCCACGTGCTATGCCTCTTCCGGATGTCTCGGTTATTTCTCTTTAACTCAACTCTCCAAGATTTGGTTCACCACTGTTGTAGCCAGGTATTGAACTCACAACTCTTTGGGTCAATCGCTGGATCCGATCAACGCCTTTATCCACTGGGCCATGTAGCCTTGTGTTCCAATCACCTGAAGAAGGCCGATGCGTACAATAGCCGGAACGTTGTGAATATGGCAATGAAGATCAGGATAGTAGTCCGAATAATGTAAATAATGTAATTAAGTTCAACAATACTAATTATAGTGAAGGTTTCAATACATTTGACACGTGTTGCAAAAAATTCTAGTGTAGATATAAGTTTAAAAACATAAAATTGCAAATACGTAAGCCTCATCTCCCTCTTTTGTTAAAGAAGGTAACCAACTTTGTATTGTGTGAAGTAATTTAAATCTGTAAAAAGATAAAAATCCACAGAACAGGTTCTTTCGCCTTATTTGGATATTTAATAAGGTTTGTATAACACACGTACAAGCCTAGGAAGATCCTGTTGCTCCAGTATTTCAAATGGCGAGGTTCTGACTACTTTGAAAATCATCAACTGATGCCTTCCATTTCTCCTCCATGGATCTCTGGTACTGGCAGAAATCATTTAATACTTTCAACCACGAGGCGCGTATTTGTTTGATTTTTGATTTTTTTATTTGTCTTTTTTTTAAAACAATTTCATCCATCTTTACTTTTTCCGATGCCACGCTTAAATTTTTCAGGGCAGCGCATGCAAAAATCATTTCAACCTACCATAAAAGAACAATACGTTTCATTAATTAGATTCACGAGAAACAGTGTTAATTATTTTAAAGAACTTCAGTGTGTGTGTGTGTGTTTGGGCATGTATCCATCTCTAATGTATACCTGGCCACTCGTATTCGAGGATACCCGTCTACTAGGGCGGCTAGCGAAGACGCTTTCTTAGGCGCATTTGTGTTTATTCAACACCCACAAAGTCCCCTTGTGGTTTATACTGCAACTATGCTGAGCAGAACTTATTTACACTTTCTGGGAAAAGACGTGTTATCTAGTATGATCAAGAATTTGAATAAAGCCAACACGCTCAAGCCCTCGGCCACGAACCTGGGCCTCATGATCAGAATGTGAACGTTCTAACCACTCAGCCATGTTCTTATCTTTAATATTACTAGAGTAATACATAAATAGATAATAAAGATCTTAATGAAAATACTGTATTTCCTGTATTCTAAGGCGTATGCCATAAAATGACCCTGCATCTTAGGACAGAAAGGTCCAATTGTAGAGATGATTTTGTCAACACCCACGAATCCCAGTCACGAAATGCAAGCAATCATTAACTCCAGACAAGATAAACCTAAAAATTATAATTCATATGTAATAAATACCACTATTAGTATGATATCATATATATATATATATATATATATATATATATATATATATATATATATATATATATTTTTTTTTATCGAATATTGATGATAACTATTGAATAGGTATAAAAATGTGCTAAGCTATTGAAAATCTAATTAATAATAACGACAAATATTTAATAATAGGTTCAAAACGTAATAATTTGTTGTGACAGAAAGAAAAATAATAGGGTAGAGTCGGCAACTTGGACTTGCTAGTACGGTAACTTATTAAATCCTAAAATATTTTCCCCAAAATACTTAGCTAATTATAAGGTGCGTCTTATCACTTGTAGCGTCTTATCATACGGAAAATACAATATCTTGTTAGTTGTTTTCAATTTTCAAAATTACGCCCTTATATATTTGATACAATAAGAAAGTGCAAAATTGGCTTTTAATAATTCAGAAATATAACGTAAGAACATTAATATGAATAATCAATCATGGTCATTCAACATGTTTGTTATATTTTATTTGAAGGGAATTTCAAATTTTGACAATATTGTGATACTATTTGTTGTTACCGCGGTAAAATAAAACCTAAGAAAGTTTTCTTATCATTAAGAGTGTTATGTGCTAAGAGACATTGAAACGAGAAGGGTTAATACCAAAAACCCGTAGGAAGAATTGAGGATTTAATTCACATATAAACGACTTGATTTGTATGCCGAGCAGTTTGAATAATGGAAAAGTGATCCAGACTTAAGGGGCAATGTTGATAGACACACAGCTGCAAATGTGGGCTGGAAAGCGAACAAGAATATTTTTGTAAACAACTGAATTTGGAACACAGTTTTCCTGGGCGGAAAATAGTCGAGGTAGCAGGCGCAGATATGAGGTCGGTGTGTGTGTGTGTGAGAGAGAGAGAGAGAGAGAGAGAGAGAGAGAGAGAGAGAGAGAGAGAGGGGGGGTAGAGAGAGGGAATTCCCTAAAGTTATGACGTAAGCCGGAGGGGATTCAGCGAAATGCTCCTACCTCGACATACCCCTATACCATGTTAAATAAACTTGTATAGATGAAAAATTGTTGCCTAAATGCGCCCAATATGCACTTACGCACACACGCGCGAGTATGCACGCGCGCGCGCAAACACACAAACACACACATATATATGAGATGACATATATTTTTATATATCAAGAACCATATTGGGGAAATTGTATGACAGTTTGGGGTTAACTTTTTTTTTTACCGTATCTGGGACCCTAACAAGTGCAAACCCTGGGTCAAGGTGGACATGGGAACATCAGCATTTAAGAGGTAGTTCCACGCTTCTCAAAACCTGATCAGAAGCTTTGCTGTCGGATGTAGATTATCGTCATACCCAGGATACGGATGTAGTTTATCATTATACCCAGGACGCGAAAATGTCATTTTTAATGTATGCTCTAATTAAGGGAGGAAATTTTATAAATAAAGAGTGCGAACATAGGTGTTAACATTGGATGGTGACAGAATATTTTACTTAAACATAATTACCAGGCCATATGGGTGAGTGAGTAGCTCGACTATTTCTGTGTGTATGATGAGGTTGGTTATTTCCGGTTTATTGTGTTATTCTAACGCAGTTTCTCTCAACTTTTTTAAGCGATGACACGCCTAAGAGCAAATGAAAATAGCAGGGCATACTTAGCAACATTTTTAAAGGGTATATATTTAAATGTTATGAAATAAAAGTATAGATTTTAAAGAATAACACAGAAATATAAACTTACTTTATTTCAATGTTTCTATTCAACTATTTGTACAACTTTTTACAGGGAAAACCGTGCCTGGTGTTTTTCGCGATTTCTTCAGTGTTTGGTCGAATATGTGATAAGCAGACTCTCGTTTCTCGTTTTCGATGCTTTAACGGCTATTGAATAGGGCTAATTATTGGCTGGAAAATAGTAATTTTCGCCTTATTGACGGCTATTATCTAGGGTTGTTTTTTTTTATCAATTATCTAGGCCATTAAGAAATAGTTCATAAGTTTATTTTAAGTTGTAGCGACTGCTATGCCTTTCTACGCCCACAATTTATTCGTCTGTGATTGGCTAGTAAATCAATACTGCTTTTCTATAAAACAATTTAGCAATCGCAGTCAGCACTTTGAATTTTTCGGTCGTGAACTTCCTCCAATTTTTCTTTAATACAAAATCAGTAATTGGTCAAATTTTAACCAATCTAACATTTTAATACTAAATCAATTTTTCCCGTGTTTTCGCTCGGAGCCTACCGGTACCTATAAAAGAAGCATTTTTTCCACAAGCTGTCAGTAGAGTCCAGATATTTCGCCTGTCCACACAAATCTACGACTTTACTCACAATATTTTAAGCGCACACACAGATACAGATTTTGTAACACATTATACATATCTCTCTCTGTGAATCAGCCAAGTTCATGAACCAGAACTCTATTAATTTCTCTAAACAACACATTTCTTAATTAACTTTTTTCTATTCTAACAGCAAACTCTATTCAACATAGAATCCTGAACATTCTTATTCAAGAGAAACTCTTTTGAATATTCAATCATAAATCAGAATACAGTTGAAGGGGAACAACTTTTTTTCCTTAATCATTACACTTCATTGCATGATTGTTTTGTATGTTATATTTCAATATATATTTATTTGTTGATCCACATATGGAGTTTCGTTGTTTTTTTTTTGAATCGTTAAATGTACAATAAATATATGTGCTAAGAACACTCATCACAAAGTCATTTGGCGATGTCGTAAGTTTAGTATTTCATTTATTTAATCTCTTATTTTGGTGTCTTAATAATTTGTAATTTATTAATATTTATTATTATTATTTAACATTAAATCTTTGTGGGTTCGTATTCATTTGTATTATTTACCTTATTATTTATTTTATTTATTTATTTCTGCTAGTGTATTTTGTTTAAAGTATATGTCAAGAGATTCATTTTTGTAGCACATATCAGTTATAAGGACAAGTCCTCAGAGAATTTAAATCATGATTTTTTTGTTAAACAGTACACCCAGTTACAGAAAATCTGATCTGAATCGAAAAATAAAAATTACAATAAAACTAAGAGATTATTTCATTAAAAAAGCTTTTAATTGCTTTTATGTATAAAAAATACTACGGGCAGTATTGTCTTAAGAAAATTATTTTTCAATGAATAATGCATTTTCAGAAGAATAGTTTTCCTTTTTAAAAATCTTAATTAGAATAACTTTTAAATCTTTAAAAATTCTGTATTAATTTGTAACGGTCAAGTGATATTGTTATTAAGTTAAAACTGTATTTACTAATCATAAATAGAAAAGCTCAATACAATTCAATGAACCCCAATATTTAAAAAAAAATATTTATTTTATATGTGTATAAACGTTTCTAGTTTTGTAAATACGGATGTCCAAATGCGACATTATCAGAAAATAAGAGCGGTAGCTATAGCAAACTTCAAATGTATACTATCGTCATCTGCGTCTTTTTAAACAAAGTTTTACGATAAAGTCTTCAAGTTTAAAGAGTCGTAGCAAGAATTTATTTTTATGGTGACACTTCAGATCCTTTGGTAAGTAATTTGAATTGGTCTCGTAAATTAGACCAAAGCTTTGATGTTCATTTTTCGGAAATTCTTACCTAATAATATAGATTTATATAAAATATAATCGATGTAGAATACATCACCATCATCATCATCAACATCATCATCATCATCAATCCCATGGTCGTAGGGTTATTGGCCAGCTGCCTTTCTTTCACATTCCTTCTGATGAGATTCTTGATAAAAATCCAAAGAATTTGCAATGTTATCGGCACTGATCTGGCATAAACTCGACTTCAGTTATTTTCCCAGAGCTATAAATTTCTTATTACTTTTCCATAAATACTTTCACAGTAAATTTTCTGACGAACTTTCCTCTTTGTTACCGCGGCTTTATGAATTTGGCAGCAAGGTCTCATCATTTTACAGTTGAATTGGCTAGATATAACCGTAAGTTCTATGCTAACAGTTTCTTCTCTAGCATTTTTCGCTTGTGGAACTCTCTTCTGTCTTCTTTGTTCCCAGCCAACTTTGCCCATCAAAAATTTAAATCCAACGTCAATCATTATCTTCTGTCTTCTTAATTCTTGTTCTTTTATTGTTCTCTCTCCTTAATAGTGTCTTTTTTCTCATATTCTCTCACACTCAGTAACACCTTGCGTCTTAGAGGATGTATTGTCTTGCTTGGGGGGAAATGATTTAATAACAACAACAAAAACAAACCTGGATTGAAAGCCGGAGAAGTATTTATTGCAGACGCCAAAATACTTTCGCAAAGATTACAGTTGATATACTTCTGTTGGTTCATTTTCCATTCCTCTTTCTCGCTTACTAAACTTCCGGGCTTAGCTGTTCATTTAACCATTAACGGTCAGTCAGTGAATCCCACTCTGTACAGAAGACAGAACGGGGCAGATACTGCGTGGAGAAGATACATGCTGGACACATGGGTAAAACACGAACTGTTACAACGCAACGTGCGTGATTTGTGAGTAAAATCAGGTTTTTGTAATATTCGCTACCTTTCCCTTTCGAGGTCGGCGAGAAGGAATGTGACTTCTTTCTACACTATGTTAGCATGTTCACCTAGAAAACTATGGCAACTACTACTATGGTTGCTCACATATATTTGTTAAACCTAACACTTCATTACACATCCACGCGCAGCCGCATAGGATTGTGAATATGAAACTACGTGTTTCTTGAATAATTCAATATTTGAAAATAGTTTCTATCATGAAATCTTGGATCGCATTTAATTGAAATATCTGAGGTATTTCCCAAAATTATCTAATTGACCTTAAATTTATCTGTTTCACTTTTTATTGTAGTGATAAACACAGGCATAAAATTGAACTATGTTTTTTTGTGAGGACTTCAGTAGCCCCACACCCCTGGTGGTAATGCAAACAAAACATGACCTTTTAAGTATTGGGTTTACGGTTACTGTGAAAAATCATAAGCAAACATTAACGGAAAGAAAAGACTATAATTTTAGTTGTTGTTGAGATTTTCAGGTCGATGTCTACTCACCCGACAGATAAAACTAAAGGCATAAGCAAAAATAGTGACGCACTGCAAATTGAATTCCTCGCTGAAAACCTTTAAATGTTTACGAATTTTACTAAAATCATAGCCTAGGGTCCCGTTCGTAACGAAAGAAAATTTTATAGCCGTAGAGATCCTTGACAAAATACAAAGAATAAGTATTATTGTTGGTCCTTACCTGGCGTTTGGCTTCAGTTACTTTTCCACCGCCATAATGTTTCTTGGGGTAAATTTAATTGAAATGTGAAGTGTAGAAATAATTATAAATATTAAATAAAAAAAGAAAATAAATCTAAATATATATCAAGAAATTTCCAGAAACTATTTTTTATTGAATAGATAATGATAAAACGATAATAAAAATATCTCAGACGATAAAAAAAAAAAAAAAATATAAAGGCGATAAAACGTTCTCAGCTGTCATGAATTGGAAAGTCTATATAGAATCCATTGTTAGATCAGCTCTTATGAAAGTTGGTTCGCTGTGTCGTGCGAACCAATCTTTCTCTTCAGAATCTATATTACATATCTATAAGTCTAACATTCGTCCATGCTTAGAATATTGCTGCCACATATGATCCGGTGCTCCTGCTATTTACCTTGAGTTCATTTATATAATATCCAACAAAGAATCATCAATATTGTCAGTCCTGTCCTGGTTTCTAAGCTTCAGTCATTTTCCTATCACCGTAAAGTCGCCTTCTACGCCTTTTTTTTTTATTTTATAAATAATTTCATTGTAATTGCTCGCATGAGCAGTTCGCTATGTTACCTAAAGTTTATGAATTTAAGTGCAGTATCAGACTGGAGATGAGATCCCGTCAATTTACAATCAGGTTGGCTAGAATTAATAGTAAGTTCTATGTTAACACTTTCTTCTCTCGCACTTATCGCTTGTGGAACTCTCTTCCGGCTCCTTGCTTTCCAGCTAATTTTGATCTTCAAAATTTTAAACGCAATATCAATCATTATCTGCTGTCTTTCTGATTACTCTTCTGTTGTTTTCGCTCCTTCGTAATGTTTTTGCTTTCTAATTCTTCCACATCCTGTAATCCCTGGTGTCATAGTGGTTTTACTGCCTTGTTTGGAGTGAACTCGATTTTAAAAAAAAGGTATAATCGTCCTTGAGTTATACGATGACAGACAATCCTCTCCAAAAAACGACTTTTAGTGAATTATTTGAAGATATTAGTTTAGCCTTACCGTAAATAAAAATAACGAAAATACAAATAAGGATTTAATGAGAATCGATATCAGATTCGCTTGCTTCATTGTTATTTTGAAATTAAATCAATGCATAAATATTCGGATTATTTACTACAAAGCAGATTTTTTCTGGTGTTTGACCTCCTCACTGTCACCAAGTAATGGTCATTCTTGGCCTTATGGAATGAGTTTTATTGGTTGGGATATTCTTTTTTTTAATTTTGATTTCGATTTAATAGCAGAAAGCTCCGTCACATGTGACAATACTTATGTGTGAAGTTAAAAATTCTTTGATTACGCTTTCAGACAATAGAACAAATGCAATTGAAAAATTACTTAAAATATCGCCACCAGTCTTTGAAAGTTTGGATTAGCGCTTCAATATGATTGACTTATTTCTAGAATATTGCAATTCGCATTGATTTTATTTTTTCGGAACTTTGAAATATTTAAACCTCTTTAAAATCTGTAAATCTTTTTTTTTTTTTTTTATAAATGTCCACCTGTGCAATTATTACATAGTCTCTTTAAGAGAAATGGAATTCGTCACATTCTTTAGATATGTCTGTTCGTTATTCCCCTGGAAAAATCAAATACATTTGGACGCCATAATGCTCTCCGTTAACACCTTTTATCGTCTGACGTCATATATTCAATAGTTCAAAATCTCCAGGACAGATTATATTGAAATGAACCATGATTAGAAAAATGTTTTATGAACTTGCATGTAGTTATATAAAATTATTAATTTTAATAATAATAATAATAATAATAATAATAATAATAATAATAATGTTTTTTTCATATCAGTAATCAATAGTGTTTGTCGGCAGAGCCAAAAGTGAAGCAGAAAGTGGAAATCTGTGGACATATCTTGATCTTCACAGAGAATTGGAAATATTGTGGAATATGAAGGGAAATATTTTATTATCAAGATCGTCGCTCTTGGAATAATCAGGAACAGCTTCGCAGAAAGAGTGGAAAGAATTGCTAACCATTGAAATAACTGAAAACAATCAGATGGCAGCAGAAATCAGTAAGCATAGTAAAATGTTTGCTTGAGTCTTCGATAGACTTGGTATCACTAAAGCTTCAGTAAAGATGATACTAGACACTACTAGAGTGAAAACTCAAATAATAATAAAAAGTTATCTATCTATCTATCTATCTATCTATCTATCTATCTATCTATCTATCTATCTATCTATCTATGTACACATATACATGCACACAAATCTATACGTATATGGAACAATAACAAAGATTCTGTTTCAAAACAAAACAAAAAAACTTTGACAAAGGTATTTCTGAAGATAATGTTTAAAGGACAAGCAGTGTCTGCAGATTGAACGCTCGATATTGTTAGAGAATTAATTATTATATTTAATGATTTAATAATAACAAATAAAATGAAATGATCCCTTCTTCTGTTCCTACATTCATAGTTCCATCAGCTCGTTTTACAATAAAGTCTCCTGACGAGTGGATATAACCACCATGAAATTGAGAATAGGAACAAAATAAGTGACTATTTAATTTTATTTCTTATAAAACCTATGAACCTTACTTCATCTGATGACTCTCCCTCTCTCTTTCTCTCTCTCTCTCTCTCTCTCTCTCAATATATATATATATATATATATATACATACATACATAGACATTTATATGTGAATTTATTTATATATATATATGTATGAACATTATGGATAAGGGTGCTTATATGGATATATGTACTTTTTTAATTGTGGGCACATGTGTATGGAGGTATGTGCGTATATATATAGGTATATATATATACTTATGTGTGAGTATAAATATATAAGTATGGGGTATGTTTAGGTACTAACGTTATTTTTGTGCTAGGCATCGTTATATATATATATATGTGTGTGTATTTTACATATGTGTGGATGTATGTGTATAGATATGTATTTGTGCATGTGTGTAGATGTATGTGTATATATATTGTATGTATATGTACGGATATATATGTGTACATGTATTTATATATGTAGTATTTTGAATATTAAATTACTTGTAATTTGTATATGTATATCGATGTATATACCTTAAAATTAATTTTTGTAATATATGTGTGAATATATGTATAACATTGTAATATAAATACATATGCATGTGTGGATAGTTATGGGTAGAATTCTTTTCATATATGCTTTTTTATGTATATATTCGTGTGTGTATATGTAGGTATATGTTTTTATGTATATATGTGTGTGTGTGTATATATATATATGTTTGTATATGTATATAAGGGTGTGTATGTGTATATGAGTATACCTATATATATGTATATATAGATGGATATATAGTTATATATATATATATATATATATATATATATATATATATATATATATATATATATATATATAATAGTTTTAAAATGGAAGTACTTGGGTCATTCTAATGGTATTTTAAAATTACTTTTTAATATTTAATATCACTTTCTCTTTTAATGTTCTATAATTAGAATTTTGAGAGTGTATTTTTATCTTCTGAAGGGAGTTTCATTTTAAAATTGATAATTTAAATTTAAATATACCACTCTTTAACTATTAATAGTAATAATAATATTAACGAAATTCCTTTAATAATGAGGCACTTCAGAAGTCACCTAAAGTTAAACTTTAACTATAGAATGAAACTAAAATCTAAATAAATTTCAAATATTAAAATATAGGTAATGATTGAGAAATGTATGTATATATAATTTATGTATGAAGATAGATGAACATTTGTGTATATTGTTACACGTGTGTCTATGTGTGTGTTTGCGCATGTTAATAAACGTATGTATATATGGATTTGCATGAATATGTTTGTGAGATACATATAAGAAGAAAACAAAATCTTTAATATAACCCTCAAATATTATTAAATAATGAAACCTAAACCTTAATTAAGTTTACCCATATAATAATAAATAAAAATTGCATTCGTAAATTAGATTAAAAGTAAAAATAATATAGATGTTATTGTTACCGTAATTTTCTTACTATATTATGGAAATGCAATTGGTCGGGTAAATAAACTATTATAATTTTAAATATTTCTTTAATATGTTTTCGATAAATATGCTAATGATAATAGTAGTTAACTTATATTAAGTCCCTAAACTATTTACTTAAAAATTAAATATTTAAATTGATAACATTCATCATTTTTAGACATCTAAATTTCTATCAAGGATTAAAATCTATCTTTTACATAATTTTGTTAAAACAAAACTACAGCCTCTTTCGATTCACTTCCCTCTCCCCCTTTCTCTTTGCCGTAACACTCATTTAGATATATCTGTCTCCTCTCTTTTTTCCTTTTCTTTTCTCCCCTCCCATTCCTACATATCATTTCTGTTAAGTTAACCATCTAAATAGGTCATGGTTCGGTCACTCCTCCTACCCCAATATAAAGCATGCTTAAGAGAGATATGAAATTAACCCCTCCCTATACTCTACCTTGTCTCTTTACCTACCACTCTCACCCCCCCCTGTTAAATTACAAAAAAATTACACTACCCATCAATTTATAATCCCATTTTCCTTTCATTTCGTTGTTGGAATTGTTACCTGATGATCCGAGTCCTTTAAAAAGGATTTTGATAAAATAAATTATTGTAATGGTACTTTAAAGTGGTCTGTTTTTAATTAATATATATATATATATATATATATATATATATATATATATATATATATATATATATCGTATACATGATTTTTACTTGCGTTTTTTATGCATTGAAGTGATAAAATCATTGGTAGATATACAGCGATAAACCACATTAGGACAGGCAAATTAAGCAAGAAATATTTTAGGGATATATATATATATATATATATATATATATATATATATATATATAAATATTGAGGTCAGCACCCAGTGGAGACAGCTCAGGGGAACATTTCTTTAGGACTACGTCTGGTATCCCGTCATCACCACTTGTGTGAGTCTAATTTAGAGATGGTGTCTAATAGTATCGAGGGGTTTGCCCATCTCACTCAGTATAACCTCAATTCTAGGGGGAAAATCAGGTGTGGTTACCTTGGAAGAGTTGAGTGTTGAGTTGGATGAGAATTTTCCAGCAAATCATTCACCCTTATCAGCTGAGGATATTAGGACTTCGTTGATAGAGGATTTTTTGTAGTTCAACACACTATTGCAGAGCCCCTAATAATGTTTAGAACCAAACTTGCGAGATGCAATATGTTGTTTCAGTCTACCAGCAATCAGTAACTTTGTTTCATTGGGGATGCGCTTGCACTCATTACGAGCAGAGTCAAAGAGACGTCTGTTGCAATCAGACATGTCGCTCCCGTACAGACGGAAGAAGTGATTCCTATGGGCTATAGCGATAGAACAAGCAGGTGAGAACCAAGGAGATGGGCGCGATTTAACTTGGTATTTTCTTGTTGCGATGAATGCCTCGATGCAGGTTTTTTACTAAGGAGGAGACCTCAGACACACATTTTTGTATGGGATGATTAAAGACCACATTCCAAGCTATGCCGCAAGGAACGAGTCCCAGTCTGTGCGTTGATAACAGAAAGATATTCTGTTAGTGGGAGGTTCACGGAGGTGGAGTGAAAGGTGATTTTAACCGATACTATCGCGTGATCAGTGTTGCCAAGAGGAAAGAGCTGCATAGAGTGACAAGAATCAGAGATAGAGGTAAAACAGATCGAGAATGGAAGTGTTACCGTCCGTGTTACCGTCCGGGTTACTGGAGAAACTCATAAAAAATTCAACCACTTGCGTGAGGGATTGAGTGATTGAAAAGTTAAGGGTTTGGATGTCAGTGAAGTCAGTTACAGAGTATTTAAGCCATATGGTATGGTGGACGTTAAAGTCACCGAACACGAATATGTTTGCAAACGGATGTAGAGAGATGGCTTTATCTATATTATCGGGAATGCTATCGAGTACACAATAGTCTTGAGAGGAAGGAGAACGGTAGAGAAAGAAGAGATAGCTTACTGAATTGAGGAGAGATTGACGAAGACATATATACGAATGGTATGGAGGTTCCAAAGAGAGTTCCCTAGCCGGTGGGAGATGATTGCGGACATAAACCCCCAGGTTATGCATGTGGATTTTAAAATCCTCTTGGGAGAGTAAGGTAGCCAGGAATCGATAAATCAGAGGAAGAGATTGACGAGTTAATATCTGTCTCACAGAGAGCTAGTATATCAGGAGCCTTATCAAAGAGGAACGATTTCACATTGCAGAAGTTGGTACGAATAGCACGGATGTTGAAGAATTAAATGTTAAAGGGTGTACGTGATTTTTTTAGCTTGTTTAGGTTTATATTTTTGGTTGCTTATGGTAATGTTGAGTTGCATTGGTAAGGAAAAGGCTTAAAGTTGTTAGTTTTTCGCTCAGGTGCCTCCTAGAAATAATAATCATCGGGGTTGCAGCCTGGAGAGTTAAGTCTCGAGATGTAAAGGGCGATGTGGTTGCAGAAATTGTCTGTTCTCATGATTGTTTGGCATGGTGCAAAGTCCTGTTGCCAGATATGGAGTCTTTCAGCAGTCACCCTATTGACCCAGGATAGCACTGCCTTCTCAAAGTACATGATATAAGCCTCCGTGTTGAGTCTGAGGCCTTGTGGGAAATGAATGGAGGCATAGCGTCGTCATCACTAGTGATCACTCCAAACACCATAATGTTGACTGAATATATCATACAACTTATTTCGAATCCTCTGTACTGTCCTTAGATTGACGCACAAACACTGGGAAATGGATATATTGGATCTTCCGGTGCGAATTCCAAGCAGTACAGTATGCTGTTTCCAAATTTCTGGCGGAGTAAATTGCATCCTGGTGCTTTTTTTCTCACAGACGATGTCCAACTGACTCTACTATATTGTGTAATCGACAAAATAAAAAACAAACAACGCGCATGTGTGAAATTAATAATCTAAAAATGGCGATGATTTACTCATCGTACTTTGTATATTCTGTTTCGCTTTTTTGATTTATTTGGGAAGTGATTTTTCAGTTTATATTCATGTATTCTCGGCCCCAAAAGGTTGGATTACCTGTTTAAAACGTATCTTCCTCTTCATTTTCTTTTTTATTATTACTTAGTTTTGCCTTTGCTTTGTGTAGTACGAATGGCCCCAAGTCTCAACCAGAGATTTCAAGGGACAAATTCTTTTTGATTTGAAGATGCAGGCAAATGAGGTGTCATGCAATTGAAGAAAAAACCAAAATACGTAATCGTGGTCAATGAATGGAGAGAAATCCACATAAAATGGGGGAAGTACTCATGAGTACGATTTTATTTCAATTCACATATTATAGGGCGACTAGGAATTTGATCCACATATTTGTCTTCTCCCAAATAGCAACAGGTGATGGTGTCTTCAGATGTGACGTTCTGCTCATTTCTATCTCGAGGTCTTTGAATTTACTGAATTTATCAAACATTTTTAAAGATATGTTTTTTTTTCCGGTTGGGTCTGGCACTAAGTGTTCATCACTTTCAGAATTATTCTTACCGTTCTTGAGACGCTTCCATTCTATAACAGTTCTACTGGGCAATCAATGCGAATCATGTATCGATGTCCCAATTCTGTCAGTTACCATACTTAGTCCTCAAATATTAGTGCTACAATATAATATATATATATATATATATATATATATATATATATATATATATATATATATATATATATATATATATATATATATATATATATATATATATATATATATATATATATATATATATATATATATATGAATCATATATATATATATATATATATATATATGTATCATATATATATATATGTCATATATATATATGTATGTATCATATATATGTATATATATTTGTATATATATTTGTATATATATACATATATATATATATATATATATATATATATATATATATATATATATGTATGTATCATATATATTCGTATATTGTATCATATATATATATATATATATATATATATATATATATATATATATATATATATAAACATATTATATATATATATATATATATATATATATATATATATATATATATATATATTTCTATCATATATATATATGTATCATATATATTATATATATATATATATATGTATATATATATATATATATATATATATATAATTCGTATCATATATATATGTATATATATATATATATATATATATATATATATATATATATATTCCTATATATATATATATCATATTTCAATCATATGTATATGTATCCCTAAGAGCATATATATATATATATATATGATTTTTATATATATATATATATAAACACATACATATATTATATATATATTTATATTTAATCATATCCGCTAAGAGATTAGTAGCACTTGTTCTGAAGATCGTACTGGTTCTGGCAAGAAACAGACAGTCCCCATCAAAACCGACATGTTGATTCCTATGTTTACACTGTCTCTATAAACGCTCTGTCTTCAATATTGAGCACTCCTCCCAAATAAATATAGCGAATTTTAAAGAATATAACCTTTAGAGAAATAAAAATATATATATATATATATATATATATATATATATATATATATATATATATATTCTTATTTCTATAAACGTTATACACATTTATTTTTCGCTTGTAATCTGTAAAGAAGTATATCCTGCCACGAACTACCTGAAAAGAACAAAATGGAATTTTAAATAATTTAAATATTTTCTTTGAAGTTCAATTTTGGTTTTATTTGAATGACAATAGCCTAAAAGCTAATCACTCTGAAGAGAAAAATTTCCGCCCGTAGATAAAGTTCTTAGACATTTTTAAATCATTGGCACGTTTAAAACATCGAACCACCATTATAAACGAAAAACGTAAACAACAAATTTAAAAATCTCTTAAAACTCCAATATTTGTCCTTGAGTTGTGTTTTAAAGTAAATTAAGAATTTTAAAGTTTAATTTACAAGATCTTGCAAAAGTAATGTTTACTTTTTTTTTAAAACATAATAAAAATAACATTTATTTACGTACGGTAGCCTGTGAGGTACCACAAAAGTCATAACAATAATAATTTTCTACTGTCATCTTTGAACATTCAAAAGCGCGCGAAAAGTTAAAAAAAAAAAAAACGGAACACCAGGTGTGCAATAATAAAAAAATCGATATTTATGTTTAAAAATATATTATCTTTGATCTTATATAACAAATAGTTTTATTCTATACGCTTTTACTATATTTATTACAATGAATAATTTTATTTTTTTATACTACATTGGAAGTATTATCAAGAAATTAATTAAAAACTAGCGAAATTTTACTTTGATGACAGTTTAATTCATCAAAATCTTTTCTTTATTTACTTACCTGTTTGATGTCGCAACGTAACTACCTACACCCAATGTGTCTTTTTTTAAAACTTATTCTAAATTCAAGAGTTATTGTATATATCATATTATTACTCTTCCGATAGAGAAGAGTAGTCAAAGGCGGTAATAAACAATATTTAACTGTTTGAACACCCGTACAAAAATAATCTAACAGTTGCAAAAGAGAAAAAAATCTATTAAAAATGGTTCCCACTTCAAAATGACATTAAATATTACATTCTTTGATTTTTCAAATATGTCTTTGTTTAATTATTAAAAAAAACAAAAAAAAACAAAAACCAAAAAAAAAAAACTCATGTTACGAACAGCACCGGCAGGAATTTCTAAATCACACCAAAAAACTAAATTAAAAAGTAAAATCTTTTAAAAATAATTGTTTGGTGTAGATTTTTTTCCTGAAAAAAAAAAAGTCTTCTTAAAGTATTCAAACACTACCTTTCAAAAAAATATTTTTAAAATTTTATTGGGTTATTCTTGGTAAGGTTGGGGACGAATTTTCCGTTTGTTCACATTTGATATTTCATTAGTCTTTTACTGAAATGAAATCTTCAGGGATTTTTATTCATATAAGTGCAAAAAAAATCACAAATACCCCCAAATTAAAAAGTACACGATATCGAAGATGATGCATGTGAAATTGAACCCCCAAAGCAACATTTATAATAAAACGACTTATTCTCTATACAATAGATTCATTATTGAATAAATCCTGAAAAGTGCTTTTAAATCAGATAAATCTCTGATTTATTATTATTTTTTTAAACATGGGGCAATGATGTTTAACATTCATTAAAAAAAAAAACATCTATATTGCTTAGATACCTCCAAGAATTCGTTAAAAAATGATACATGATTAAAAAAATGTTCAAAACATAATTATAATAAAATTTTATCATCAAAACATTTGTGTCATTATTAAGAAGAAAGATAAAAGGATGTTTTGGTGTCAATTTAAAAAAAAATTCTTTTTAGAACTCTGAAACTTTTGGATGAAAATCTTCATTTTTTTGTGCGAAATATGCACGGAAAATTTGAGCGTATTTTATAGTGAAAAACACATTGATTTGGAAATTCTTTCAAAAATCAGACAATTGTCGGAATTTTAATGAAACATTCAGCACTTACTCAGAAATAAATAAAATCATTTTTCAACTGGCTCTTTTTTTAGAAAATCTTTGTAAAATTTATTTTCAATCTGCCATCACGCTCATTTAATTTTTATGAAATTTTGAGAAATTCTCTTTTGTATCGGATATTTTTATATGCGTTTTATCACTAATATAAACATTATGCGATACAAAAAAGTTCTTGGCGAATTTAAACCAAATCTTTTTTGATCAAACAGGAGCTCCAGTGGCAGAAAGTCTGCTTTGAATCGTAGAATTAAAAAAATGCAATAAAACTATGATATTTTTTAAATTATAAAATCTTTTAATTGCTTTATTCAAGAAAACATAATATGGATATTATTATCTTAAGAATATTTTCGATGGATAATGAATTTTTACATGAATTGTTTTTTATATTTTAAAAATTTTAATTAGAATAATTTATAAACTTTAAAATGTTCTAAAATTCTTTATTAATTTGTAGCGACCAAGTGTAATTTTTATTAAATTAAAACTATATTTACTAATCATATATGGAAAAGAACACAATTTTACCATGTCCAGTACTTTTAAAAGAATTTTGATGTTTTTTTGTATAAATGTGTCTATTTTTGTAAATATAGGCGTCCATATATGTTATTATCAGAAAATTTGAAAATTACCTATAATGAATTTAAAATCTACTTATTTTTATATTCTAACATTTTCTCAACTAGTATCTTCGTTAGTAAGGCTATAAAGCCAAAGTATCTAAAATTCAATAAAATATTAGAAATATTTCCTTAAAGTTTTAAGACTGCTGGGTAGTTTAAAATTATATTGTTGCGGGCCGGTGTGTACGTGTCGTAAGATGAACACGTGTGTCTCCTGAAATGGCCCACAAACAAAATATGGCGGACTCGGAGATTGAATCCATCATAAAGCAATAAAAGAACCAACAACAGCCGATATATATGAACAGACAAATAATAATGTATTAAACGACAAACGGTTTACAAAATGACAATTGTAGCATCCCGCTACCACTTTCTTATCAATGTTGAATTTTGTACAATTTTGTGGAAAAAGGTGGATCAGAGAGGCTACTCAGCTTAGTAAATATTTTCAGGAAATATCAGCTTCTAAATGGTCAATAAACACACAAGTGGGTGTTGCAATCCACCCACGTACAAATATGTTTCCAGCGCGTGGCCAAGTCAAGTTTACCGCCAATTTGCTGTGAACCTATCACGTGATTACATCAATTATAAATAGCAGACACAAGCTTGCTTTCTCTCTCTCCTTTCTTCATTCGCCTAAGAACATGTTATCTTAAGGATTCTTGTCTAGACCATGGGAGGTCAGACGTTAAAAGCATATTCACGCATGCACGTACGTACGAACTTTTTCAAACTACATTACAAGCATACAGAACATTTTCAAACAAGCAACAAGAACTTTTCTCCTTGAAATATTCTTCTAATGCTACAGTTTATTCAGCATTTCTCAGCTTTATAATTAATTCAACTTTTGTGAGTTCAGATAAAAATATTCACTAAGGGACATAACACCTACAGAACTTTAACTTCTACGCATGTACATTAATACACAAAATAAATACAAATGTTATATTTAAAACCATTTTGTTCCTTCTTGTATTTCATGCTTTTTTTTGTATTTTACGTTAAATATAAATTGTGTGGTCATGTTATTCACGCAGCCATAAGCAGACATCTACAATTGGTCCATTGATACTACCATACCACTACATACGGTAACCCCGACGTTTGACATGGGGCGCGAAAAACAAATAGACCACTACACAATAATGTTTGTGTACAAATGAATGTGTAAAGTTTTTGGTCATGAAGTAAGCGAATGTACGTACGTACGTACGTACGTGTGTGTGTGTGTACGTGTGTGTGTGTGCGCATGTATTGTTCGAGGCGTTTTCCCCAAAGTGAAAAACGTAAATCTCCATGAGAGATTTACAATGTTGTAGTCTCAGCTTAAAGTAAGGAGAAAGAGAAATAATCACTAACCGCCCCATCAAGTTGGATAAGGCACAAGGCCGAGTTTGTTGTGGGGTATCCGAGCCCCTACGTTCGGCCAAAAATTCCCCGTAGACCCCGTAAGAAGTGGGGTTCGCTAGCTGTCTCCCGAGACGAGACTCTGCCCTTCGACATAGCCCCTTCTGGGGATCCTCTTTGCCCGGAGGCAGAGAGTTTGACCAGCACACTTCCACAGTAATCCGGACAGGAGAAAGAGAGGGCGAGAAAAAGATATCGCCAAGTATTTATAGAAATGGAGAGCTTGTTCCCAAGTAGCGGTTTCAAAAATTAGGAAATTAAGGAGAAGTTAACTTCGACAGTATAAAAACAGTGTTGACGTTTTATTCACATTGTATTTGTCAATTAATTTCTTTCTGTTCTGGTCCTCCTTACAATTCGAATTAATCAAATTTTAAATCAGTTAATATTCATGAAATAGCATTTCAGGAAAGTACATTTTTAAAAGAAAATTATTTTTTAGGAAAGAAAATTATTTTCTCTTGACAGATCTGTAAATATGAACGAATTTATAGATTTTATTGATAAAGATAAAAAATCTAGATAAAAGATTCTAATCAATTTAAACTCGGTTTTGAAATACACCAAGCTATTTTGCTTACTGGAAATATTAAAACTGAAATTAAAGCATCAAGAAAGATTTTTAAGTTTGAAAAATGCTTTTTAAAGTTAAGTATCGCTTTTTTCTTTCTTTTTTTTTTGAAAACCAAACTAGTGATGTTCCATCAGCAGCGAGCAGGGCTTAAATTTTCGCCTATCGCAATGAACGGGTGTCCTCTCAGCGAGCTTGAGGGCTTCTTGGGATTTAAGCTCACGCCAGACGTCAAGTAGAACTCGTACATTCGATCTGTCGCTAAAGATAATGGAAAAATGGCCGGTTCCTTGTACTGCCTGAGACCTCCTGCTATGCTTTACCAGATCAGGTTGGAAATGGACTGCTGCTGCCGTATCTGGCCAGATACTGTCCGGTCTTCACGTTACATTCTCGATAGAGTACAAAAGCCTCTACGCGGCCATGTGAAGGATTAATTATTTTCCACGCTACAACTTTCTACGGACGGAATATCGTAAGTCTCTCACTGCTCTATCGTTATTTTCATGGAAAGTGTTCAGTCGAACTACACCCCTTAATTCTCTCAGTTTCAACCTTCATTGCAAAAATCTGCCATGCCACGCACATTGTAGCGAACAATCCTAATTCCCTTTCTATTTCATTTGTGAGATGTAAGTTTCACTCGAGCTGCTTCTTCCCACGAAATGTTGCTTTGTGGAAGCGACTCCCAAGAGGATACTTCCCCGATCACAACAATCTTAACCTGTTCATGACTAGGGTCAACCGTTATCTTCCCAACGTATCACCATAAAGTCTACCTCTCAATCTAAAACCCTCTACCTCGAGTGGCTCTTAGGTCTTTTACTGAGTGAACATTATTGTAAAACTAAAACTAATTTGGGTGGAACTTATTGAGAATCAGATTATCTTTTAATATGTAAACGTATATTAAAACTTTATATATATATTAAAACTCTAGATAAACTTATATTCATATTAACACCTTTATTGATAGACAGTGACGATGCAGTAAAAATGTGATTATTTCTACTTAAATAATGTGAATTAGCAAACCACACAAAATTGTGTGCTCCAATTTGTACAGTCGTTTACCGAAAAATAAATAAATGAATACATAGATAAATAAATAAATAATAAAAAATAAAACAAAATTTAAATATATAGAAAATTAAATAAAACTAGAAAAGCGACCAATGGCGAACGCATGCTTGGTTAAAGGGAAGTAACTTTGATTGAATCGATTTCTGAAATATGTCGATTTGTCAAACACGCTTCTTAATGAATTGAATATACGTTTCAGTTTTCCTTGATTAAATAATGGATAAAATGATGAATCGCAAATATTATAGATTATTTAATGCGTAAACCAAATAGCAGTAAGAAAACTTTTAATCGAATTTGAGAATATGTTCTATTTTTCCGAAATGAGCGCCACTTCTTTCTTGTGTAAAAAAAGTGTATAGCGAACAATAGTCGATGTGAAATTATGCACGTTAAACTTTTCCTAGTTAACTTTGCACAAAAGCATTAATGCTTATAAACATTGCAGTATATACTTATAAATATGATCATTTTATTATGTGAATTTCGGTCTAATATAATTGTTTTTATTAGAGATATTTACAATAACTTATTAGAGAATTTGTTATGCAATTCGAGGCTTACTTATCACAGTGGAAATAAATATATATAAAAGTTTGCGTCTTATATTAATTTTTTTAATTTCAGCTATAAAAGATTGTTATGACCATATATATATATATATATATATGTGTGTGTGTGTGTGTTGTATATATATATATATATATATATATATATACAAGTAATGAAAGGTTTGGTAATCCTTATGGATAATTCCAAGTATATATAACCAGAGAGCTCAATGTCAAATCAGAGCAGCTATTAATTCAACTGAAATAGGAAACAGACAACCTTAAGGGTCCATTGGTTATAATTTATTTCCTCGTGTATATAATTTTTACCTGGTTCATCAGACCACACTTCTCAGGGTGAAAAAATGTTTTAAATTTACATATAGTTTTTAGATATTAACTAAAAATGTTTACTCATTAATTATTATTTATAATGTTAATAATAGTAATATTTTTGGTTTATTTATATTATATTCACATTATATTTATTCCTTAGTTTACTTTGTTAAAACATTTTAAATGCTTAAATTAATGTCAAATGTTAGCGGCCAAATATATAAACCTGTGTTTTTTCAAATTAACCGTATTATGCCCATATATGTTAATTTACTCTTCCTTTTCTTCTAGTCCTTACACACTCTCTATTCCTCTTTCTTTCTTAAACCCCTACTTCCACTTCTGCTTTCTTATATCTTTTCTTTTTCTCTTTGCATCGTTTCCTGTGAAATGACTTATTATATAGGTCAATAGTGGCCTGACGATTGCGTCCAGCATATAACAGTCTCTGAGTGTTGACTTCAGTGTTCACTTTTATATTTATATTTACGCTCTATCTCTGATACTGAGCGCTTTATTCCATAAATATAGAACACCTTTTCTATATTTATTATATTATATATATATATATATATATATATATATATATATATATATATATATATATATATATATATATATATATCGCATACAAAACTTTGGAGTCTGGATGCTTAAGGTGACACCAGTTAACAATAGTGACAAACTTTATATTTGTATTAATTTCTCTCTCTCTCTCTTTGTTTTAGGTCTGTCTGTATATATATATATATATATATATATATATATTTTTACAATAAACGTGCAATCAATTTACAAATACATGAATTATTCATACAAAACTAATGCAAAGGTTAATGATTTAAATGGCAAGACATCCATCTTGCAAACGATTCAAATAGTACACAAAAACCTCTAAATCCGTTATGCATGAGTTGATCCTTGTTTATATAAATTTCTGCCGTATTAGTTGTTATTTTTACTACAAGCTTTCGTCTGTTCCTTACAGACATCGTCATGTATATAATAGATGTTGTTCTTGGTTTTTTTTGAATTTTTTAAAATTAGTAATAAATAGGACATCTGAAAATATCAAAGTGGCATGAACTGTATTGTATCCGGAAATTAATTTTAAAATGAGTTATTGGTTTTTTAAATGAACATCCATCTTGCGCCAAATAGAACGCTGAGTTTGATTTTTTATATAATTTTTTTTGTTATTTTTACACAATGTCTGTTCGTCTATACCATAATATGGTAAATAAGAACAAATGTTTTATTGGTAAATTTTTTACTGTCAAAATGGCAAATGTTTAATATTTTCAGTTCAATAATTACAAAATGTCGCATACCAAATTATTAATCAAAAATTTTTACTGTCATGGATCAACATCTATTTAAAATTACAATAAACGTGCAATCAATTTACAAAAAAATGTACATGGATCAGAATTATTCATACAAAACTAATGCAAGGTTAATGATTTAAATGGCAAGACATCCATCTTGCAAACGATTCAAATAGTACACAAAACCTCTAAATCCGTTATGCATGAGTTGATCCTTGTTTATATAAATTTCTGCCGTATTAGTTGTTATTTTTACTAAATTTCGTCTGTTCCTACAGACATCGTCAGTATATAATAGATGTTGTTCTTGGTTTTTTCTCTTAGTAATAAGAGGGACATCGAAAAAATATGTGTATTGTATCCGAAATGCTATTAAAAATGAGTTATTGGTTTGAACGCATAAAGCAACGCTGAGTTTGATTTTGAATTTTTTAAAATGTCTGCGTTTATACCAAATATAGTAATGAACAAATGTTTTTTACTGGTAAATTTTTACTGTCAAAAGTGGCATGAACTATATTGTTCAATAATTACAGTAATGTCGCACTTATTAACCAAAAAAGTCGCATCAGATATTTAAATTACAATAAACGTGCAATCAATTTACAAATACATGAATTATTCACAGACGAAACTAATACAAGGTTAATGATTTAAATTTATATAAATCACATCCATCTTGCAAACGATTCAAATAGTACACAAAAACCTCTAAATCCGTTAAATCCTTTTTATATAAATTTCTGCCGTATTTTGTTATTTTTGTAATAGATGTTGTTCTTGAAAAAAAATTCAAATCGTCTGTTCAGACGAAATCGTGGTTTTATAATAGATGGATGTCTTGTTTAAAAACCATTAACCTTTTTATTTTTTTGTATCTTAATTCATGTCCTCTTATTACTGTAAAAAAAATTGACATCTATTGTAAAATATCTGATCCATGTGCGACTTTTGGTTATCGGAAATTGTATTTCATATTTTTGAGTAAAAATTACCAGTAAAAATGCCATATTTGGTATAGACGCAGACATTTGAAAAAATTAAAATTTAAATCAAGCGTTGCTTTGGCGCGTTCAAAAACCAATAACTCATTTTTTAATAGCATTTTTAACGGATGCAATAAAAACAAAAACATGTTTTTCGATGTCCTTTATAACTAAGAAAAAACCAAGAACAACATCTATTAAAACCTGACGATTCTGTATGGAACAGACGAAAGCTTGTAGTAAAATAACAACTAATACGGCAGAAATTTATATAAACAAGGATCAACTCATGCAAACGGATTTAGAGGTTTTTGTGTACTATTTGAATCGTTTGCAAGATGGATGTCTTGCCATTTAAATCATTAAATTTGCATTAAACGTTTTATGAATAATTCATGTATTTTGTAAATTTTTGCACGTTTATTGTAATTTAAATATCTGATCCATGTTCGACTTTTGTTTAATAAGTCAGACATTACTGTAATTATTGTTCAATATAGTTCATGCCACTTTGTAAAAAAAACATTTGTTCACCAGTAAAAAAATTTGCATTTGAATAACTCATTTTTTAACCGCATTTCGGATACACCATATTTCTTATTACTAAGATCTTTTATAACATTTAAAAAAAACAACTAATACGGCGAAATTTAATAAACAAACTCAGCGTTTAGGGGTTTTTGTTTACTTTGAATCGTTTTGCAAGATGGATGTTTTAAATCAACCAATAACTAATTCATTTTTTATTGTAATTTAAATATTTCGACTTTTTGATTAATAAGTGCGACATACTGTAATTATTGATAATTTTTTGACAGATGTCCAATTACTTTTTAAAATCAAACTCAGAAAAAACCAAGAACAACATCTTTTCGATTATATAAGAAAAAACCAAAATCACAACATCTATTATATACTGACGATGTCAGGAACAGACGAAAGCTTGTAAAAAACAACTAATTTTATAATCAACTCATGCATAACGGATTTAGAGGTTTTTGTGTACTATTTGAATCGTTTGCAATGTCTTGCCATTTAAATCATTAACCTTTGCATTAGTTTTGTATGAATAATTCATGTATTTGTAAATTGATTGCATTTATTGTAATTTAAATATCTGATCCATGTGCGACTTTTGGTTAATAAATTTACTGTTATTGAACAATATAGTTCATGCCACTTTGACAGTAAAAATTTACCAGTAAAAACATTTGTTCATTACCATATTTGGTATAAACGCAGACATTTTAAAAAATTCAAAATCAAACTCAGCGTTGCTTTGGCGCGTTCAAAAACCAATAACTCATTTTTAATAGCATTTCGGATACAATACACATATATTTTCGATGTCCTCTTATTACTAAGAGAAAAAACCAAGAACAACATCTATTATATACCTGACGATGTCTGTAGGAACAGACGAAAGCTTGTAGTAAAAATAACAACTAATACGGCAGAAATTTATATAAACAAGGATCAACTCATGCATAACGGATTTAGAGGTTTTTGTGTACTATTTGAATCGTTTGCAAGATGGATGTCTTGCCATTTAAATCATTAACCTTTGCATTAGTTTTGTATGAATAATTCATGTATTTGTAAATTGATTGCACGTTTATTGTAATTTAAATATCTGATCCATGTGCGACTTTTGGTTAATAAGTGCGACATTACTGTTATTGATATAGTTCATGCCATTTGACAGTAAAAATTTACCAGTAAAACATTTGTTCATTACCATATTTGGTATAAACGCAGACATTTAAAAATTCAAAATCAAACTCAGCGTTGCTTTGGCGCGTTCAAAACCAATAACTCATTTTAATAGCATTTCGGATTACACATATTTTTCGATGTCCTCTTATAGAAAAAACCAAGCAACATCTATTTTAAAAAACAGACGAAAGCTTCAAAATCAAACAAGGATCAACTCATGCATAACGGATTTAGTTTTTGTGTACTATTTGAATCGTTTGCAAGATGGATTCTTGCCATTTAAAACCTTTGCAAGTTTTGTAAATAATTCATTTTTTGCACGTTTAAATTTAAATATCAGTCCATGTGCGACTTTTGGTTAATAAGTGCGACATTACAAGTAATTTTGAACAAAAGAATATAAAGTTCATCCACATTTAAAAAATTTAAACTCAGTAAAAACCAATTTTTTTTAATAGCATTTCATTACAATGCGACATTACGAAAAAAATTTATTACCATATTTGGCGCAGACATTTAATTTTTTTTAATAGCCGGATACAATACACATATATTTTCGATGACCAACTCATGCAAACGGATTTAGGGTTTTTGTGTACTATTTGAATTTTGCATTACCATTTTAAATCATTAACCTTTGCATTAGTTTTGTATGAATAATTCATGTATTTGTAAATTGATTGCAGAAAAAACTTTTGATTAATAAGTGCGACATTACTGTAATTGAACAATATAACAACAAAACCAATAACTCATTTTAATAGCATTTCGGATACAATACATATATTTTTCGATGTCCTCTTATTACTAAGAAAAAACCAGAACAACATCTATTATATACCTGACGATGTCTGTAGGAAAGATAAAAATAACAACTAATACGGCAGAAATTTATATAAACAAGGATCAACTCATGCATAACGGATTTTTTATTGTAGAATCGTTTGCAAGATGGATGTTTTTTAAATCATTAACCTTTGCATTAGTTTTGTATGAATAATTCATGTATTTGTAAATTGATTGCGTTTATTGTAAGATCCATAATGGATGTTTGGTTAATAAGTGCGACATTAAATTGAACAATATAATGCCACTTTGCATTTTAGTTTTGTTCATTACCATATTTGGTATAGACGCAGACATTTAAAAAATTCATAAAACTCAGCGTTGCTTTGGCGCGTTCAAAACAATAACTCATTTTATATATATATATATTTTCGATATATCTATATACCTGGATGTCTGCCATTTAAATCATTAACCTTTGCATTAGTTTTGTATAGATAATTCATATATATATATATATATAATATATAATATATATCAAAGAGAATCATATTATTGAGCGTTGGGAACAATGGTGGAAATTGTTATGTATAGTAAAAATTTGCGCTAATAATCTTAAAATCATATTTAAATAATTTAGATGTCTCCCTTTTTTAATAAGACTTAAAACCTAATATACAAAAGTTAATCAGCAAAAAATAAATAAGAAAAAGCAATTTTAGACATTTCTGTAAAGTTTTAAGACATTTTAAACATTATACCGGTCATTGTATGGTCGATCCGCCATTTTAATTGGAAAATAATGGCAGGAAATTATTATCGTTTTAAAAAAAATATCTTAAAAATAAAATATCTGTCATAGGTATTTGTTTAAAAGAAAATTAGTAAAATTAAAGCTTAATTAACAGCAGAGAATTTGGGAAAAATGTTACTTTACGTCTATATAGTGAAATATACATTTGAATACAGCAAAGTATATTCCAACTCTCGTAAAGTTCATAGTTCAAGCATAGCAATGTACCCTACTTTACCCCACTTTAAAGAAAAACCTACCTTTAATTTAACTTTGTACGAAAAATCAATTTACCAGAATACAAAAACTGGTTCCTTTCATGTTTGAAAATAATTATTTTTAACCTTTTATAACCAATAACTTAGAAATACTTTTCGTATTCTATAGGCCTTTATGAAATGGAATAAATATTTTTTATATTAACAGAAATAAAAATGAAAGGACATAATTAAGAATTGTTGAGTTATTACCTATTTTATTATCTATATTATCTTCCGTACATGAAATAATGTAACAGTTGTAAAAAGAAACAAATGCAATAAAATTCTTTAAAAATATTTCTGATGCGAAAATGGCAGTAAACTTGACATTTTTTGATTCTTCAGACGTCCCATTATTTAATAAAAACTCGTTTTCCTCCACAACGGGAAGAATTTTAAAATTGTTCTGTAAAATTACAAGTATTTTTTTTTTTTTTTAGGAATAAACATTTATTGTAGATGTTATTCCTTTTCAAATCTGAAAGAAAATAATGTCTTATATTAAATTATGCAAGCACCTTCTCTTCCCAAAATTATTTTTTGAGTCTTATTGAATTATTTTTATAAGGTTTCAGGAGAAATTTTCAAGTCTTTCTGACCTGATATTGTATAATTTTTAGTGTAAACATCTTTAGGCGTTTTGTCTTTATAAAACTATAAAAAATATTTTTCATCAAGCCCAGATTTTAAAAGTGTTCACAACGACTTATAACTGACCAAAAATGTTTCTACAAAGTTTTCCAATAAAATAAACTTTTCAGTATAAAAAGTTTTTCATTAATAAATAAGCACTGAAAATCTCATTTAAATCGGACAATTCCTTGAAATTTGGTAAAATTTTACAAACAGCGGGAATTTGATTTGCTTTCATTTACAATATAGATACATATACATTACCAGTACCTATAAATTGTTTAACCCTTTAAGCCCTGACTACCGCTTTACCGGTGGTAGAGAAAAATGACTTAATGCCCAGCCACCGGTTGAACGGTGGGTAAACACTAGTAAATCTTTTTATACCGAACGTGAAACATTTGCGAATTTTGTCTCAGAAGCTCAAGCAGAACGGTTAAAATTGTTCAGGAACGCAGGGCTCAAAAGGTTAAACATAAATCGTAGAAAAACAAAACAAAACAAAAAATTAAAATATTTGTAAGAACAAAAAATGGAATAGTGTCAAACATATAAATATGAGAAATAAAGTGGTAGTAAGCAAAAACCTAAATTGACCAGCAAGAAAATATTTTAAGAAATTGGCGTTGCAAATGTAAATAGAAAGAAAAATGAAGACTGACATTGGCTAGAGACATGAGAGTAATCAAACTACCACATTTAAGTAAATATCACAAAGAGAAACGTTTAATTTATGTGAAGCAGTACATGAAAACTGATTTCTCAACAGTAATTTTTAGTGATGAACGTAGAGCTACATTGGATGGCTGACCGAGAGTTTGGACCCTTCCTGTAAATGTTGAACCAATTCGTTTTAGAAGACAACCGTATGGGCTTGGAGCAATGTTTTAGGTGAATATTACAGGCAATAAATTTATCATTCCCTTCAAATTTAATGTTGTGACGCTTATTAGTGATAGATAAAGTTAAAAAGAAAGTACGTGGAATAATATTGCTTAATATTTAATGCACTCTTAGTTTCGTTGGTGCTCAATAGTTCTCACAGTGTAGAAACGAGACAAGTCACATCATTACAACATCCTGTGGCTAAAAGAGCAGAAAGAGGGAGAGAGACTGCGTTTTTTTTTTCTTTTCTAGTTGAATGTGTTAAGGCTTGTGATGGATGCAGTTAACACTTGGTGTTTAAATATTGTGACGGTGACGTTCGAAAACTTTCAATATAAATGTATTCAAATTTTCAAAGTAAATGAATTAAACACATGGTGGATTTTTATATACATACTAGTGTAACCGTGGCGACAGAAGTGACAACAATTGTTAGAAAGTTTTAATAACGGAAATGCAATGAAGAAGTTTTGGAACAATGTATTGAGATTCAATAAAGCAAAGATCCAGAATTCTAAACAACTAAAATAGAAATCAATGAACCGTTTAAATAATTAGTTCCCATTACATTTTTAGGCAGTCAATGGCATCTATGGTTCATTGGCATTATATAAATCGTTTTTCCTCATATTTTTGCACGTTAAAAATTTTATATGCTTAATATAAGAGTAACTTTAAATGGAAACACTTCTCGAAAGAAAAAGATTAACAGCAAAACAACAAAGACGAAAAGCTGAAGCATTGTTGTGGAGTAGTTTTCACAGTAGAGGCTTGTATTTCACTAAGTCGGTCATAAAATAGGTTCGACGTACAAAATGTTAGGAACTTGAAATAATAGTTAATGACGCAGCAATCTAGTTGTGATGGTTGACACTTTAATGTCCGACATCGACTGACACACCAACTCCATTCAGCCCCCTGGCGACTGCTACTACTACTAATACTTATTATGTGTGGGAGAGTCTATTAACAATAGAATAGGTATGTTCCGATATAACAAGCATAATGATCACTTAGCAGATAAAGTTATATGAGTGTTTTACATGAAAGGCTTGAAATAAGAACTGTGGTAGTAAAAAAAAACAGATTAATTAAACGGTTCATTTTGCTATGGAATTAAGTTTGGCTAAATAAATATATCTTATTTGTATAGATTATCAAAATTATCATGGGAAATAACCACTCATAAATATACTACCTTAAGTTAATTTTTCCTCCCCACTATATTGTGTGACACGAAGGATATAAATGAACAAATAAATAAATAAATACACAAAGGTAATTATTATATAGTAGATATATATAAAGGTGGTCTGAAAGTCTTGTTACCCCCCCCCAAAAAAAAGTAATGAGAACAATAGAAGAACAAGTGAAGTCATGTCGCACATCCTCCATGCTCTTGCTACAATGCACACGGCCAGGTGTAAATAGTATTCACTGTATACATATGTAAGCAGCCTCTCTTCCAAACTGTAGGAGCTCGTGTTAGCCGTCTGAAATAGAAAATTATATTATGTAGTGGGTGAGAAGAATTTCGGAACACCTTGTATAGAGAATAGCACCACTACTAAAATAGACAAATTCACTCGTAAAAGATAAGGAAATTCTTTTCGGAGACTAGTTTTTTTTTTTTTTTTTTTTTTAATTTCAATTCAGTAGAAATTCCTCAAGCCACAGGATTTGTTAGAATCTAAAGATATTGATTTTTTTTTATCGATTTACAAAGGGCTCCTATTAATAATATCGATACTTTGTAAAATCGGCTCCTGACTATTTTCTTTAGCTGTTATTTACAAATGGCAAGTTTGAAATTCTGCTTACATTATTGATATTTTTATATTTTTGAAATTCAAAAAAACTTTTATAAAATAACTTTTTTGAACGAATTTTTCAAAAGCGCATGCACAAACATTGAGGATAATAATTATTCATATTAAATGAAGAATAAACGAATATATAATTTTACTAATTTATGTAAATTTTTTTTCTTTAATTAAAGATGTATATATATATATATCCATTGTTTTTCTTTAATCTAAAATATATTTTTTTTAAGTCTGATTTCCTACGTAGAACAGTTAGGTTTAAATAACTCTGTAAAAAGTTAGTGATCGATTTCATAATGTATTGATATTAATATTGAGAACAGGTCTCCCTTTCCAAAAAGATAAAAAATCAACAGTTTTCGAGAAAGGGAAATGTCGCCCCTCGAGGAACGTCGAATGAATGATAATCCACAAGATTCTATTGTGTTTTTTTTACGAGTGAACTCGTTTATTTAAGTAGTGCAATAACGATATAGCTCACAAAAAAGAAACAATTATATTTACATGCATACACATAGTTAGTGCTCATAAAAAGAAAGAAAAACAAAGTATTATAGTAGGCATTTGTGCCTGCGCATGCGCGTAGGTGTGTGAATGCGCCATATCCTTGAACGAAAGGCGGCTTTGCCCAAGGAGGGTGTAGCGGACCCCTCGAGCTCCCCCGTATCACAAAAGGATGATGAGGTCACGAGAGACCCGCTAGTATTTTCGAAGACGTTAAAAGTGACAAGGTGAAACAACATAGACGACAGAACGAGGATATATAGGATATAAGTGAATTTATTCTAGAAAAGTAATAAAGAAATAAAGGTGGTCGGAACGGTAGATATGCAGACGTTCCGGTACAGGCATTGATGGTCGAGGTTGGTTGTTACAGGTGTCGTTACAGGTGGTCGCTGCTGAGATGATCGCTGTAGTTGAAGTTGATGTTGGTCGTTGCAGATGATCGCTGCTGGTCATTTGTAGTTTGAGGTTGATGTTGGTCGTTGCCGGGATGCCAACTTGACGTGTTGGGAAGGAAAGAGGAGCTGGCGTTGCGATGTTGTTCGGGCATGTCAAAAAGTCCAGAGCAGGCGTTGCGCGTCTGCCGGTCGAGTCCGATATTGGTAACCTCCCGTAATAATTACAAACGTAGTGTACGGGAAAGGTTATGGACGACGTGCAAGGCAGCCAGTAGGGACGGAATGTCGAGAGTCGAACATTGGCAAGGAGCCAGAAGTAAGAGGCGAAGGAGAGAGAGAAGGAAAGTTTCCAACTATCGTCAAGTTGGCAGACAAAAAGAAATGGGAGCGTAACTTAATACACCGCCCGGTGGTCGACGTCCTGGCCACGGAGGCCAGGAGCCTGCGTACCGACCGTTTCAGTCGCCGACCCTAAATTTAGCGAGAAGTCACTGTCTTGTGGTAAGGGAGACTAGCAAGAGAATTGGTAAACTAATACAGTAAAGTCTCTATAAAAATAAGTAGAGCTTAGCTAAAAGAAAACCAAAGCCTAAAAATGCCTAGAAGTATATTACGACTAGGTTCGTAATATAACTAAACTGAAAAGTAACTTGCTAGTCTCTACCTCGTAATTAACAGCGTGTAGGGAGCACAACCGAAAGGTCAAGGTCGAAATAACCTGTTCTCTTCCAGTTTAAGGAGCCAAGGAGAAGGTA
This sequence comes from Acanthosepion pharaonis, assembly GCA_903632075.3. Taxonomy (NCBI): domain Eukaryota; kingdom Metazoa; phylum Mollusca; class Cephalopoda; order Sepiida; family Sepiidae; genus Acanthosepion; species Acanthosepion pharaonis. The sequence continues at coordinate 3,880,627 of CAHIKZ030000336.1, read as the reverse complement.
ACTCCAACAAGGGTCTCTCCGCTGAAAGACAGAGCAACCTCTTGTATATATATATATATATATATATATATATATATATATATATATATATATATATCATTTCACCACAAGCAAGACAATAAAAGACACTAAGACGCAAGAAAGAATATAAGAAAAGGAAAATTATTAAGGGGAGAGAACAATAAAAGAAAATAGGAATTAAGAAGACAGAAGATAACTAACATTGCATTTAAATTTTGGGAAATCAAAGAAAATAAGAAATCGGGAGAGAGTTCCACAAGCGGAAGTGTAAGAGAAGAAACTATTAGCATAGAACTTACGGTTACATTTATCAATTTCAGTCGTAAAATGTTGAGACCTAACTACCAATTTAGTACTGCGCTTAAAATAATAAATTCGAGATATCAAAGAGGGAATTTCATCAGAACAATTACAATGAAAAATATAGTAAAGGCAGAGGGAAGCTACATTATGGTGAGATGGGAAAATGGCTGAAGCCGAGATGCTAGTTTAGGACCGATAACATTATAAATCCTTTTTTGGATCTTATCAAGAATCTTTAAATATATAGCAGACGCAACAGACCAGATATGGTAGCCATTTTCAATGCAAGGGCGAATAATAGACTCATAAATATGTAAAATTGATTCTGGGGAGAAAAATTGTCTGGCAATTTTTTATCAGCAGACCTAGAAATCGAAATCAATATAATCTTTCGATTTGATGCAATCAGAAAACGTAAGCCCAAGAAGCAGCAACAAGTCACTTTCCCGGAAGTTAGTCTCAGCCATAATGATAAAAGTCAAAAACTTTCTCTAAGACGATAAAAAAGGAGCAGCTTCGTGTTGGGTGTGTTAAAATTTACGAGCCAATTTTTGTTTCAGTAACAAGAGGTTGTAAGTCATGTTTGAGATCAGTTAACAATATAACCTTATTGAACCGATTAGACTTACCATTATATATAAAAGTTAATAAAATCAATCCTTGACAAATGGATAAATGTTATAGAATGTTAAGGAAGCAATATTAACATAAAATAGAATTTATTAAGCTCTTTGGATATTATGTTAACCAAGTATATGTTTTTAGTGTCTGTATCAGAGATGTACAGAGGTTTTCTTTGATTGTATGCTCCTGTGGCTCAAGTAGGAGTGGGGACTACTACACGGATCCACATTCAGCTTGTGGACTGTAGTTGTGCTTTGTACAACGAAGTTAACAGAAACAATTGTATATTTCAAAAACTAAATTTTTATTTCACTCTTCGATTGGATGCCCTCTTGATATGGATCCCCGAAGTCGTCGCACCCCTGCCCACATATGCACGCTATTAGTCTGTATTTCTAAATATAGAAATTCGTTATATAACAAGACACGACACCTGAAAAAAGATGTGTAGTAATTTGTGCCAGAGGGTTCTTGGTATTTATTTACTGAAACTTCTGGCATAAAACGACAGGGTATAAGGTATAATCAAATAATATATTTTTATTTGTTTTAGAGTGAGTCCTTTGATATTCGGCGTAGTAAAATGTTCGTTTATAATGTGCATTTTGGTAGCAGTCGGGAGAAAGATCGTTTCAGTCCGGTATTCGGTAGTTAAGAAATCAGAACTTGATAGTAGTAATCATCTTTGAAATAAGGGCAGCAGATAACTTCTTCACCATTTCACGCATCACGAATCGCTGGTTTATCTAGCGGCCACGTCTCTTGTTCTACGGTTTCTCTTGCCGCCACTACCTTCATCTAGTTCAGAGCTGTGAGTTTACATAATTTTGACCAGGCTCCCAGACTCTGGAGCTACCCGTGATTTCGGCTAACATCAAATGTCTCTTTGTGTTAATTTTTTTGATTAACCAAAATTATTTCATTTTCCAGCATTTCTTTTTTTTTTCATTATTTTAAATAACGGAAGTTTACGTGGAGTCTGTCTTGTTTTGGTAGATTTATAGTTGTAAATAAATAGGCTCCGGTAACGCAAAATTACGGCGTTTTTCAGTTGGGTTCAGTCTTTTTTTTCTGCTTCTTTTTTCATATTTGAGGGTTGGCTTCTTGTTAGTTGAGGGAGAAGTATAGAAAGAGAAAGAAAGAAAGAAAGAAAGAGAGAGAGAGAGAGAGAGAGAGAGAGAGGATTTTAAAAGAAAGCTAATACCTTACTTTAATTTGAATTCTTTCTATATTTTATATATATTATTTTTATATTTTATTTTATTTTTGTCGGCACTCACTATAGATATTCAGTAAGCATTCTTCAAACTAAAGCTATTAAGGTCGCTAGAAGGGATGCACTTAGCTGAATGTAGTCAGCACTGTTCACGATGACGCGGTGCAGTGGTTAGCAGCTTTTACGCCCGAGATCAATTACGACTGAATAGTGAATTCGATCCTCACTGGGTGACTCATATCTTCAGCGTTGTGTCAAATCTAAGCTGCTCTCAGAAAATCACCAGTGGGCACTTTGACGCAGTGAAATGGCTCGCAAGCTTGTCTCGCTAGAACAATAACGACTGAGTAGTGAGTTCGATCCTCACTGGGTGTCCCATACTTTCGGCCTTGTGCGAAATCTAAGCTACGTTCAGAAAATCACCGCTGGACATCTTTCTAATGTCTAGCAAGCTTGTCTTGCTAGAGCAAATGTGATTGGGTAGTGAGTTCGATCCTTACTGGGTGGCCTATACTTTCGGTCTTGTGCCACACTTAAATTACGCTCAGAAAATCACAACTAGTCACATTATTGCGGTGTAATGACCATCAAGTTTGTCTCGCTAGAACAATTACGATTGAGTAGAGAGTTCGATTCTCAATGGGTGCCTCATACTTTCGGCCTTGTGCCACCCTCTAAGCTACGCTCAGAAAATCACCACTGTTCACGATAACGGGTCGATTATTCTTGATACTTGCAAAGTACACGAGTTATTGTGGGCGAGAGATGTGAAATGGGAAACAAACGATAGACAAAATATATCGATATTAAAAAAAAATGAAGATCGATATTATCACCTGATTAGTTTGGTTTGGTTTACGGCATATCAACCTCAATGAGTTATTTAACGCCGACAAGATTTTTATTGCTGGTGATATTTTTTTTTCAAAAATATATTGCTGGTCATTTTTTTTTTAGATGTATAGCTAGTATTTTTTTTTCAAAAATGTATTGCTGGTAATAATTCTTCTTCAAAAATTTATTGCTGGTAATAATTTTTTAAAAGTATTTTTGGTATTAAAACATATTTTTACACTTTCATATAGTGTTTTGACCCCAGTTTGGGTGTTAACTATTTGCCCATAACTAGGACCCTTAGAGGTGCTATAACCCCGAGTCAGAGTGGACCTGGGAGCACTAGCAATTAAGAGGTGGTTCCACGATCCTCAAAACCTCCTGATCAGAGGCCTTGCTGTCGGACGTTGTTTATCGTCTTACCCAGGATGCGAATGTAGTTTATCGTCATACCCAAGACGGATTTTTACCTGAAACTCATATGGTGTATTTATCATATGCATATAAGTATACACTGGAAAATTATCCAGCATCAGTTGGTTAATAACAATTTTATAATGAAACCATTCGCTGGAACGTGAATTGTGGGTTTTCAATGATATTAATTAAAACTAGCCATGAACGCGAGTTAATCATAAGCGTATTTACACTGCAAGCAATAACACTTTGAACCAGTTATCGAATTCGGCTACTTTTAAAGCCGAGAGCTAGGAAATTTTAAATTTCGCTGTTTGAGATTTTGGGAGCTACTTTTAAAAATAGACTAAGTTAATTTAAGCTGAGGAGGTCTACTGTCTCACAGGGATGTTTGCAACCGCGAGCCTGAAGGAACAGACAGTAAGTACTGATGATGGTCGTTGGATGAGGCGATTCAGATGAGTAATAATACACTTTTAACTTATATAGCTTCACGAGAAAAGAATTTAAAATTGGCTTCACTATTCCTCTCATGGTGAATCGTAGAGCGCATCGCATTCTTCAACAAAGATAATCAATGCTTTTCTGAATCCCAAGCGAACCTTGTAACCTGATCTTATTTACTAAAATAGTGGATCTGATATGTTAGAAACTTTAGCCAGATTCGAACTGAAGAATTCAAATCCTTGATAGTGACCGGCCATCACCAATCCGGAAATCGGTATATGATGTTCAATCATTAATCCGGCACTAATTTTTACGAGTGCTATTTAAGATTTCCTGGGTTGCCGCAAAGGCTTGTCACTAATGTTTAGTGTCGGTAGCTTCTGAACAGGGCCAGCGCATACTACCCCCGAACCTGGGGTATGGACTTGATTAGGGACCTCTGGCAGTGCTTTGAGAGCCTAGCTATCTTATTAACATTTGCTTTTTTTCTACCTATATTTATATACGTTACAAATTAAACTAAGTACAACTATTAAAAGATGAACATTTTTTTTTTGTGGATTTTGACGTCATTTCTGTTTTTTCGTCCCAATCCGTAATTTTGTGTTGCTAATGCTAAGTCTCGAAAAACACTACATGAAATTCCCTATTTTGTATCTATAATGTTAAGTGTGTAGAAATTCAAGTTTTTAACAAGAAAAATCTCAAATTGATATTAAAAAATGTCCGCAAAACGTTGATTTATTTTTAGATGGAATGATCTATTATGACATTTGTAATTAGATATATTTTTTAGTTGCATTGTTTAACATTGTACATAATTGATCATACTCCTCCTCATCATCATCGTCATTATCATCATTCCTTTGACTTTTGTAATCGTAGGGGGTGGGTGGGATCCGAATGTAGAATCCACACTAAATCTCCTCCATAACGGTCTATCTACGGCAGCGATCAGAAGTTCGGTTTTAGTCATACCTGTCCATTGTTCGACATTGTCTAACCAGTTTCTTACGTATAGTAGACTCATAAATATGTAAAATTGATTCTAGTGAGAAAAATTGTCTTGAAAATTTTAGCAGCAGACTTAACAATTGATTTAATATAATCGTCCCAGTTAATATCAGCGGAAAACGTTGGCCCAAGAAGCAGCAATGAGTCACTCTTTTGGAAGTTAGCACCATTCATACCTGATCAAATCTGTTTTCTAAGACGATAAAAAGGCAGTAGTTTTGTACTGAATGCGTTAAAATTAACACGCCATTTTTTGCCCCAGTTCACAACAGATTGTAGGTCATTCGTTAGGTCAGCTGCCAATTTAACCGAATATCGTTTTCCGATCTTCTTCTCGTTTCTGACAAGACAGTAGCATGTGAAGATTGATTTGCGTATTTATGGCTTATCAATCCTTAGCAGGTTAATTAAAACCAGAAAATATTTTTAAAATGTAAGATTGTTTTTGAGTTAATAATGATTTACTGATACAAGCCTTACTAATATGAAAATAGAATTATGATTATTTGCGCTTAAGTGAATGTAGCGTATCCGATTGAAATTAGAACTCAGATCCCCGATTTCCAATTTCGACTCGTTACTCATTATTCCACTCTCACATCGACAGGTACTGCTACCTGGTATTCCCAAGCGGTCATCCATTTAGGTATGACGTATGTGATCATATAAGAGCCGGTAACTGACCTGATCATAAGAGCCTTGGATATTTCAACATAAATCATAGTGACATGACCTTGAGCCAGTAGCCTAAGTTTATCAATGAATAGAATGTCTGATTCTGGGAAGAATAAAAAAGAACACGGGTCACAATGCAATGAAGACAAAACTGGAGCCAAAAGAAATTTGGTTGTATAGAAGGATGCTGAGAATTCGATGGGCGGTAGGAGTAAGTAACAAGGAATTCTTAAGGAAAATGGTAACAAAGAGAACCCTTATCCACAGAATCAGAAAACAGACAGATGGGATTTCTTTGAAACGCAATGGAAAAAACAATCATACCTTTCCCACGGGTATTTGCGCGTAAGTGACTATAAGAAACAAGACTGGAATTAAAAATCTGCACTCCGATTTCTTAAATGGTCACCCATCTCTAGGTACTAGCCAGGTTTGATGTTGCTTAACTTTGGTGATCGTGCGAGAACAGTTCGTTTAATATGATATGGTCATAAGACGAAAAAAGAGGGCTTGGAGAATTTGACCCACACAGAGCATATCGGAGGCAAGAAGGACAAGGGAAAGCAACACTCCACCTACTTGATGAGCTTGTGTGAACAGATGGAGGAAGGTGAGTCTGGAGGCTTCGCAAAGGGACAAACGCTACAAAAGTTAGGAGGTTGTGGAGAGCCATGACCACTCACGTCCCGAGGCACATAGAAGAAGACGATTGTACTGAAACTTATTAGTTTTTCCCATAATCCGCTAATGCTATTCTCAACATTCGTCGACAGAACTCGATCTCTGTCCTCTCAAGTCTCATTTTTCATCTGTGGTGATATTGTTCCACATTCACTGCTATATAGGATGTTAACCATTACATCGCTGTTCAGCTTTATGGGATTACCTCACTTGCGCACCAGGGAACTTCTGGAATCAGGAGCTTTCCCAGTTTTCCCTTTCCAGTCTCGTTAGAGTCCAAAAGCGTCTCTGTGCCCTTGTGGGTGATGAATTATCTTCAGCCTTACAACCCTTTTCTCACAGACAAAACGTTGCAGACCACTCGCTGCTCTATCGCTATTTCCATGGAGAGTGTTCAGATGAACTGCATTCCTTAATTCCACCAGTTTCATCCTTCACGGTTAAGACCCGCCCTGCCACGCCCATTGTATCGAACTACCTTTATACCCTTCCTATTAGATGTAAGTTCCACTCGAATCGCTGTTTTGTGGAACTTAAGAGGATGCTTCCCCGGCCATTACAATCTTGATCTGTTATAATCATTATACTCACCACATATACCCCCATAAACTGTGCCTCTTAATCTGTAACTCTCTATCCCGAGTGGCTCTTTAGCCTTGTACATGGAGAACATAATGTAAAAAATAACAAAAAGGAGTATTAGATTTGTTTTATCGTTGAAACCAAATAGAAGTCATTTAATATCATGAAACATTTTAATGAAACAGCGAAAATGAAAGGATTTATCGCGTTGATACTGACATGGTAATATTTAAGACGAGTGTCAAAAGGAAATATCGAATAACTTACCCAATTGATCTTGTCTACATGGATGGGCGATCAGGATGTGCGGCGAATAGTACGGAGATAAACATTTCTAAAAGGAGAGGGGAATTATGAAGAGCTTTGATCGCCAACCTTCCAAAGGGACACGGCACATAAAAACGAAGTGGTTATCTATAGTGAAATCTATCAAAAGAATTTAAGTTTTTAAGGGGTTGTAAGAAAAGGATGTGCCTTCTCACCAGACTTATTCTATCTACACAGCGAGGTGATTCCAAGAGAATTAGTAGATTCATTACTGTCAGCCATAAACTTAACAACATAAGAAATCCAGATGGCACCGTATTGATTGCTGACACAGAAAGCAAACTACAAGTACTCCTACAGAATGTAGTTAAGGAAAGCGAGAAGAAAGGACTAAACCTCAATTGCATGAAGAGAGAATGCCCGGTTTTTAGCAAAAGAAAAAGTCCAAAATGCAAATTACAAATCGGTGATACTAAAATCAAACAAATACAGCAATTTAAATATTTGGGAAGTGTCTTAACAGAGGACGGAAAATGTGACACTGAAATCCGAAGGTGAATTGTGATAACAAATGATGTCTTCCAAAATCTAAGCAAAGTATTAAGAAATAGGAACATTTCGCTAGAAACAAAGAAAAGAGTGCTAAACTGTTACCTAATATCAGTCCCCCTTCATCGTATGGCGGTGAATGCGAGACATTCTACTCGCATATGAAGAAGAGACTTCAAACAACAGAAATCTGGTTCTACTAAAGATACTAAGAGTACCATGGACTGAAGATGTGAGTAACTTTTATAAGTTTTACAGAAAATGGACTCAAAAATGACAGAGTTACAACTAGGAAGAGAAAGCTGAAATATCTATGGAACAAAAAATGAGGAAAGAGGGCTTGGAAATCTGATATTTACAGGACAGATTGAAGGTGAGCGGGCAGAGGAAAACGACGCATAATCTACTTAACGAGTTTGAGTAAATGGATGGTGAAACAAGGTTTAGGAGAAATAAATGAAAGACAAAATGTATTTAGAGCTACAACAAATAAACAGGACATTGTGGAGAGTCATTATCACCAACGTCCCGAAGGGGCACGGCACATAGAAGAAAAACTTTTGTATATTTTCTGAATCTGATGTAATATTCTACACATGGCATCTTTTCACAATTCTAGCCATTCTGAAAGTTTTCGTGTGCTCATGGTTCGGTTCTACTCTCTATATTGCGTTTTAAAATATAACTGACACTTGATAGTTGCCAAATATTGGGCTTTATTTCAAGGAATAAATCAATGCTCTTAAAAGGTTTGACTAGTTTTTGGCAGTGTGGTTAGGTATTATTTCATTTTTATCCTCTTCCAAAATTCAGGAATCAGCTTTAGAGACTATAAAACCCTGTTGAAAATAATGCATCAAAATTGTCTGGTTCTCAATATACGCGTCTGCTCCATTATAACATGAAACAGAAGACACAGCTAAATAGTATTAATAATATAATGATTGGGTGGCTCATTTTTTACGGCTTATCAACCCTTTGTAGGATATTTAAAGCCAGAAAATATATTCTAGATTGTAAGAATTTGTTTTGGATATAATAATATTTTAGTGATACAAATTTTATTAATTAAATCATAGCCTGTGGGAAGAAGAGATGGGTTTATATCTTTAGCAAAGGTGTTTGCGCGTAAGTGAATATAACAAAACCAAAGAGAATTGGAACACGGCTCTCCGATTAAGATTTCCGAGTCATTCATTAACCCGCCTGCTCATCCAAGCTTATAGCACCAGGTATTCCTAAGAGGTACTGACGAGGCCCGGCCTTGCTTATTTACGGTGTTTCGACGTGGGGTAAGCATAATATTATAGTATACAGACATATAGAATAATATTTAATAATATAGTGGAATCATAGATAATATTTAATTGTGTAATAACAAAAGTTTTTCTCATTTACCATAGAATATAATAAGGATATAATTTAGTCACAGATAGTCATTAGATGCGTATATGAAATAATATCTCTAGTAGAGGCTTGAAAAAAAATAACCTAATACATACATTCTAGAGAAATTATTTTTTATTAAATTACAAATATAACGCTCAATATTCATCGAATGTTCAATCAGATTTTCGTCATTTTTTCTGTCGTTCATCGTCACTGCCGCTAAGAGAGGCCTGACGAGTGACTGAAAAATTACGAAACTCTGACCTTCGCTCAAGTATTGAACGTTAATATCTCTTATTATTATTATTATTAATAATAATAAAATACTGAAAAATACTGGAAGACTTACGTTAATTATTTTGTTTAATATTAATAATGATGCCAGTATACGTAAAATTATATACTGCATGTTTAAATACCAAAAATCACCCTTAACATTGGGGCTCGTCTTATACTAGGATTCTAAAAAAAGAATCATTAAATTCTGAGTGTAGGCTAACATCGACTTCGGTGCGATAACCAATAACGTACATGAAAAGATTCCCATTATCAAATAAACTGATAATAAAAGTAATAAAACCATTTCTACCGTCTATATTACTGGCATAACTTCATAATAAATTGTCTATTCAAAGAATAATTCCATATCAATGAAATCAACTTGTATCCATGCAAACTCAGTTGAGAAAATGTAAACATCGAGTTATGATTGCGTTCACAGCAATGGAATGTACAATTATCGTAGTGACATTTGTGACTATCGATGAAGTATAAGTAAATGGCCATTAGTGCACCAGGTTGTTCGTCAATGTCTAGATATAGGAAAAAGAAGAGAAAGAAGAAGAATCAGTATTCGCAAGAGATCACGTGATGAAACGTAAACAAAACATTGGTTTCTCTTTTCGGTGACATATGTAGGAAAAACATGATATACAATCGATTTTGTTTTTTCGTTTATTTTGAATCTCTAAGAATACAGTAAGTAAAACATCATCTTTATGTAGCCAATAAGCAGTCGTTTTATGCTACAGGTATAGGATAACTTCATGAAAATATGCTATATTTTTACCTTGTCTCATCTAAAGTTCGACTTATACGCTCAACATATATCAAGGCAAACAATATTTTTACCAATAAACATGAGAGTATTTATCTAGAGCAACGATTATTTTATCAGAATAAAATTAAAATTTACTTAACTAAATTCTTATTGGAAGTCAACTCAGAGTTTCCTGATTTCTCACTAGTCCAGAAAAGACAGCATTAATACAGAAAAAAGGTCTAATTCTAATAAAATTGAAGTTGCACACACACACACACACACACACACACACACATATATATATATATATATATATATATATATATAAATCATTTCACCCCAAACAAGGAGGAAATGTTATTAGTACGTAAGGGGTTACAGGGAATGAAAGTGAAAAAGACGAAAGAGTAGAGGGGGGATTGAAGAAAGGACAAAAGATGAACGGGATTCAAGAAGATAGAACATGGTTATTGACGTTGCATTTAAACTTTTGAAGATTATAATTATCAGGGAAGCAGTAAGCGGAAGAGAGTTCCACACTTAGGAAGTGCGGGAAAAGTAACTGTTGGAGTAGAAGTGGTGGTGCATTTATCTATTTCAATAGTAAACGGCTGAGACCTAGATGCCAATCTAGTAGCACGCTTAAATTCATGTAGTCAGAGTACCAGGGGAAAAAAATAATCAAAGCAGTTGTCATGAAAATATTTTTAAAAAATAAGTATCACCCCAAGTAAAGGCCGTACAGCCACTAACACCCAAGGGATTAAATGCTGTAGAAGAATTAGAAATAGAAAACTTTAGTAATGAGGAGAAAGAGAAACGAGAATTCAAGAGGAGAGTAGATAGTGGTTGACATTGCATTTAAATTCTTGCAGATTAAATTTAGTTGGAAAGAATGGGGCCGGGCCGGGGTGGGGGAGTTCCACAAGCGAGAAATTGAGAAAAGAAACTGTTAGCATAGAAGATACGGTTAGATCGTGCTAGCTCAATTGTAAATTGATGAGATCTCGCCAACAGTCTCGTATTGCGCTTAAATTCATAGTCTAGGTAGCATATCGAATAGATCATCCGAGCAATTACGATGAAAGTATTTAAAAAAAAAGCCACAAAGAACCTCGAGATGAATAGTAGAAACACAAGGCCAGATACGGGAACAGTATTCAACGCACAGATGAATGGTAGATTTGTAAATGTGCAAGATTGATTCTGACGAGAAAAAATTTCTGGCACGATTCCGTGACTCGGCTTTCCTTGCAGTAGATGCAGTTATTGATTCGATGTAGTCGGCCTACTTCAAGTGAGTTAGAAAACGTGAGAGCAAAAAGGTTCTCCTCTAGCGTCAGCCATGTTGATAGCAGGTAGAAAAGATTCTCTTCTCGCGAGGCCAAAATTCATGCTTTCAAGCGAAATTTCTCCTGCCATAGATCTCTCAAAGTTTTTTTTTTATATCGGCAAAGTTTCATATCCAAGCGTAAAGAAATGTATTTTTTTATTAATCCGACAGATTGCTATAACTTTAAACGTTATTTTTAGTGCACACTCGTATTTGAGTAGACGCGCCATTTATTTATTAAAAATTATACGCGCCATTTATTTATGAAACAGTATATTTATTTTTCTTTCTCCTACAGGCCTGGATGTTCGAGAAATCTTATTAAAGTAATTATCATTTTTTCAAAACTTATTTTAAGAAAATCAGAAATTATAATGTTTATTTAAAATATTTTGAATCAAGCTTAAATTAGCTTCTGCCCCGAAAAGATATAAATTGAAAATAAAACAAAGCAGGTAAATAAACTTTCACCTCACTTGACAGGTGATGAATGACATATTGACGGATTCCGTGTGGATAATTTGTTTTACGTAAGGAGAAAAGTGAAATTATTTACATTTAAATGAACAAATTATTTACCTCGTTATTTTTAAGGAAAACTTTCAGTCCTCTAATTTTTTTTTGTACTTAGCTTTCACCTTTACGTTTACGATGCTTTATGGAAAATATACTATAAACAAATTAAAATGAGACTGTTAAGAGTGAGATTAAATTTCATATTTCATGAGAAAGATATCTGATTAATTTATAGGTACCTTTCTTATGAAATTTTATTAGAAGTGTACATAAAATACTATAATTTATAGTACATTTATTACATTTTACTGTGTTATTTGTATTTCCATTCATTTTATTATTAATTTTGATATTTTATTTATGGAAAAATGTCTTAAATGAGATTAATATAAAAATAAGATCATATAAATTTCATAAGATGATACTGATACTTGTAGGTAACCTTCTCAGTTGAAATTGAAAAATCAAATTAACTTCTCCACACGTGTTACGCAAAAGTAAAGGCCTTAACAGCGGAAAACAATGCTTAACTCAAATAAAGCAACTTAGTTGTATTCTGGTTGGTCTTCCGTACTTTATAATTACAGCCCGATTACAAACACAAAAGTACATTTCTTAATTACTGCGGATCTTCTGATTAGTCAAAATGATACAATTTACAACGCTCTAAAAAAGATCGATCTCATAGTGACACTTAGGAAACCTGATGCGGCTTTTAATTAATTTTATAATATTTTAACAACTTAAATGTAAAAATCTATTAGAATTAAAGAAATTAGAAATAATTGTATTAAAAATTTTTTTTGCTTTCAGAAAATATTGTCCATATTCATAAAAACAACTAAAAGCAAATAAAAGCATTTGAAATTAAATAATATATTTGTTTTATTGAGTTTTGCATGTTACAATTCAGAGCTTATTTTCAGGTAGGAGGGTTCAATTAAAAACAAAACAAAAAAAAACAACATGATTTGCATTACTCAAAGCCTTGTGCTTTTATCTATTGTAATCACTAAACCTGACGCGATCGAATTTCTAGCGTTTTCATAAAATTATTTGGGAGGTAATAAATATAAAAAAATATTTCTGCCATGACTTTAATAAAAAAACTCATATTTATAATAATTACGATTATCTGTGAATAGTTCCTGAAAGTTTCATTAACTTCCAACAATTATTTATATTTTTGCAAGATTTTCCAAATTAATGTGTGTCATACAAAAAAAAAAAAAACGTGCTAAAAATTGTCGATGTTATTTACCAGTTCCGCTGATACAAAGAGAAACAATTTTTTTTAATAAAAATTTAGAATGTTCTAAAAAGAAGGAAAAATAAAAAAAAATAATTAAAATAAACTTTGATCTTTTCTCTTAATAATAACATAAGCATTTAGACAATAAAAGTTTGTTTTCGTCAAGTTTGGCGTTTTTTTCATCCTGCTATGCCCTTTTTTTAGCGATCTCATGGAGGTACCTAGAATGTTTTTGAAAAATCCCGTTTTTGAAAAAAGCCTGATTGGGGTCCCGTGCTGTACTTTGTGACCCTCGATATATTATTGACATTTTATTTTCCTATCTACATTCATAGAGGCTACAAATTAAACTGGGCACAACTATTAAAATGTGTGGGGGTCTTTATTTTTTATCCAAATTCAGGAATTTATATTGCTCATGCTAAATGTTGAAAAAAAATAACACTATAAAATTCGCTATTTTTTCCATGATGTTGAATTTGTTACAGTTATTCAACATTTTAACAAGAAAAATCTCGAGTTGATGTTGAAAATTGCCGCCAAACATTCTTGATTTAATTAAGATGGAATGAGCTTTGTATTCAGATATTTATTTTCAATTTTTCTAGTTGAATTGTTCACCTATATTGCATATGATCCATTAGTGTACATAACATTACAATAAAATCTGTATTTTATATGAATACTACCTTATGAAAATTGAAATCTAGTAGAGTGCGGCGTGCCGTATCATAGATTTGGGGCTCATCATAGATACGAAGTGGGGTATCACAGATTCGATTGCGGAGCGGGGGACACGAAACCTGTTCACCGGCTTTGGGACCACATTATTTTCTACATTTATTTAGGCAGCTATAACAATTACTATGAAACAAATGAAGTATGCTTCTTTTTTTTAAAGTTCTATTCATTAATATTATCACAGCTCCACTGAAATAGCTACATTTAGTGTATTAAATGTAGGTGCCTCCAAAAAATTGTTAAAAAAGAGGATACATGATGAAAAATACACAAAACATAATAAAAAAACACTTTAGTTTTTCATTGAAACCTTTGTGCTATCATTAGGATGAAAGATCAAAAGAAATTTTGTTGCTAAAATTATTTTTTTATATCCTTTTTAGAACCTTTTACATTTTGTTTAAAAATCTTGTTTTGCTGGCGTCAATACAAGACCCTGAATTTGTATGGGAAATATCAGTGTTTTTTGCAGAGAAAAACACTGATTTGGAAATTCTTGTAAAATAATAATTGTCGCATTTTAATGAAACTTAGGTCTTAATTTTAAGTTTCAGTAAAATATATTTTATTTTTGAATGATTTCTATAATAATGACAATTATTGTGTTGCCAATATGGACGACTTATAGTATAGATTTTACTGATAATAAAATATGATTCCAATTAATTTAAATTCTGTTTGAAATACAGTAAAGTATCTGGCTAACAAGAAATATAAAATTTAATCTATTTGCTTGGAATCAAAACTAACATAAAAGTTTCAAGAGAGATTTTTCATTTTTTAAAATTCATTTTAAACCTTTGATACCGCTTTTTTTTTAAAGGTACTCAATTAAAAGCGTGTAGGGTTACAAACGGTAATTGTCGCCATTTCGTTCAGATAGGCACGATGGTCACGTGATGGCCGTTGAATAACGTCAGGGCATAGAATGACGAGGGGCAATTGCGTTGTTGAGCCCGGAGAAGAAGAACGTCCCTACCCTACAGCGGTAGGACTTTCAAAAATTATTAAGATGAATGATGAAACGGAAATTTTGGTTAAAAATAATTTTGTTTTTCAGACGTCTGGAACATAAATTTGTTCGGGAAATTTGACTGCTTCTTTTTTCAGTGAAAATCCCATAGATCTGGAAATCCCATAGATCTAGAAATTCTTGCAAAAATTGTCTGATAATTGTCGGATTTTAATTAAACTATCAGAATTTATTCAGTTATTAATGAAATAATTTTTTAAATGTTTTGTTTTTAGGAAATATATATATATTTTTACATCTGAAATTTCGAGAAATTCTTTTTTGTATCGCAAAATGTTTATATTAGTTATAAATCAAATATTTTGGTCAAAAAGGACCCCGAGTTACAGAAAGTCTGCTCTGAATCGTAAAATAAAAAAAAGTGAATAAAACTAAAACCTTATTTAATTAGTAAGTCATGGAAATTTGCAAATATGTCATCAGAATATGAAGCTAGGTAAAGAAATCTAGGGGAGATATTTGGAATATAAAATTTATTTTAGACCTTAACCGAACATTGGCTCTTGGCACAGATGAGAAACATTCTACTGTCATAATCTTAACAAATTAATCACAAAACGTCATAAACTAACGTTCCCTACTTGAAATTCGTTCTTTGTCTTCATTTTGTCTTTCGCATACTGTCGTGACGATTGCCTGATTTCAAGCAGTGTTATTTATTTGCTAGGGAATTACAATTCGTGGTCATTATACTTCAGAGAAAAATATGATGAAGATTGATAAGATCTTGGCATCGACAAATAGATAAAAAGCTGTGATAGAAAATAAAATAGACTGATAGGAAGAAAATAAAATTGATATATGGAAACGTACCCAGACAGATAAGTTGAACCAGAACGAGATGAATGTATTGTCAAGCAACCATAAAAGGACAATAATAGTGTGTAGTGGTAGGTGATTTATCAAAACTGTTCCCGAAAACAAATGTATTTTTGAAAGAATTATTCTATGTTTTATAACAATCATTGTTTCGCAAACATGGTTACACTTATTGCATAAAAAAAGATATAAATATCCCGATTATTGTCGGACAAAAGTAGTATATTTTTTAACAATCCCCTAATTGTTATTATCATCAACATTGTCTCATAGTGTTCGTTATATTTAGCGTATGAAATGTATATGAAAACAGGGCAGGATTAAGGCCAACAGGAGCCCTAGGCTTTTAAAAATTCTTGTGCCCCGATACACATGCGAGTTAAGTACGCTAGCATGGAGTCTCTGTGAATAGTGTAAAATAGGAGCTCAACCGAGAACTTTTGTCATGGAAACGCCAGTTGTAAATAAATATAGAAGGAACCGAGTCCCATACGACAATCGATGTCAGCTGATCATCAAGTTCCAACTCATAACAATATACCAATGCCCTGGGTACCCAACCAGAAAGAACGAATCGCAGCTGAATAGCCATTGTTCAATGAGTCACGACCAGAATCTAACAGAACTGTGACCAGAAGTCGTCGTATAAGCAATAAACCAACACGTTACAGAGTTACATAATCATATCGCCAAAAGAATACCAAACGAACACGAGCGTAGTGTAAATCTGTGCTTTTTCACAAAAATTAAATCCCGTAAAGTAAATTCGTAATACTAATTTATTCAAGAGTCGAGATGTGAGTAAATACAAACCTAATTATCCCCCTTAACCCATTCCCTTATTCACCAATCAGAATTGTAATAAAAATTCGCTGCGGGTCAGTAATTTCCTCGTTCGTAACATTTCTTTTCATCTTAACAAACAAGGATTGTAGGAACTTTACCACTCATACACCCACAGAAAAAAAATTAGTTGTAAAAATACGCGAAAATAAAAAATATCTTATATTTTTATATTTAAACACCTTTTTCGCCATTTTGTCTTTTGTGGGTTGATTCAAATCCGTAACAGGTTAATGTAGCACTGTATGCAAGAGTAACAGTCATTATGAGAGAGATGAAGTAAGTTTTTCTTTAATTTTTTAATTACTTCTATCATTGTTCCGCAATAAATGCTACATTTACTGAAGTAACTGTGTATGCAAATGTAACAATCATTATAGGACATAATGGAGTATATTTTACAACAAAATATCTTTATTATGACAATATCTCTCCTTTAATAATGCCTAAATATACTGAATGAATGTTTAATAGTATATTGTTGAAAATGTATACATTTATAATCGATATATATATCAATGTTTGTAAATTGGAACTTAGAATTTGTGGAACAAATGTAAAAATAATAAAGACAGGCATTATCTAATTTCGATAGGAAAATACTTGCATAAGAATATGAAGCTAGGTAAAGAAATCTAAGGGAAGTTATTCAATGTTTGGTAATGTGGAATATATATGCTTTTTGGCTTGAAAGCATTAGACCCCTGGATCGCAACTGCATTTCTTGTGTCACTGAGCACTGTTTTTTTGGTGGGGTTGGGGTATAATTGTGTGTTTTCGGATTTATTTTGATTTTGGCCGGATAGGTGCTTTCCACCCTCCGCGCACCGGCTGAGTTTGATTGGTGTACGCATGGTGTGCACGAACCATCCATATATCTTCTCCATCGTAACCTTGCACCTGAAGGAATAAAGGTTCCCATTTTCTCACTACAGCTCCCGACCTCCTGACGATCTTTTGATCACGTGTCATTTGACTATTTTGTTTTACTTTCCAAACCAGTAGCGTTGACACTTTTTGGATACCTTTTTCCTGATTTTGTTCCCTTTTTGTTCAACATTTACCAGAATTTGATTTTGTCTAAAACGTTCTGATAAGTTTATTTGATTTATTTTATTCTTTCTTGTTTGAATTTAAATTTTCGTTCTTTCCTTTCAGTCCTTGTTTTATTTCAGTTTTATTTTCTTTACAAAGTTTAACTAAACCTCTGTTCATTGATTTATTTCATTCTTATTTAATTTTTCGTCTAATTTTGTATTAAGACTAAATCCTCTTTCAATATTTGAGTTTTTTCTTGTGAGCTCTTTTTAGTCTCCTCTTTAACTTACATTTTTTTCCGTCTTCGGGTGATTTGATGTTTGTTCTTTTCTTTAATAAATCTTGTTTAAGCCCTTCTGGGTAACTGCCAGCATAATTTAAGTTAATTTTACGACTCTTTGTTTTTATTTTTATTTTTTGCTGGTCAAACCAGTTTCTTTTTTGTATTACATTTTCTTACGTTTTGTATTTCTTTTAAAACATTTCGGGCAACTCTTGGAAGTTTCCCCGTTAATTTATTTAATTCTGAATTTTCATTTGCTAGTCAATCCAGATTTCTTTTGCATTTTATAGTTTATTGTTTTCGTATTTAATCATTGCTTTCGTATTTGTAAATTTTTCAGAGTAAATTCGTGTTGAATGTCATTTAATTTTATTTTTTATCTGTTTTTTTCTTCTGTTAATCCAGTATATTTATTGTTTTTTTTTTAATTCTATACATACTTTTATTTTTTCCAACTAACCTTCCCCTTATTTAGATATAATTTAATACAGGAAAAATTTTATTACAATACTGCTAGCCTTTGATTGTTAAAATTCCAATATGGCCGACAGAAATCGGTCGGTATGCAAACATTTGTTTGAACCAACCAATAAAAAAAAGACCCACCAGATAAAGAGGGCGCAGTGGAATAGCTTGATTCTAAAGAAGCCTTAAAAATATAGATGACATTAACAGCCGATAATGGCCAAAATGCAAGCAACAAGAAAATGGTAAATAATGAAGAAAGTACAGAGGATCATAATGTTAAAAGCAAAAAGGACATTGCTGGGATTGAGGATTGGTTCTTTTGCTGGAAGTCCCCACCTAAATGTATCATCAATATTGTGGAGTTCTTGGAGCGAGCCAAGAGTTACGCTCACCTTTTAATAGAAGGTGGACTCTTGGTAGACACGCAAGAACTTAAGAAAATTGGGAAAAGAATAGTGTCAGGTTTCGTGGTCAACAAGCGTTCGTGCAAAATTTGACGCTCCACGAAAGACACAGTGGTAAAATTATTGGAGTCACTCGGAGTTAAGCCACTAAAGATAGTGAAGAGATTGGGCTATTTTGTGTGGGACGTATTGCCACACACGCCTGAAACTGTACCCAAAGGAACAGTCTGGATCTCTTAAGAACAGAGTATGAAGTCAAGCGTGGGACCCTGTAGCGTTCTTCGAAGTTCCTCCTCAAGCTATCGGAGAGCATCTTGCCGTTTTCCTCTTACAGTATGACCAGATACAAGGTGCGACTCGAGATAGCCTGATCGGTGAGTGGAGTTGCGAAATAATGTTAAACCGCGAAGCCTTCTTCTCCATTCCCAACTGTCTGGATGTTGGGAGCCTGAAACTGACGGTCATTGTGACCAGACGTAAATCTGCATGCTTGAAGTTTGGAGAGACTGGTCACTTCTCTTCCTGACCAGAGAAGAAGGCCTCTGGAAGCCAGGACGCTGTTTACCAAAATCAGATGGACCAAGGATCAATGGAAGAGGCTGTTGGTGTCCCCACTTCAATCATGTTCAATCCAGATTCCCAACTCTAATCGGACTGAAAATGGCTCTCTGGTTAGCGAGTTTGAATGCTCGGGGACTGATATCACTGTCTCTCTCGTAGAGCGAGGTTCACTCGCGATCTTCAGCTTCTCGGGGTGATTGCATATTGTTTGTAGGAGACCCGGTTTTCAACTGGCGATCATGTGGATATTATGTCTAGAAGGTTTATCCTCTATTCAGCATGTTTTGATAGACGCTCGAGAGGTGTTTCCTGGCTTTCCATTCGATAGTTTACACGGATCAGAGGCTCGTTCGGTTCATGTTAACTTAGATAAGCCTAAGGTTAGGTTGATGGTTACTGGAAGTTGAATGCATCATTATTTCGTGAGCGAGATTTCCAGGAGCAGCTTTTAATAAATGCTACAGCGACAGTTGACAGAGGCTGTGATTGGGAATATGTGGTGAGATAATTTAAAATCCAAAATTTGGCATGCAACCAATCGATATATTGTGAGGACTGTGACCACAAACGCGGGTATATGTGAGGATTTTCGAGATTACTTTTAGGATCTTTTACCAAGGTACCCGGACAGAGCCCCGATCATTTCGACGCCTATTTAGCCGACTTTTCCCGCTTTGAGACAGCTGGGTCCAAGGGTCTCCTCTGAGATTTGGGAAGCGCTGAAACTGGTGGACCGGGACAAAACTCCGGGATTAGATGGTCTTCCTTATGAACTGTACAGTTGATGGTTAGTCCTTTCTTCTCCCTTTTCTTTACTACCGTGTTTATGAGGATCTGTACTTCTCATTCTGTGTCTACACAAGACACTGTCCGTGCTAAAATTGGTTAAAGAAAACGTTGGCAATAACTTGAAGTTGTTAGACATAAACCTAGCTAAGCTCAACTTGCACAGCTTTATTATATTCTTTTGGCATGTGAGCAGCGACTTAAAATCAGAATAAGAAAGTTGAAATTTCTGGGACACAATCAGGAGCTTTGGGGAATTTGACATTTCGGCAAGAGAGCCAGAGGGAAAGAGCGAGTACGACCTAGTATAAATGGATAGTAGAATAGCGGCAAAGATGGATGAAACACTTTGTGGTTGAATTTAAAGGAGACTGGAAGGAACAAAATTTATGCTTCTACAGAAGGATACTGAGAATAACATGAACATAGCATTTGAACAACGAGGAAGTTTTACAGAAAATGGAAGCAAAAAACATAGCTATACAAAGAATCAAAAAGGAAATGTTGCTATTTATAGGAAATGTTGCTATTTATAGGAAATGTTGCTATTTATAGGGCACATAACAAGGAAGGGATATTTGGAGAAATTGACTCACAGGGCATGATGAAACATGAGAGAGACAAGGTAAACAACAAGTAAACTACTTAACGAGTCCGAGTAAATTGATGAAAGAATATGGAGTATGAGGGGTAGTAAAAAGATAAACATTATTAACCGCTATAAAGGACAGGATGTTGTGGAGAGCCATGGTCGCATACGTCATGACGGAACACAGAACATAAAAGAAGAATCTATCTTGAACCTTTATAAGTCTGTGCATTGAACATTGCAGCGAGGGGGGGAGGCATATCGACTTCAGAATCACGAGGGAAGTGCAACGGGAGGGGTGCTGAGAGGGTTGGAATCTCCGGAACTAAGCATTCATGTCCAAAGACAGAAACACAATTGAGAGATAAAATGTAGTTTGTCTGCTTGAAGTCAGACACTAAACTTTGATCCCAGCCCAATGACCAAAGTGTGAGTAATTGCGTAAATCGAGTAGCACTGCTCGGTCAATGAATCTTGAATGTTTCCTCATAAGGAAAGAGCTAAAATTAGTATTGTCATTAGAGATACCACACTTAGTAATTATTTGCCATCTTGTTCTGGCAGGATGTGACACAAGCTCAGATTAATGTCCAGGTGCCAAAATAGCGCAGAACCTGCAACTGTCGATTGTGTGGGTATTGGTATTATTACCGATCCCCGTTTTTTAGTGAAATGAAAGAGGTACTGGCACGGACAACTGTTTTCCGAGACTGGGAACTGTCTCAAAATATTTTCAATTGTGCTCTGCCCGAAGACAAAGACACAAACGAGTTGTGCGTAGTCCGAAGAGAGAGAAACACAATTGAGACATAAAAAGTATTTTGTCCGCTCGAGGGCAGATACTACAGTTTGATCCTAGACCGATGACCAGAGTGTCAAGAAAAGTGTAACTCGAGTAGCACTGTCTGTTCGGTCAATGAATGTCGAATGTTTCCTTACAAGGACACAGCTAATATTAGCATTACCTTTAGAGATTAGAACAGATACTACAGTCTGATCCCAGCCAAGTGACTGGTGTAGAAAAGTTTAACTCGAGTATCATTGTCTGCTCGGCTAGTAACTGCCGAAGGTTTCCTTTTTGGAAACGCCTAATATTACCGTTTAGGGAGGTACGGTGGAGTAATGGATAACGGCTCAGACTGAGAAATCATAGTTCCAAGTTCGAATTCCAGTCGGATCTATTACATTTACTTACGTGCTAATACCCTTGAGAAAGGCATGAATCTTCTTTCTCCTCACCCCAAGTAAATGGAAGGGCACACTGGATTCTATAGCCTTGGGTGGCAACCGGCCTAGGAAAAGATAACTCTGAATTCAAAAACCGGTCTGGAGAGGATTGGTCCAAGAATGGCCAGTTCTACTGTGTCTGCAGTACACGTGGTGCCCACCCCCCACTTACGACCCTGAAGGGTCACGGGATTCGCGATCGCCATCGAATATTACCGTTACTATTACAATTGCGTTTTATTGACTTTATCGCCTCGCTTGGAACGAAATGATTTAAAATAAAGTTAAAAGCCCAACTTTATTAGACCAAAATGAATAAAACCCATGATTCTAATGACGAAATCTATATTATGCCATAGACGTTTTGGTTTAAATAACATTTTAAATGACGATGGGAGAAAATGAACAAAGCCGTTTTCATTCAAATCTTTTTCATCAATTTTGGTTGGAATCTAATAGAATCTATAATCGGCATTTCATTGATTGAAGAAGCATTAATAAGAAAAAAGCTTTCAGGTTGATTAAATTTACATATATCTTCAACAATAAGAATTAGATTTAATGGAAAGAATATGTAATTGTCAACATTTTTTCGATGAAAGCGACAACAATAGATTTTAATGTAAAACATTATTATTATTTCAGAAGAGATAAGGAATAGCGAAAAGATAAAAAAAAACATGAAGTAATAAAACTGAAATATGCACTGAAAAGAAAAATACTGAGAACAAATTAGAAGGATCCACAAAATGACGGGAAAATGAATTTTTCAAGTACAGCTTTCCACAAAGAAATAATAGAAATTTTGAAATTTGTTTTCAGAAAAATCGCCATCTTGTTTATTACAAACTCTTCTACCCTTACGTAAAAAAACGTATTATTTAAATAAATTTGCAATTGCATTGGTAATATCTTCTGAATTTGTAATCTCCAATTTCCATCTATACAATTAATTCTATTGTACAATGGAATAAAGAAATCTGTTTTTTTTTTTTAAACTATTTATAAAAAGAAAATGAAACAAAAAACAATGTACCATTTAGCGGTGATAGCACATCATCGCTTGGTAGAGGGTTTCCCAGACTAAAGTCAACGGCCAGGGTGGAGGGTTCCTTCGATTGTATATCCGGCTACGTGTCCGTGACTAAGGCGAACCTTCACGTCAGTAGAAATCGGCTGTGATCTGACTTGGAGAGGGTTGGACCCTGCCAAGTCTATTTGCTCAAGACACGCCACACACCAATGAATACCTTAATGAATTTCAATGCAGACATCAGCGCGCAGCAGATATTCTGTGGTAGGTGCTAAGTTCTGCAGTGTTACGAAACCAAATCAGGTTATGAGACTAATGATGATGATGATGACGATGATGAAAGATGCAAAATTATCCTTATGCTATAACCAATTTCATTTGAAATATCATAATTCATTTTCAAAAGCGTAAAATACATATATATTTTATATATACTTATATATAAATGATGTGGGCCCAAAGTTGGGACCACGGAAGGAAAACACAGATTAGAGGTAAGAAAGATATATTAAACAAAAAGGTTACAAAGATAGTGTGTGTAAGCGGAGCTTACTATGTGCTAGTGTCCAATATTGGTAGTCGTACGTGGCTGATACTACGGTATTAGAATACTCTCTCTCTCTCTCTTTCCTCCTCTTCTCCTAGAGTATTATATCGCATACTTTATATAGTCCTGGAAGAGTCCATGTTGTAGGTATGTTACGGTCTCACAACAATAAAAGAAGGAATTTGACCTCAGGCGTCGATTAAATACTGTAGAAACTATAGCCTGATTTAAGAATAAAAGAACAAAAATTCGGAAGGCAAAAGATAACGACTAACAATGAATTTAAACTTTTGAAGATCCAACCTGACTAGAAAGCAAGAAGCAAGAAAAGAGTTCCACAAGCGAGAAGTGCGAGAGAAGAAACTATTAGCATAGAACTTACGGTTACATCTCCCCACTTCAATTGTAAAATGATATGACCTTGCCGCTTGTATACTGCGAATAAAAGAAATTAAATGAAACTTTTGCATCATTTTCCTATATACGTCAAAGGGTTATGATAAAAGACATCAGGACAGTACTTTGTGTATAAATAATGTAATTTTTTGCTTCCCCTCAATTACTCTGTTTAATTAATTCAGTTTTCATTTTAAATCGGCACCCAAGACAGTGACGTCGGCACATATGTTTGTTGATAGCAAATCTTAGTAGCACTTCTAGTCTTCTTGTTGATGGTTAAATAGGTCCGGCGAGATAAGGCATCCTTGTCGTGCGACTTCTATTTTTGAGTATTCACTTGACTCGTTTTCTGGTCACATGCAAACTGTTTTTCTCAGTACAGTTTACGGATGATTTTTTAATGTCATTTTCATGTGGATCACGCTTTGTTTTTTAAATTTAACGTTCTTCGAATCGTACAATATGGAAAGCCATTGTGTAAATTTTGAAGCATATCTTTTTCTCGTCCTCTAAGAATCCATAAAAACAGCTTATCTATGTGCTCATGCAATTGATTAAAACACGTAGATAAAAATAAAAAAGTGAAGAAGTGTTTTAGAGGATAAAGTTGCTTATCGTTTCAACAGAATTCTCAATAAAACTGGTGAATTAGAAAATTAAAACTACGCGGTTTATTCTTTTATAAATAAATGGTATCAGCAAACTTGATCGTTAAGAAGATATTGAGGTTTATAATAATAATAAGATGCTTGGAGTTTGAGGAAAGCTGACGTCACTCATTTTCCAGTGATAACTACCGGAAACTGAAATAATAATAATAATAATAAGGACCTGTAACAATTTTATGTGATTTTACAATACACATTGATATAAAAAGCAACGCTATTCGTCTACATATAATGATCAATGGCCACAAAAACGGAAAGTGCATTCTTATTTAAATAGCAGTTCCTGCAGACTGTAATGCATCTCTGAAGATCTTTAAAAACTATCAAAATACCAGCATCTTGAAGTGGAAATCTAAACATGTGACACATGAAGGCATAAATAATTCTAGTTGTGGTTGGATCACTCGGTTTGATTGGATCCCTGTTATCCCATGGTTGAAAGAAATCCAAACAAATTATTCTCACAAGTACAGTTCACACCATAAGAAGAGCTTTATCAATATAAAATATGTGTGCTTAGGATAAAAAATGCTCAGTGGAAAATGTCATGATGCCATTTCTGACCTCAGTTTTCTGGAAATCAAAGGAAATAATAATAATAATATAAAAAATAACACAGTAGGGAAGAGTGAAGAACGCATCAAGAAAAGAAAAATTAAGGTAAAGAAAAATTTGGATGGATAATTGATGATATGAACAAGATAGAGAAAGCTACGCAGAGGACATCTGAAAAGAGAAACGTAAGAGCCAATGGTCGCAGAACAAGAAAGCACATTTCTTGATTACGAATTGCTGGTACGTGGACAAACCGTTAACTGCAGCAAAGCTATAGTGATCAATTGGCTCATTTCAATAATGAGAACATATTTTTTCTAGACAAGCAAATGAAGGCAGAAATTTGGGATTTGTGGTGGTAAGTTGTTCTACGTGAATCTAATTCTCTATTGCTGTCGTTTTCAAAATTTTGATTGTTTCTTTTCGTGCATCATATCTTGTCTAGTCGACTTGTCTGACAATGTCAATGTA